>BSBK01002410.1:0-515000 GCA_027943335.1 Chamaecyparis obtusa
AATTGGGTCAACCACATTGACGAAACCTCAAGCGTTAATAGCCATTTTCATCATGGTAGCAGCAGCCACTATATAAATGTCCTTGTGGAGGAAATCTTCACAGGTGTGGTCTCTTGTTGGGCTGTCAGATCTTCCTAGCAACTCCTGATTGATTAATTTCTTGGACTATGTCAAAACCCTGGTGTGCCCTAGATTGGAGTTCGCCCTCTTGAGATGAAAAAAGTTGCAGAGTCAGACCATTACTAAAAACCCTAGTGAGGTCAAATTTTCATTTTCTAGGAATATGTGCATTATTGCAAAAAATTTTGGAACATACACTATTAGCACTCCTAGGGATTAGCACAATTCAGTCACTTGATTGTTCATAGCACAAGGTTTCTTTGTCCCCTATTCATTGTTTTCAGACGTGCTTGAAATCACTTGCTTGCTATTTTCCATGCCTATTTATCTATTTGGTTACTAAGAATGAATCTATCCGATACAATCTTCAAATCTAGACAGATAATTTTTGTGAAACAATTTGAAACTAAAAAACCTCAAAAATTACAAAATTTGATGTCAAACACCTTTTTGGAGTCAAAAGTCATCTTGTAAAGTCAAAAAGTCATACGACTTTTGGGCTATTGTTGTTTCAGAACCCCCAAATTGTCGTATGGTAGTTGGTATATTGTTGTATGAGTTTTGTTGCTAGTCAATTCAAAAAATTCAAAAACCCTGCTATCAACTGTTGTGCAAGTTTTGGAATAGTCGTATGTGTTTATTAAGTGTCGTTTCATGCTATACCCACTGTCGTATGAACCTGCAGAAAGTCGTTTGAGAAATTTTGAAAAAATTGCCAGAAAGTTGTCAGAACTGTCAGAGACCTAGCTTTTCCCAGCCTATTTCCAGAGTCTCTCAAGAAAATCACTATGTCAGGAACATAGCAGCAACTATTGAGAATCCAATCAATTTTCCTAAAGTGGCCTTTTTGAATCTGATTTTAGCCTTCTATTTTTATCAATTTGAGTATTTTTCATCTTGTGTCAAAACCTTGTCATAACTATCAATCTTCAATCCATCTTCAAAATGGCTAAGTGTTGTGAACTCATGTCCGCTATCTTTTGGGAATCTATCCATACATCTAGGGCATAGTATCCTTCATTTATGTCTAATCTAAGCTTCAATCAATCAAACATTGACAAGGTTGTGTCATTTGATCTTCTTGAATCAGATCTTTCTTCAGTTGTCTTCATCATATTCTTTTGCTTCACCCAAGGTTAATGGTGGAAACTAGAGCTTCCTCTCACAAGAAATCTGGAGAAATATCCCATACCATACCTTTGAATACCCTCTAGGCTCCAACTCTTGAACAACTCTACAATTCTAGTATTTACGAAGACGACAGTCTTGGTAATTTTTTATTGAAAAAATGGTTACATTCCTCCTTCATCAACATCACCGGAGATAATCAACCAAACTCCTCCTCTATCTATCCCAGGGAGAACTCCTACAATGCCTCAAGCAGGGGACAAACTTTGGCTCTCAAAGAGCTCAATCTCAACATGGTGCAGATCATGAACCCACACCTGAAGAAATTGCTTGGTATCAAAATGATGATGACTTCAAAATAATGATGAAGCATTTCTTGAAGAAGATATAGAAGCATACTTTTTACAATTAGCTCATCAAGGAGCCAAAATTCCTCTCGACTTTAATGTTGAAGATATCATTACACATGAGGAAGAAACTCCTATTTTGGCTATGATGAAACAAATGCATGCCATGCAAGTCAAACTTAATAAACTTGAAAAAGAAAAGGAACCAAGGAGTTCTCCATGGAGTCCCCTATGTCCTTTTCCATTTGACAAAGACTTGTACATGCCACCATTCCCTAAAAGGGTGGAAATGCTGAAATATGATAAGTATGATGGACACTCAAATCCTCAAGATCATGTCAGAGATTTTTGTACACAATCTATGGAGTTCATGCATGAACCAACTTATCTAATGCATCTCTTTCCTTGATCTCTAGGGGGAGCAGCCATTCATTGGTTCTCTAGATTGGCCTTCTACTATCAAAACTTTTGAGGAGTTGATCAAATTGTTCTATCAGAAATACTCCTACAACATTCAACATCCAATCACCATGATTGATATTTGCAATCTCAAACAATATCCAGAAGAACCATTCCTGACATTTCTCAAGAGATGGAGGAAGAAATTCTCTCTATATGCTAGGGCCTATTCCAGAAACTGAGAAACTAGAAATCTTCATCAATAATATTGTCCTAGAGATCAACTACCCTTTACAAATGTAAGATCATACATCTTTTGATAAGATGGTAGACAATGCGATCAAAATTGAAAAGGTACTTTGTGAAAAAAGGAGACATCACACTTCAAAAGGACAAGTATGAATCAGGATCCAATTCTAAAGACAAGAATGGAAAATTGGAACAAGAATAAAGGCATCATCATAGATGGCATTGTTAATACTATCTGTGACCCATCAAAGAGCACCAGCTTTCAATCTAACTATTGGTACCCCAAGCCATCAAAGCCTCAGAGCAAAAGGTGTCTGAACCATCTCAAAAGAAGCTAGAATACAAATCTTGGTTTGCTGATAATAAATGAAAGTTCACTCCTCTTGGAGAATCTTTAGAATTAACTATGAGAACTCTGTTGGCTAATAACATCATCTTTTTTCCTAGGATCTAACAATCTGATTCCTGATGCTAAACCAAAATGGTGGAGAGAGAATGAATTCTGTGATTTTCCATTAGGGTAAAGGTCACAAAAACTAATAACTACTTACACTTGAAACATACTATTCAAGATCTAATTGATAAAGGGAGACATCACGATTGAAAATCATAAGAGGAATAATGATCATACATCATTCACAGAAACCATTTCCGAAACATGGTCAAGAAGTTTCATCTTCTCAGCCTAATATGGGGACAAAGGTCAATTATGCTTACCCTGGAAATAATGTTGTTATCAATATGGTTGAACCTTGTCTCTTTGAGCATTGCAATGTCATCACAATTGTGTGAAGAGATAGAGATCATACTTCAGCTAACATAGTTACTTGATCACAGGCTTAGGCACATTTGAACAAACAAATCCCAAATTCATCAAATGTCCCTAAGATGCCCTTCAAACTTTCCTTCCCACTTCCAAATAGAAGGTTGCTTCTAAATCTTCCAATCCTAAAGATATGAGGCCAACATCTTATAGCATTGCTCAACAACTCCAACACACTAATGCAAAAATCTCCATGTTTGAGTTGCTTCAGATATCTCCATCTCATAGAGCTATTCTAGACAAAGCTTTTCTTGGATCCAATGTTCCTGATGACCTTGATTTAGACAAGTTCCAGACTATTGGTTTGGACATCTTACATCTCCACAGTATATCTCCTTTTTAGAGGAAGATGACAACTCCTTGAGTCACTTGCATAATAATCCCTTTCATATAGAAGTCTCGATCTAGAACCGTAGAGTCAAACATGTGTTGATAGATGGGGGTGTTGGCCTAAACATTTGTTCTTACAGCTTGGTCACACAATTGGGATTTTTAGAATTGGCTATTGATCCTAGAAAGAAAATAACTATAAAAGCCTATGATGAACAAGAAAGGTCTTCTAAAGGCACCATTGTCTTACCTATCAGAGTAGGTCTAGTTATCAAAGATACTATATGTCAAGTTCTTGATCTACCTTTAGCTTACAACATTCTTCTAGGGAGACCATGGATACATGAGATTAAGGCTATTCCTTCTATATTCTGCCAATGCTTGAAATTTCCTTATGAAGGACTAGAGGTCACTATTCCAGTAGACATATCCACCACTTGCAATACATTGAAAGAAAGTGTAGATAAACTTGTGCCTAATAACAGAGAATCTTCCATTAAGCCAACAAAAGAAGCATCCACATCTAAAATGGAAGACATTGCAAAAGAGGTCAATATCAAAGAAAATGGTATGGGAAAATATACTATAGAGCTAGTCCTATCTTTGACATCTCTACCTATCTCACCTAAGTCTTATGGACAATCTTTAAAATAGTCCAAGCCAAACTCTAAAGAACCTCTTGAGGCATATAAAAAGAATTTTGTGGCAGAACAAGTCTCCAAGCAAGAATTTGAAGAAGATGAGGTTGTGCTTACATGGCTATACAAAGATGAACCTAAATCTCAAGCTGTTCTAACTTATGATTCTACAGTATCCAAAATCCTTTCTAAGTCATATGGTCTAGGAGATAAACTAATAGCTAAGATGGGATATCCAAGTAAAGGACCTCTAGGAGTCAGAGGAGAAGGTCTAATAACACCTATTTCACATACTAGTAGGGCAAACAAAGATACTATTGGCTTAGGCTTTAAAAAGAAACCCTTCCACCTCAAAGGTAATTTTTCTCATGTCATAGAGAAGATCACACTAGGTGAACCCCTTCTTAAGAAGGAAGAAACTGAACCATCAGATAGTGATTCAGATAGCTCAGAACTTAATCCTTATAAGTGTTTGGCTAAAGAAATCAAAGACCTTCTTGATGCTGAAGATGATCCAATCAAAAGAATTAATGTAGTAGAAACAAAAGAACCTACTATTAACCAAGAGGTAGTTGCAACACGTGAACTTAAAAATCTCAAAGAAAATCAAACAGCCAAAGAAGAAGGTGGTAGTTATTTTGAGATAGATTCCCATGAGTATGAATTCAAATTAGAATCTGAGGGTAACCCTTCTTCAGGTATTCATCTTGAATTTACTCATATTCTTAGATTTCCTAGAGGCATAGATGAAGAATCTAATGACTATGAATGGGGAGCCATTCCAGAGGAAGATGAGCTTATTACATAGAAACATGTTGATGTTATTCACCAATATGCACTTAAACCCAATGTAAGTCTAGAGCGAAGTAATGAACTTAATGAGTCTGATCCATCTATGGCTGAATTGGACTCCCACAATGACATTGAACCTATTCATGAATTGAATGTATTAAGTTGTAATATCACCTTTGAACTCGAGCATCAAGTTAGAACCAATGATGATAGATCCATATCCGTAAACACTATCTCCCAATCTTTCCCCATTTTGACTATCCAACATCCTGAACTTCATGATCAAACCTCCACAAATCCAAGCCATGGTATTAATACCTTCTTGAATGACTATGCCCTTTCTTTCTACCTCAATGTAGTTGAGCCTATGAGGACTTCCATTAATGAACTAAGCATTGGCATGACAGAGTCAGACATCAAGTATCTTAGTCAGAAAAATAAGAATAAGAATAAAAAGACAAGGAGTTCTGAGGGTGAAAACCACTTTGTGGTAGTCTCAGAACCTACAAAATTAAAAATAAAAGATGTATTCGAAGGTGAAAACCTCTCTGAGGTGCCTAAGGATGAGATATTTGATGTCCTTCTGAGTCATTTATAGGATAGATATCTAGTTCTAATTGAGCCCACTCAATCTATCAATTTGGGAACAACAAAAGAACCACAGTTGATTCATGTAGCACAATCTTTATCCGAAGAAGAGAAGCAAAAATTTACTACATTCCTAATAGAAAAGAAGATCAAATTTGCATGGAAATATTTAGATATGCCAGGGTTGGATCCTAATCTTATAATTCATCATTTATCTATAGCTCCAAATGTCAAACCTATTAAGCAAAAATTGCGAAAGATGCATCCTCATGTTGCACTCTTGGTAAAAGCTGAATTAGAGAAACTCCTGAAAGTTAGATTCATCCGAGTTATTGATTATGGAGAGTGGATCTCTAATATTGTACCTATTTTGAAGCCAGATAAATCAATTAGAGTGTGCACAAATTTTAGAGATGTAAATAGAGCATGTCCTAAGGATGATTTTCCACTACCTAACATTGATATGATAGTGGACATGACTGTGGGCTTTGAGATGTATTCTTTAATGGATGGTTTTTTCTAGATATAATCAAATAAAAATTTCTCTAGAGGATCAAGAGAAAACTACTTTTACATGTGCATGGGGTACCTTCTGGTAGAATGTCATGCCATTTGGGCTTAATAATGTTGGTGCTACATATCAAAGAGCCATGACATCTATTTTTCATGACATGATGCATAGGACTATGGAGGATTATGTTGATGATACTTTAGCAAAATCTGTGATTAGAACTAAACATCTAAATGACTTTAGTAAGATACTAGATAGAATGGAAAAATTTAGTCTCAGACTAAATCCTAAAATGTGTACTTTTGGTGTCACTTCTGGAAAGCTCTTAGGATACATAGTTTCCAAGAAGGGCATTGAAGTTGATCAAGCTAAAGTAAAGGCTATCATGGAGATGCAACCTCCAAATAATATTAGTCAAATGAGGACATTGCAAGGAAGAGTTCAATCTATTAGAAGATTCATATCACAGCTAGCAGTTATATCATGACCTTTTACAAAAACATTACATAAAGGTGTGACATTTGCATGGAATGAAGAATGTGAGAACAACTTTAACCATATCAAGAAGTATCTATCAAATCCTCCTATCTTGATGCCTCCCATTCTAGGGAAGCCTTTGGTCTTATATATCTTTGCTACAGATACATCACTAGGGGCATTACTTGCACAACATGATGAGAACAAAAAGGAAAGAGCTATATACTATATCAGTAGGACATTGGTGGCATACGAAAAGAACTATTCAATGATTGAGAAGGCTTGTCTAGCTATGATCTTTGCATCATAGAAACTAAGACATTACATGTTAGCTCATACCACACATTTGGTAGCTAAAATAGATCCATAAAAGTACCTACTAAGAAAAGTTTCCCTCACGGGTAGATTAGCTAAATGGGTCATGCTCTTAAGTGAATTTGACATTGAATATGTTGAAAGAAAAGCTATAAAAGGATAGGTTATTGCTGATCAATTAGCAGATGCACCTATGATTGATGATACACCAATGCAAATGGAATTTCTAGATTCCTCTATCATGACTCTTTCTTCTAGAGAATGGCAGTTATTCTTTGATGGCTCCTATACACAGAATGGATTAGGAGAAGGCATATTATTCATAACTCCTCAAGGATACTCCATACCTAAAGCATTCAGATTAAAGTTCCCTTGTACAAACAATATTACAGAATATGAAGCCCTTCTTAATGGTATGAAAATAGCAATTGAATGGAGATTAACAGAATTACACATTCATGGAGAATCACAACTTGTTATTCATCAAGTCAATGATGTGTACCAAACTAAAGATGAAAAGCTCATTCGTTATAAGTGAATGGTAGATGATTTAAAGAATTATTTTGTATCTATCACATTTGAGAAAATTCCTAGAATAGAGAACAAGGTTGCCAATGCAATGGAAACATTATCTACTTTATTACAGCAGCCTGAACATGAGCTATGCTATGAGTTCCTGGTGGAGGCACTATCTTATCCTGCATATGATTCCCCCAAGACCCGCATGATCTGTACCATTGTTGGTCATGATTCATCTAGATATAAAAACCTATTCTCCTATCTCCAAGACCAAATCATTCCTGATACCTTCAACTACCATCAGAAGAGATACCTTATCCATAATGCATCCCGATATGTCATCATTGGTCATGATCTGTACAAACGAGGTCTAGATGGTATGCTACTTAGATGTTTAGAATGAGAAGAGCCTCAATGTGCATTAGAGGAAGTCCATGATGGTATTTGTGGGTCACACTTGAATGGTTTAAAAATAGCTCAAAAACTTATTAGGGCTGGGTACTATTGGCCTAAAATGGAGGAGTCTATCAAGTTTGCTAAGAATTGTCAAAAGTACCAAGTGCATGGCAACTTAATTCATGCTCCAAGGAGGGATCTAATTCCCTTTACTACACAATGGCCTTTTCACCAATGGGCATTTGATCTTATAGGAGCTATACATCCCCATTCTTCTAATGGACATACCCATATAATCACAGCTACAAATTATTTTACAAAATGGGTAGAAGTAGTTCCTTTGACACAAAAAACTAGAAAACAAATATCTATGTTCATATTGAAGTATATCATATGCAGATATGGGATACCTCATTGCATAATCATAGATAATGGTGGACAATTCAAGAACAAAGATCTAGATGATTTATGTGCTAAATTCAAGATTACTCAACATTGGTCATCTATCTACTATCCTCAAGGGAATGGACAAGTAGAGGCTTCTAACAAGAATCTAGTGAAAATATTGCACCATATAGTTAATAAAATAGGAAGAGACTAGCATCTCATGATCAATCCAGCTCTCTAGGCCTATAGAACAAGTATCATAACATCTATTGGGGATACACCTTTTGCTTTAGTTTTTGGGTCTGAAGTGGTACTACCTATTGAGGTTGAAATCCCATCACTAAGAATTAGAATGCATGGTCTAGTAGCTAATGATGACTACAGAGTGTCTAGGTTGCAAGAACTTGAACTACTAGATAAGCATAGACAAGAAGCATATGATCATTTCAGAGTATATCAGAAGAGAATGTCTAGAGGTTACAACAAGAAAGTCAGGCACAGAGAATTTTAGGTTGGCGATCTAGTCTTGAGAGAGAATCCTAAAAATTAATCACATAGAGAATGCAAGGGAAAGTTTGAACCCAACTGGCTGGGTCCCTTTGTAATCACTACTACTTTTGGCTCTGGTGCCTATCAAATCTCAATGACTAAAGGGGAATAGCTCTAAGAACCAATCAATGTTGTCCATCTGAAGAAATTCTATGCCTAAGGCATTCAGTCTATGGTAAAATGTCCTGAAAAAAATCTTAAAAATTGGAAAAAAGTCTTGAAAAGAATGAACATCTTGGTGAAAACCTAGCAATGGGCACCTTGATGATTAAAAAAAAAAGTAAAAAATATCAAAAGTACAAAAAAAAAATTTTAAAAATGAAAAATACAAAAAAATGAGAAAAAGAAAAAGTGCCTTGGTGAAAACCTGGAAACAGGCACCTTGGTAGCAAAAATAGAATCTCTGCCAAGATGGTGAAAACCTAGCAAACGGGTGCCACTTGTTTCAAAATGATCCATCTATCAGTGCAATCTTGGTCTTTCCTAGCTTTCAGTCTTGCTTTAGTTTGTACATATCTCTCGGTGTGTTTCTGTGTTCCTGTTTTCAATAAGTCAGTCTATACACCAATCAAGCTCAAGCGTCTGTATCCTATCAATGCTTAACACTTGGGGGAAAATAATGTCATATCCTATGGCCTCTAGTATAGTTTAGACGTGTCATATTTAGTTAGAGTCCTTTGAAGCTTCATTCGAGTCAATCAGTTTGTCTTGTCTCCAGAAAAGATTTTGCATCTACAACAATGCAATCAAACATCAAACTGAAAACTGAAAATAATCTGTGCTTTACATGCTTTTATCTCCTTGTATGCTTATTGATTCACATTTAGATTTGTGTGTATTATGTTCCCTCGAGCTCTTTGATGATGTCCTTCATAGGATTTAGAGAGTGATGGCTGGGGGCATAATCTTTTCTTTGTTTTCTTCTTGTATGTGAAAATCTAACAACTTTGAAAATTTTGGATTGAAATGGTGTTTGCCTATAAGAGCCTCTATCTCAAATTGGATGGCCATACATACCTCGACCATTGATACCCAAAAAATTCAAGGAAGTTTGATCTAACTATTGTCTTTTTGATTGAGTTCTTTCTCCTATTGTGAACTGCGATCTTACCTAAGGATGTGAATGATAAAGGGTCACTACGGGTAATTCACACTGGATTTAGAATGATCTCTTGACTATTTGTTATGTTTGTAATGCAAGGCATATTCAAGTCATCACAATTTTTATGTTTTGATGCTTATACAAATTGTTATATCAAAATGGACATGATATTCAAGTCATCCTGGCATTTATGCCTTGGTACTTATATCTAATTTGACATTTCGAAAACGTAATCAATATTCATATATCCATGGTTTCCTAATCAGTGGGTGTTGTATTGATTCTTGTGTATACAAATTGATATTCATATGTCTATGGTTTCATAACTAGTGGGCATTGTATTGATTTATCTGGTTACCTAAAAATTCAATGATGAGAATGACCGACACATGATCAATGACTAGGTCCTAGGTCTTAGATTGCATATTTTACATGTTTCTTTGCAGTTTGCATGTTTGCATAATCTCACAAATGGTTAAACAAAATTCAATGCTTAAAAAATTCTTCAAATGTCCCTTCAAATCTAACAAGAGCTGAAACTTAACTTGAAGGTCTCTTCATGGAACTGCAAGTAGTTATCCTCCTGGGTTAAATATCCTTTTTGACATAAGACTAAGTACTTGTCTTCATCAATTCCTCCAAAACATATCATGTGTATCATTGCATTTACATTTCATGTCATAATCATTTTTTGCATTACAATACATCCATGTGCATATGCATAAATCATACATACATCTTTCCATAATCAAATACATTTGCATAACATCCATACATATGAAAGAAATCATTGCATTTGCATATATCCATACATACATTCTACTCTACTCATAGCATAAACATCACATGATATCATCATAAATCAAAACATGACAAGTACACATGAAGTCACAACCAAAATATTGATCTCATATATATCAAAAATCTTGAACTAGTCAGGGGTGCACTACTGGCACAGTGTACAAAAGAATACGCTCATGTGAGATAGCAAAGTCAGAATAGTATATCAATGATCAAAAAGAGCACAATATATCAAAACATATCAAAGAAAATCAATTGTCAGCCTGATCCTCTACATCTGGTGGAGGTGGAGGTGGTGCATCTGGTACTGCCTCTACTCTGGGCACTCTGGCTCCCTCTAATGCCATCATATACTAAGAGTATGAAGAAGAGACTCTCTGTGTAGTAGGAACAATAGTATAATATGTGGACACATAGTAAGCTACCCAGGAGGTCTGATGAATCACCTCTACCTGTAATCTCTATACCTCTGCACAAAGCTCAGTACGCTGCCTATCGACCTCTATATATCTCTCCTCCCAGCGCGCACTGCGCACCTTCAGGTCTTGGACCTACAATCTGAGCCTCCTCATGATCTGCTATGTAGAGAAGGGCACACTAGGCTCAACATCTACCACTGACATGTCAGTATCCTCTGGAAGCTACTTTGCAGTCTCTACTCTCTATGCATTATGGCATCTAACCTCTGCACCCAAATCAAAACTTGTGTCCTCCTCTATCAGATCCATACCACCACCCACAACCTGCTCTACTGCAAGTAACTCATCAGCTAAACCAACACCCCCTATAGTACCACCCTCTCCCCTAGTCTGTCTATGTGAACTGGTAGATCTGCCTACTGTGGAACTAGTGGGACCAGAGGGCCTCATCTATCCTGATGGTCTTTTTGGTGGAGCCATCGCTCTGGATCTCAGATGTGTGGGGTGCACAATAGGAGCCTATGTAGGTCTGGGACCCTATCTCATTAGAGCACCTGTAACATCCATTGCCTCCTCCATGGAAGGTCTCAGCTATGTTAGATCAAAAAATCTATGAATCAGATGATCAACAAGCCATGAGATAAATCCATCTATAACACCGACATCAAGTACATCTAGTCTATACTCCCAATCTCTACTGACAATAGCACTGTACTCCTGAGAACACAAAGCATATGAGAGCCTCGTGGTCCATCTGAGTCCAAGCTCATGACCTATCTAAGCATAAGTAGCATAATCCTCAGGGGCATCCTATACTCACCCATACTGCTACCAGACCTTGGTAATAACGAATCTCTCTATAGTGGAGGATGATCTCCCAATCAGCACATGGCTTTGAAAGAAGTAACTAAACTGCTCTCGCGCAGTCAGCCACGACTCAATAGCTACATATGGTCTCCACTGAACAAATGTCATATCATCGAGGCATTGCCTCCAATACTCTACATGACCCATTCATCCCTATATGACATATCCAGCATAAATATAAATGACAAGCTGTTGAGGCTACCTCTATGAAGTACATACCGGTCTCAACACTGGGATATGCTCCCACACCCAGATCTATAGAACTAAAGCCCCCGTTGCAAAAGACTTGCTCTCTTGATACACTACCTCATGCATCTCAGAGAACATATGGGCCAAAATACACTAACCTCATGCCAACTTAGAGGGAGTGACCATCAAACGTGCTACCATAGGGACCCAACCCATCAAAAGACCATTTTATTGATGGTCAAACATAATAATACGCCAATCATCCCAACAATGATACACTCCAGTCTATGTGTCTATCCATACCGCTGCACTAAGGTCTCCCAATAAATGGAGGTAGTCATCTAAGTATCATCTCCAAAGAGATGTCTAAAAGCTAAAAGACCTGAGTTCCCCAAACTCACATACTCTAGTCGCTGGCCTAAATGGAACGGAATGTGCAGTATACGATACACATCCTCAGGGATAATAGTAATCTCCCCAGTCAGTAGGTGGAATGTCTGGGTGTCCGAATGAAATCTCTCAATTAGAGCAATCAAAAGTCCATGGTTTACCCTAATCTCGGGTAAATGTATAAGGTACTCAAATCCACAGGACACAAGATGTACCCTCATTAGGTCAGGTAGTGACACACATAGTCTTTGAGTGGCTGGATGTGAAATCCATACATGAACATTTGGATATATGACCTACACAGTATAGAAATAGGGAATCCTATTAGTAATTTGGTCATAGAACAGGTTACAAGGACATAAATGGGGCAGTTCAGTATTTCAAAAGGTAGGTTAACAGGTCAGCAATTAGGCTATAGCATCAGAAAATTCAAAAATTTGACCTAATACTGAGTTTTAAGCTCACTATTTTCCATACGACATTTCAGACTGGTAGGACAAGTCATACGAGTTTCTACACCATACCATACAACAAAGCATAGCGACATGACAGTGCATCCCTCATCATATGAGTTATGAGGGACCCGATGAAATGTCGTACGACTCATGGGTCCCTATGATACAAGTCTTGGGGGCTTATGAAATGACAATCTAGCTACAGTTTGAAAGTCATACAAGTCTCGCTGGAGAGTTGTATGAGTGTCCATGCATGCAAAAATTCAAAATTGAAAAGAGTACGAAAAATCTTAAAAAATGCTATAAAACATGGAAAAATTGAATTTTTAGCAAAGCACAGAGGTCTGCCTACCGGATGTCCATACTGCTGAGGTCTCTAGTGTCTTTGGCTATGCTCAAATTAATGTGAACTCACAGGTACCTTCAGTTCTACTACTTTATCTGCCATTTTTGCTCAGAGGGCTCCACAAGATTTCTAAAGTCAAAAGGTTGAAATGAATTGAAAATGACCCTTCTGGCCTATATAGCTTTTGACCTAATTTTCAAAAGTGCTCTGTTTTTCATGACAATTGCACCCTTGGCTAATTTTGACGTTCTGAATCCATTTTCAGGATCAAAATCAAAATTTGAGATCATTTACTATGTTAAAATCATGATTTAAAATTTTCAGACCCAGGACGGTCTACTACTTGCATAATCGACCTTTGATCATCACAGAAATCAAGTATTCAACTTAACTGATTATCTTACATCAAACTCTCAAAATTTCAACTTGGTCAACTATGGTCAACTCATGGTCAAACCTAGTCAAACTTGGTCTTCTGGACCTCCAAATGATGTAGAATGCGTTCTCGAACGTGTTTAACCACTTCTCAAATCAATTAACATGCTTCTAAACTACCAATGCTGACTTTTCTTGTCAGATTTCAATTTTTATCCCAAAGGGGGAATGGTATTGCACATCATTCAAAGTTTGTAATCTAAATTTGGAATCATATCTTTCCTCATTAATTGAGACAACAACCACGTCTAGTTGTTGATTCATCAAAAAGACCTCATCGGTTGGGGAAAATCAAGCATCGCTTGGGGCATATTAGATTCATCAAGATCCATATCAATCTAGTATTATTTTAATCTTGTAAATTGTATCAGTCTTTTGTAACCATCGGTTCATTAGTCTTATTTCCTTGGTTCTTCATAACTGAAGGGTTCAGATGTGATACCAATGTGATTCTTATCGACAATTGGGTCTGGAATTGGTCACTCACTTCTTCGCAATCATAAAGTTCAGAATTAGGTGTTTTTGACACTTTTGCGCAATCATCGGTTCATTGTTGTTATAGTTAACATTATCTTTGGTCATTCAAGACCTAATATCTTCATATCAAATCTTTCGATCAGTTTTTGTCTCATATCAATTTCAATTTCAAACATTAGTTTCAACATCATACACAGAGTGTCTTTGAACCACTGCGCTTCGCATAGTAATTCAAAGAGGGGCAAAATGTAATACCCCAAAAATGGGCTATAAGCTCATTAACCTCCTATATTGACACATTGAACGAAATCGACATCGAAGTCCTAACCTAAGGCACATTTGAACATCATTGAATCCTAATTGATTATCTCAAACTCTGCATCGAGGAATATTCCTAGTAATATTCCTATTTATCCTAATTATCTTTAATTTAATGATTATTTGGCGATAAATCTTATTTATCCTAAAGTTTGATTAATTGAATATTATGAATATTTAATTAATTAAATTTAATACTACCACTTAATTATTTAATTGGATTTAATTATATTTATTCCTAAATTGTATTATTCCATTTTGACAATAAATCAAATATCCTATGACTAATTGATTATACTCTTATTTAATTAATTAAAGTCAATTATCAATTTTTAATAATATAGTTTTTGAATAAAGTTTGATTTAATAATTGATTAACCCATAAATCAATTGTTTTATTTTTAAAATTAGTTAAGTTGAGGATAAATAACTTTATTTATTTATTTAATTCATAATTAATTATGCACATCCAAAAAATAGTTAAACTTTAAATCAAAAAATCAATTCAAGTTGTTTTAAAAATAAACTCAACTCTCTTTTGAGTTAAAAGCTGATCTCAACTTCTGATTTAAAGCAAAAAGTTGTTTTTGCATATTTTTTGTGAGTTAACTATCTTTAATTCCTTGTTGACTCAAAAATCAACCTAAGTGATTTATGGCTTTTTCCATGCATCCCCAAAGCCCTAGATTTCTATAAAATAAGGCTTCAGCTCTTCACAAATCCTCTCATAAGTTTGCATACTTACTCTACCAAAATCAATCCACGAATTTGCACAATCACGCTGGTGAATCGACATCTGAAGAATTGAAGCTTCTTTGCAAATCAATAACTTTTGTGAGATCAATCTTATTAGCATATCATTGTAGCTTATTTCGCATATCAGTTTTTCATCTAGAATAGATTCATAACAGTTTATCTCATCTTATTGCATAGAAAAACCAAAAATATAGATTAATTTGCACTCATTTCATATCTAGATTCTAAATTCAAATCCTTCTTTTAGGTGTCGTCAAGGTCACTGATTTCAGTCCAATTTGAGAATACATACTCTCATTTACTAGAAGGTAGTAAATTGTCTGGTTAGATTAGTTTTCATTCCATTACACTATTTTGATTTTGAGCTAACCTCTAATGTTTTACTGAAGTGTTGTGTCTACAGCTAGGTACAAAATTCACACACACAATGTCTGATTTTTGTCAAAAACCAACATTTAGTATTATAGGCATAGATTTTGGCTCATTTGTCAAATTTTGTGACAAGTTACTCTTTTAGAAACTAGACTCCATTCTACACACTTTCAAAAAAAAAAAAAATGATTTTCGATTATTTTTCAATGATTTCTAGGGGGAGCACACAAAAATTTCACATTTTCAGGATGTCTGCACTTTAGAAATTCATAAAAAATTATACCTTCATCAAAAAATTAGAAGAAAAATCTTGGATAAACTACATGGTGTTAGTTAACTTCTCACTAGAGTGATTAAAAAAATTCAAAAAGAAAGTTAACATTTTAGTGGGAGTACACCAGACGCTATGTTATGTTTTTTCACAAAAAAAATAGGACCATTTTTTGTTCTCCCCCTTTTTTAGGACCTTAATCTGCACCATTTTAAAAATAAATTAGTAGTTTAGAAACTAGATTCAGAGTATTACAACTCTTGTTCTTATCACATCTTAAAATTTTGAGTCTAATTATCTTCAATTTCTTGTCGAAGTTTAGAGTTTTCTAATTTTAGAAAAAAAGTTGCATCTTATACCCCCTTTTTGGTCCCCCATCTTTGTGCACTTACCCAATGCATTATGTGCTCTTTTTAGATTCTTAGATTTTATTCCATACATTGAACTAGATGTACTCAGTTATATTTATATTGTTAGATTTGTTTTCATTCCCAACATGACATTTAGAGGTAGCACTTGATGGGATTCACAAGAGCTTTACAAATTTCATCAAGGTCCATTTTGAAATGACCCAAATCCCTAAAATTCCCTCCACTCATGTGTAGCAGGATGAGACATGCTAAACATATTTGGTGCCAAACTAGATTTTTCTCGCCATAGAACAAGCTCAATATGTGTCTCCTTATAGAATTTCAAATCAACCTAGGCCATCAATAATTCATATTTCTCATTTGGTACTAGTGGGAGCATGCACTTGTTGGTGACCAGTCATCTTTACTTCTTGGTATCATATTGGATTGGACATAGCACCCAAGGTGATTACTTCTATTCTCAACATTGCATATACCCCAATAGGAAGTGAAAGACTCAAAAAAGGATGATGATAGGGAGTTCTCTTGACAACAAGTCCTACCCCTTTAGGACCACTTCTAGGTATTTCTTTTAACCTATCTAGGGTTATACCAAGACCCTACACTAGAGTAACTCTTCCCTCAATCACTCCCCACACCAAGACCTCACCAACAAGTGCAAAACCCAAATCTATCTTTATTCACCCTTCAATGGACTAAAATCCCTAAGTCCATCTTCATACACCACCAAACTGGATTCTTTTGCAAACTAGATGGAAGGCCTCCTAATTGTTGCCTTTTTCTTCAAACTTCTAGGTTTCTTAGTTGATTTATTCAAATTTAGCTAAAAATGGCTAGTAGCCTTTCTAGGCTTAATTAGGTATCCTTACACACCTTCCAACAAAAAACTCTGCAACTTCCCAAGTAGGGCCCTAAACAAATTTGTGTTTTAGATACCCTTTTCAAAGACCTCAATTATTTTTAGGGTATCCAAGTGGTGTAGGAGCACACCTAGGCTAACCTCCATGGTTAGTAGTTTTTGTCTTGTACTTGACTCTAGCCAAGTCAAGAAGAGTAGATTATTTTTCTTGAAGACCTTAGAAGGTCATTTTCTATGTAGGCTAAGTGAGTTAGTCACTAGGACTAAGGTCACACAAATAGCCAATGTTAGTAGTTTTTAAATTCTTAGTGTTAGTAGTTGAGATAGAGTCTTTAATGTGTCCTATACACATAGTGAGGTTGTAAAGATTCCATAGGGTCATTAATGGCCTTGGATCCTTGAAATAAAGTAGGTTAAGAGTCCTAAGAAATAGGATTGTGGCATAAGTGAAAGTTGCCAAATGTTGCTAAGAAGTTGTCATGACAACATTTGCAATTATTGCAAATGTTGCATGCAACTTGGTTATCTTCGGATCCCATTGATTATAGGAGGTGGGAGATTGGCCAATAGGCCCTAGAATGGTTGAAATGGAATCTTATGTGATGTAAGACTTGAATATCGAGGTAGTATGATGCAAATGTAATAGTTTGAGTTTGAGAATAGAGCTCTGTAACAGTTTTACTGTGTATTTTCTAAGTTTTTGTGTTGACAGTGTATTGAAATGGATTGAAAGTCTAAATATAGTGGTTGATTAGTGTTCTTTATTGTGTTATAAGACTTTTTCATTTTAAGATAAAGTTTTTTAGAGTTGATTTGGTGTGTCGGTTAAAGTAGTTTTTGTTTTAGAGTTCTACTAGTTCTGTTCTGACCAGTCTAAACATTCATGGCTCCCCCATGAAATCTAGCCATGGGAAAAACCTAAGGGTAGATGGAAATTATAGTGCAGTCATTAGTGTACATATTTTTAGGATTAGGAGTTGTCAAAGTTTGGAGATCTATTTTTAATGCTAGGCCCTAGGCGAGCAAATAGAGCCTAGTTAGAGATCTAGGTTGTGAAAGATTGAAGATGTATTGCAGGGTACAAATGTACAGTACATCTCCAAGACTTTTTCTAGAAGGAGTTCATCATATCTAAACATCCTATGAATATTGGATTCATACCAATCATTTCCATTGATTTTTGAGCAAGATTTCTAACAAGACACAGTCTATCCTAGAAAGTAGGTCAATTAGCCCCATTTGCCCTAGTTTGTAGGAAGGTGGTGTATGGAGGTTTCTAGGACCTAAAAGTTGTAGAATATTTAGTAAGAGCCAAAAGGGTATCTAAATCCCAATTTTTTTTTGCAATTTGTTTGCAAAAGTTTTGAAAGAAAGGCCAAAAGCCACTACGAAAGGCTACAAGGATTAGGCCTACTTTGAGTCACTAAATGATGAACTATTGAAGTCAGTAAGAGTATGATTCAAGATCCTTCTAAAATGGATCAAATCAACCAAGCTATGGATGTTTCACAAGAATGAAGACCCCTTCAATGAAGATTGTAGTTTGTGGAGAATTGGCACTTAGAGCTTTCTAAGTGAGTGAGGAAGATTGAACTATCTATAAGGTGTTAGTCTTCTAAAGTGAAGCACAAGAGTTGAGAACTCTTAGAGAAGAGTTAGGATTGGTGCTAGTTAATCATATAAACCAATCAAGATCTAGAGGAGACTAGGTTCCTAGAAGAGACTAGCTATGTCTCTTAGATGCAGTGCAAACAAGCCTTGGAACACTCACATCATATTGGTATCAGAGCTTGAACTGATTAGGCTTGTGGTGGATGTTACAGCCTACTAAATTAGTGGGAGAGAATACATCAATTGGATCAGTAGAAGAAAAAACCATGGTGACTAATGTTGAGTTAGCCAAGAAGTTTGAGGAACAAGAAGTGGATAACAAGTTGTTAAGAGAAAGACTAGCTCAAATAGAGTAGCTCTTGGGTGAAGTCCAAGACAAAGCTGATAAGGTCAAGGAGAGAATTGACCAAAAGGAAGAAAAAGAAGCAAGGGAGAAGGAATTATACTTGGACGAGGAAGCTCCAACACCAAACCCTGTTCTTCCTGAAGAGACATTTTTAAAAGCATTGAAAGCAATGAGTGGCAAAGCTTTGGAAGGTGTGCCTCTATTTAGTGGACAAATGGATCTAGATTTAGTTGTGGATTGGATTGCTAGCATTGAGAACCATTTTGAATGTTATGGTATCTCTGATGCACAAAACATTGTGGTGGCCAAGTCTAGACTAAGAGGTTCAGCTCTTACTTGGTGGAAGTTTGTGCAAACTAAGAGGGAAAAGGATGGAAAAGGTCCTATTGTGAAATGGAAGGGCATGGTGACCAAACTGAAGAAAACCTACCTTCCTGATGATTATGAAGTTCAGCTTCATAGAAGGAAACACAATCTTAGACAAAAAGATTTAGATGTCCAAGCATACACCGAGGAGTTTCAAAAGCTGTGTTTGAGATCTAAGGTGGTTGAAGAGGAAAGCATCAAGCTTGGAAGGTATTTCAATGGCCTCAAATGGTCTATTCAAGAAGAGATGAGTTTAGTGAACTTCAAAACTATTCACCAATGCTATCAAATGGCCTTGAAGATAGAAGAGAAAAGAAAGAGAAAGCAAGACCAAACCTCTAAAGGTAAAGGTAAAGGCAAAGATAGTAGAGCACAAAGAGGTGTCTATGGTGGAAGAAGTTCTAAATCAAGAACTCAAGGAGACATAAAATTCAACGAGAAACAAGAAGGAAGCTCTATTAGAGGTGGTAGAGGAAGGATTTCTAACTCTATCTCTAGAGGAAGAAGTGGTGGACAAGGAGGAAGAGGAAACTACTTTTCCAATATGAAGTGCTACCATTGCAATCAAATGGGGCACCCTACCTATGGATGTCTAGAGAAAGGTGGTTCATCACAAGGAGGTGACAAGAGAGCTAACCTAGTTCAAGATGAGTCTAATGCAGTAGATAAGCATGTTGAAGTACCATTGAATTTAGAGGAAGGAGAAAATATTATGATGAGGATAACTTTGATAAAGGATCTGATGAAGGAAGAGCCAAGCCAAACTAGGTCTTCATTTAGGATCAAGTGCAAAATGATGGGGAAAGTATGTAGGGTAATCATTGACTCAGGTTCTACTAATAATATTGTGTCAGAGGAAGCAGTCAACAAGCTAAAGTTGACAAGGATACCCCACAACAATCCTTACAAGGTCACTTGGCTCAATAAAGGCCAACATGTGTTAGTGAATGGACAAGCATGGGTGGAGTTCTCCATTGGTAGGTACAAAGACAAAGTATAATATGATGTGTTGCCTATGGATGCATGCCATTTTCTCCTAGGTAGACCATGAAAATTTTACCACCAAGCCATACATGATGGAGGAAAGAATTCTTATTCTTTCAAGAAGGACAATGTGACCTTCAAAATACAATCATTATTAGAAGATTTCAAGGTGAGTACAACAGGTCCAAATGTTCTTATGGTGAGTGAAAAGGAGTTATTAAAAGCTATGGAAGAGAGTGAAGGTATTGGCTATGCATTGGTGCTAAGACCAAGAGAGGGAGATGAAGATAATGTGACTAAGAAGATAGAATTACCAAAAGAGATACAAGATATGTTGCAGACTTACCAAGGTATTATAAGTGATGGACAACCATCAACCTTACCCCCTAAAATAACCATAAGTCATAGGATAGACCTTATCCCAGGAGCTACCCTTCCTAACAAAGAAGCCTACAAGATGACCCCTCAACAAAATGAGGAAATAGTAAGGTAAATACAAGAACTCCTAAATCAAGGTTTCATTAGGAAAAGCATTAGTCCATGTGTCATACCCACTGTACTAGCACCTAAGAAAGGAGGAACTTGGAGGCTTTGTACTAATTCAAGGGCTATCAATAGGATAACTATAAGGTATAGGTTCCCTATCCCTAGGATTGAAGACTTAATGGATTGTTTAGGTGAAGCTAAGTACTATAGCAAGATAGACTTGAAGAGTGGCTATCACCAAATAAGAATACTAGAAGGAGACGACTGGAAAAAAGCCTTCAAGACCAATGGAGGGTTGTATGAATGGCTTGTCATGCCATTTGGATTATCCAATGCCCCCTCCACATTCATGAGGCTCATGAATGAAGTTCTCAAAGGCTAAATAGGCAAGTTTGTAGTTGTATATCTGGATGATATATTGATTTTTAGCAAGACAAGAGTGAGCACCTAGAGCTTCTTGATATTGTTTTCAGGAAGCTACATGATGAGAAGTTGATGATCAACTTGGAGAAGTGTGAGTTCATCAAAATAGAGCTAGTGTACCTTGGATTTGTCCTATCACATGGAAATCTGAAAATGGACAAAAGAAAAGTGGAGGCTATCATCAATTGTCCTACTCCAAGGATAGCAACAAAGGTAAGGAATTTTCATGGCCTTGCACAATATTATAGGAAATTCATAAGGCAGTTTAGTGCAATTTGTGCTCCCATGTTGGATACTATTAAGGGAGGAATGAAAACCAAGTTTGTTTGGAATGAGCATGCTAACAAAAGCTTTGAGTTACTAAAGGAGAAGATAGCTACCCAACCTATTTTAGTGTTTCCAAGCTTTGAGAAGCTTTTCACCATTGAATGTGATGCTAGCAATGTGGCTATAGGAGCTGTTATAAGCCAAGAAGACAGACTGGTGGCTTTCCATTCAGAGAAGTTAAGTGAAGCCAAGAGGAAATAATCTTCATATTACCTTGATATGTATGCATTGGTCCAAGCACTAAGGAAATGGAGGCACTACTTGCTTCCCAAGGAATTTATTATGTATTCAAACAATCAAGCACTTAGTTTCCTAAATTCACAAGAGAAGTTGAGTCACAAGCACATGAAGTGGGTTGAACCTAAAAGCTTACACCTTCAATATAAAACACAAGAAAGGTGTCCTCAATAAGGTGGCAGATGCATTGTCTAGAAGAGCTCTCATAGTTCAGAAGATTTAGTTAAAGAGCATGGGAATAGATCAATTCAAGGATTTATATGGTGATGATGAGGATTTTGTAGACATATATAAGGTATGTGTTGAATACAAGAATCATTTTCATGGTAGATATGTTGAGTATACTTTACAAAGTGATCTTTTTTTTAAAGGGAATCAACTATGTGTTCCTAGAGGCTCTAGTAGAGAGAACTTGATACAAGAAAAGCATAATGGTGCTTTGAGTGGTCATTTTGGGATCACTAAGACTCAATAACTTGTTCCAAGGTTCTATTATTGGCCTAAGATGAATCTTGATGTTAGAAGGTATGTGGAGAGTTGTGTTGTATGTCAAAAGGCCAAGGACACTTCTACAAATGCAAGTCTTTATCAACCACTACCTATTCCTACTAGGCCATGGGAATTCTTGAGTATGGATTTTGTAGTTGGCTTACCCAAGACAAGACAAGGTATGGATAGTGTTTATGTGGTTGTGGATAGATTTCGCAAGATGGTTCACTTTGTGCCATGTAAGACCACTAATGATGCTAGTCAAATAGCCTCTCTTTTCTTCAAAGAAATAGTGAGAATCCATGGGTTACCTATCAGCATTGTGTCAAACAGAGATAATAAATTTATGAGTCATTTTTGGAAGACTCTTTGGAAAAGGTTAAGCACTAACTTGTCGTTTGGATCATCCTACCATCCCCAAACTAATGGTCAGACTAAAGTTGTCAATAGAAGCCTTGAAAATCTACTAAGGTGTTTGACCAAGGAGTATGGTCAACAGTGGGATTAGCTGATTGGGCAAGCTAAATATGCCTACAATGACACAATCAATAGATCAATAGGGAAAATTCCATTTGACATAGTGTATGGACTACATCCTAGAGGTGTCTATGGGTTGAGAGATTTGAAGGATGGAGTAAAAGGAAGTGGATATGCTGATGACTTTTCATATGCTATGCAGGAGATACATGAAACAGTGAGGAAGACCTTGACAGAGAACACCATGAAACACAAAGCCAAGGTGAATGAAAGTAGAAGGACAGTTGAGTTTAATGTTGGTGACTTGGTTATGGTGCATCTTAACAAGTCAAGATTACAAAAGGGAGTACCCCACAAGTTGCAGATGAGGAGGATAGGTCCCTATCCTATCTTAGCAAGGTATGGTGATAATGCCTTCAAGGTTGAGCTGACAAAAGATAGTGGACTATCTCCTATCTTCAATATTGCAGACTTAGTTCATTATAGAGGACCATAGAAAGATATGGATCAGAATATTCATGAAGTGATAAGAGATGTGGAATAGTGCAATTACCTACAGCTGCAGTCATAGGAGCTGACAGTGTCTTGGACACAAGAGTATATAAAAAGACTAGAACTAAAGAGTATAAGGAACATTTGATAAAGAAGCATGGAAAGATAGATGATAATTTAGTATGGATAAAGGAGTTAGAGTTCAAGAAGATGGGGATTGATCCAAGCATCCTCAATCCAAGGGTGGATTGATCTTTCTATTTTGGGGAGGATGGTGTAGGAGCACACCTAGGATAACCTCCACGCTTAGTAGTTTTTGGCTTGTACTTGAATCTAGCCAAGTCAATAAGAGTATATTAGTTTTCTTGAAGACCTTAGAAGGTCATTTTCTATGTAGGCCAAGTGAGTTAGTCACTAGGACTAAGGTCACACAAATAGCCAATGTTAGTAGTTTTTAAATTCTTAGTGTTAGTAGTTGAGATAGAGTCTTTAATGTGTCCTATACACATAGTGAGGTTGTAAAGATGACATAAGGTCATTAATGGCCTTGGATCCTTGAAAAAAAGGAGGTTAAGAGCCCTAAGAAATAGTATTTTTTCATAAGTGAAAGTTTCCAAATGTTGCTAAGAAGTTATCATGACAACATTTGCAATTATTCCAAATGTTTCATGCAACTTAGTTATCTTTGGATCCCCTTGATTATAGGAGGTGGGAGATTAGACAATAGGCCCTAGAATTGTGTAAATGGCATCTTATGTGATGTAAGACTTGAATCTTGAGGTAGTATGATGCAGATGTAATAGTTTGAGTTTGAGAATAGAGCTCTGCAATAGTTTTTCAGTGTATTTTTTGAGTTTTTGTGTTGACAGTATATTGAAATGGATTGAAAGTCTAAATCCAATTATTGATTAGTGTTCTTTAGTGTGTTATAAGACTTTTTAATTTTAAGAGGAAGTTTTTTAGAGTAGATTTGGTGCATTGGTTAAAGTAGTTTTTATTTTAGAGTTCTACTGGTTATATTCTTACCAGTTTGAAAATTCATGGCTCCCCCATGAAATCTAACCATGGGAAACATTGAAGGGTAGATGGAAATTATAGGGGATTCATTAGTGTACATATTTTTAGGATTAAGAGTTTTCAAAGTTTGGAGAGCTATTTTTAATGCTAGGCCCTAGGCGAGTAGACAGAGCCAGGTTAGAGGTCTAGGTTGTGAAAGATTGAAGATATATTGCAGGGTACAAAGGTGCAGTACGGCTCTAGGAATTTTTATAGAAGGTGTTCATCATATCTAAATATCATATGAAGATTGGGTTCATACCAATCATTTAGATTGATTTTGGAGCAAGATTTCTAACAGGAAATAGTCAGTCCTAGAAAGTAGGTCAATTAGCCCTGTTTGCCCTAGTTTGTAGGAAGGTGGTGTATGGAGGCTTCCAGGACCTAAAATTTGTAGAATCTTTAGTAAGATTCAAAAGGGTATCTGAATCCCAAAATTTTTTTTCAAGTTGTTTGGCAAAGTTTGGAAAGAAAGGACAAAAGCCACTACAAAAGGCTACAAGGATTAGGCCTACTTTGAGGTCACTAAATGATGAACTATTGAAGCCGGTAAGAGTTTGATTCAAGATCCTTCTAAAATGGATCAAATGAACTAAGTTATGGATGTTTTCACAAGAATGAAGACCCCTACAATGAATATTTTAGTTTGTGGAGAATTGGCACTTAGAGCTTTCTAAGTGAGTGAGGAGGATTGAACTATCTATAAGGTGTTAGTTTTCTAAGGTGAAGCACAAGAGTTGAGAACTCTTAGAGAAGAGTTAGGATTGGTGTTAGTTAATCATCTAAACCAATCAGGACCTAGAGGAGACTAGGTTCCTAGAAGAGACTAGCTAGGTCTCTTAGATGCAGTGCAAGAAAGCCTCGGAACACTCACATCACCAAGCCTTAATATGTTCATACATCTTCTTTCTATATTAAGGCCTATTTTTAAGGCCTACAAGCTTTTCCTCATTACAATGGTAAATTGATCTCAAAAATTACTTCAAAGACTTTACCATCTCTTCTCCTCCATTACCATGTCTCTTTGATCTCTGTGCTTCACTACTATCCTTGGATTGAGTTTACCAATCCTTAAAACCTTCCATCTCTGGTCTTCAAATGTCAAGCCTCCTAGTGGGGTTCATTGTGACTCACCTAGGGCTCGATGCCAAAATTAGGTAACCTACAAATATAAAGACAAGACTCCATATTTACATAGTATATACATTTCCCTATCATATTCCACAAGGTCATACAAAACCTACCTGTGGAACTCAAGCTAGAGCTATTTTTGGACTCTCAACCCTATATGGATAAGTGAATTGGTCATAGAGGAAATTTTTATGTAAAAAAAATATATAACCTAAAATTACACATTAAAATGAACTATATAAAAATTTCTAAGAAAACTTGTAAAGATCTTTCTTAGATCAATCCATGGTTCACTTGGATGATCAAGTTCTTTTCACTTTCCTAGATTGTAGAGAATACCAGTATAGTCAACTTGTGTAAATGATTATAGAATGATGCCAACCTTTAACACTGGTCATAAATGGTCTTAAATAGGTCTATATTTCAAGAAAAACTTCCCAAACTAACCCCTAACTTATTCTTCATGCCTTAGGAAAAACTAGTCGATTCTTGTCATAACAACTTTTAAAAGTTTCAAAGTTGTCATTGACAACTTTGATAAATTTTGTTGACATCTTCCCTTAGATCACTCCAATGAGTCTCAATTTATCACAAGAATAAAACCATAATTATTTAACATTTTTCATTTTCATTCATTCATATTAGGAGGTCAACTTGACCTTTGACCACTGGATAACTAGGTTAGCAAGTTTTACAAAGAAGACCAAAACTAGACAAGTTGTAAGAAGACTTTGACAAACACTTTCCCACACATTCTATGGACTTCCTAGAACACTCAAACACACTTGGGAATCTTACTTAGTCCTTATTAGATAGAGACTTGGCCAAGGTCACTTACAAGCCAAATTTGAGAAATATGGTAGTTTAAAGACCCTAAGTGATCCTGCATAGTTCTCCCTTGCAGCAAAGAAGTTCAAGTTACACAAGGAGATATGAGATCCAAACTAATCCCCATATTTTTAAAGTTATTTTTTTCTATCCACGTAGCTTAATATTCTAGTTGTGATTTTCACTTAATGAGGTGCTCCATGCAAACACCATGGCTTGTTTTCTTCTTTACCCTTGAGTCTAGGATCCTTTCAGCTTATGGCTTCAGTTGTATAGGGATTTTGAGTCCTTTTGCATTTGCATTAACATCAGTGTTTTTTTCTTCCTTTCTCATATCAGGGCCTTTGTACTTGACTAGATCTTGTACATTGAAAATAGGAGATATGAGTAGCTCCTTGTGTAAGCCTATTTTATAAGTATTATGTCCATATTTAGCTAGTACTTTACATGGTCCTACTTTCCTCATTTGTAGATTACTGGGCATAGCTTTTTGGAGCCTATATTTGTTGAGGTGTGCCATCACCCAATCTCCAACTTCAAACTACAAGTTTTTCCTTCTCTCATCCACTTTATCCTTGAGATTTTGATTATTTTCCACTAGAGAGAGTCCTTCTTACTTGTTTGTGTACTTCATTCATTGATTGATAAAAATATTCTTCATGTCCACTAACTTCTCCATGGGTTCCTAACTCTCTGAGCTCACATACTCCCCTTGGATGGATACCATAAACTATTTCAAATGGGCTCTTACTGGTAGACCTATTGGAACTATCATTATAATAAAATCCATCTTGAGGAAACACCTGGTCCCACATTTACCCATATTCCTTTCTGAGACACCTAAGAATATTCCCCATAACGCTATTGATCATCTCTATTTTCCCATCCATTTATGGATGATATGCTAAACTAAATGCAAGATTTGTGCCTAATATTTTCCACTCCAAAAGTCCCCCATAAATTTCACATCTCTATCTAACACTATATTGATTGGTAAGACATGACTCCTCACTACCTCTTTGAAGAAGAGATGAGAAATATAGCTAACATCATGAGTTGTTTTACAAGGTATAAAATGGATCCTTTTGCTAAACTTGTCCACTACTACAAAAACACTGTCAAAGCCAGCAGTTGTCCTTGGTAAGCCCACAATAAAATCCATACTAAAGTACTCCCATGGTCTGGTTGGAATAGGTAAAGGATGGTATAGCCCTACATTAAAGGATGTTCCCTTATCTTTTTGGAAATATAAACATTACTCCACATACCTCCTTACATCCATTGGCATCTTTGGCCAAAAATAGAATCTTTTCACTAGGTCTAAGGTCTTATTAAAACAAAAATTCCCACTAAGGATTCCATTATGCTTCTCTTGTATGAGGTTTTCCCTCATAGACCCCTTGGGTACATATAGTTGATTACCCTTAAACAATAAACCATTTTGCAAAGTATAGTCAACAAACTTACTATGAAAGTGATTATTAAAGTCAACACATGCCTTGTATTCCTCTGAAAAGTCTTCGTCATCCTCATAGAGATCTTTGAACCCTTATATACCAATACTTTGTAGTTGAATCTCTTGAACAGTGAGTAACCTTCGGCTAAGTTCATCTGTAACTTTATTGTTTAGGCCCTTCTTATGTTTGATAGTGAAGGTATAGGCTTGGATAAACTCCATCCACTTAATATGCCTATGACTTAACTTATTTTGGGTGTTTATGTAGCTTAAAGCTTGATTATCAGTGTAGACTACAAAATCCTTGGAAAAATGATAGTGCCTCCACTTCCTAAGGGCTTGAATTAATGCATAAATCTATAAATCATAAGATGAATAACTTTATTTGGCTTCATTGAACATTTCATTGAAAAATGCCATCTAGGTCTCCCTTCTTGGTTAAGGACTGCTCCCACATCTATGTTACTTCCATCACATTCCACAATAAACAACTTATCAAAGCTTAGCAATACTAGGATGGGTTGTGTAGCCACCTTTTTTTTTAGCTTCTCAAATCCTTTATTGGCCTCCTTTGTCCATTTGAGCTTAGTTTTTACTCCACCTTTGATGGTATCCAGTAGAGGTTCGCATATCTCACTGAATCCTCTAATAAACTTCATATAAAACTAAGCTAGTCCATGAAAACTTATTACATCAGTCCCTATTTTATGAGTGGGCCAATTAAGGATAGCTTCTAATTTACTTGGATCCATTTTTAAGTCACCTTGGGAGACTACAAAACCTAGGTAAACTAGTTATTGTTTCAAAAACTCACTCTTTTCTAGGTTAATGGCTAGCTTCTCTTCATTCAACATTTTTAATACAACTTTTAGGTGTTTCATGTTCTCTTCTTTTGTCTTGTTGAAAATGAGGATATCATCCAAGTATACCACTACAAACTTTCCTATGCAATCCTTCAAGGCTTCATTCACTAGTCTCATAAATGTACTAGGTGCATTTGTAAGCCCAAAGGGTATAATTAACCATTCATAAAGACCCTATGTGTTTTTAAAATATGACTTCAATTCATCCACCTCTTTCATCCTAATTTGATGGTACCCACTCTTAAGATCAATTTTAGTGAAGTACCTAGACCCTCCAAGACAATCAATAAGATCTTATACTCTAGGGATAGAATATGTATACCTGATTGTTGTCCTTTTTATTCCCCTAGAATTAGTACATATTCTCCACTTACCCCCTTTCTTGGGTGCCAACACCATTGGGATAACACATGGACCTATTCTCTTTCTGATTAGTCCTTGATCAAGAAAATCTTGAACTTTTCATGATATCTCCTTGTTTCAGTTTGGTTTCATCTTGTAGGCTGCTTTGTTAGGCAAGGATGCTCCTAGTATGGAGTCTATTTTGTGACTAATTTCTCTTTGAGGAGGTAAACTTTCTAGTGTTCTTTCACTAATGATGTCTCTGACCTTTTCTAATAGTTGTTTCACTTCCACAGGTACAAATGCTTATTGAGGTTTACCTTCCTCCTTAGGTTTGATAGCTATGGCCACTCCAAATCCTTGTTCTTTAAGTTCATGCAAGAACTCCTTACCACTCATGAGAAGTACATTAGAATCCCCTAAATTTTTCTCTCATTCTTCAACAAGTGATTGTATCTTATAGGTGACTCCAGTCTTCTTGAAGGTATACAAATTATTCTTCCCATGATGGATTACATCTCATTCATTTTTCCATGGTCTACCTAATAATAAATGGCAAGCATCCATTGTAAATATTTCACAAAGAATCTTGTCTTTATATTCTCCTATGAAAAATTCAACCCACACTTGTTCATTCACTAAAACATTTTGCCCCTTATTAATCCAAGTAACTTTGTAGGGATGAGTATGAGGTATCCTAGTGAGTTTCAACTTTTGGACTACCTCCTCTGAGATAATATTGTCTATAGAGCCTGAGTCTATGATGACTTTACACACTTTTCCAAGGATCTTGCACTTGATCCTAAATAGTTCCCTTCTGTGTTTGGGTTCCTCCTTGACTAGTTCCTTGAGAAGGACTCTTCTAAACATGCGGTTCTCTCCATTTATGAATAAAGATTCACTTATGGAGCTTTAACACTTCCCACTTCCTCTTGACCATAGGATACCTTCTTCTCTCCTTGTGAACTTGATGCTTTATCAGGGCATCTATAAGCAGGGTGGCCTAATTGAACACAATTGTAGTATTTCATGCTTGCAAAGTGAGAGCCTCTATCCAAGCCTCCAAATTTATTGAATCCTCTTCCTCTATTGAAATTACCTCTACTACTTGACTCACTATATTATTCAGTTAGATTAGCTTCACCTTGATTCTTTGTTTCATTCTCTTTCACTATAATTGCCACTATGACTCCCTCTTGAGTCTCTTCCACATCCTCTACCTCTTGAACTATTTTTTTGTTGCGTTTTACCTATTTCTTCCACTTTCATGGCCAACTGATAGAACCTATGAACAATAGTGGGGATCTATAATTTGATCTTGTCTTGGATGCTCCACCTAAGTCCATTCAAATATCGATCTACCCTAACACTTTCTTCTTATTTAATCTTGGATCTCAAACATAGCTTTTGGAATTCTTCGGTATAGGCTGCAACATCCAACTCCCTTTGCCTAAGTTTTTTCCTCTTCTTATGTAGTTGGATTTCAAATTCTTTTGGAAAGTAGTTCTCTTTGATCTTGGTTACCATAGCTTTCCAAGTATCTATGGGGTTCCTTCCTACCTTTTCCATTTGAGTTTGAAGGAACTTCCACCAAGTTAATGTTGGTCCCTTCATCCTAGATTTGTCCTCACTAACGCCTTCACACTCAAAATGGTTCTCCATCCCCTCTATCCATTCCATCACCAATTTAGGTTCTATCTTTCCACTAAACAAAGGTACCCCTTCAAGAGATTTTCCTCCAAAGGCTTTGATGGATTTGACAAATGTCTCTTCTTTCATAGGTGGATTAGATTTAGGGACTTCATCATCTTCATCTACTGCCTTGCCCTTTTCTCCATCTTCTCTTAATTTCTTACTTACCAATTCAGTATTTTCTTCAACCTGTCCTAGCTTATCTTTAAGGGCTTCCAATTCTTCTCTAATAATTCTTTTCTCTTCTTTCTACTCTATTACTTCCCTAGCCAACTCTACATTTGTCACCATGGTTGACTCACCCACTAATTTTGACATATACCTATAGCCCAAATCTTGTTAGGCTCTGATACCAATTTGATAGGGAGGTCTCTTGAAAATGATTCCTAACCCTTTAGTACCACTTGTAGGTCTTCCTTTTGACCTATCTAGGGTTCTACCAAGACACTACACTAGAGAAACTCTTCCCTTAATCACTCCCGACACAAAGCCCTCACTACCAAGTGCAAAACCCAAATCTATCTTCATTCACCCTTCAATAGACTTAACTCCCTAAGTCCATATTCATACACCACCAAACTTAATTATTTTTCAAACTAGATGGAAGGCCTCCTAATTGTTTAATTTCATTGGTTTTAAGGTTCTTTTTTCTTCAAACTTCTAGGTTTCTTTTAATTTAACTAGTTGTAAGGTTCTTTTTTCATCAACCTTCTAGGTTTCTTAGTCGATTTACTCAAATTTAGCCAAAAAGGGATAGTAGCCTTTTTAGGCCTAATTAGGTCTCCTTACACACCTTCTAGGCAATAACTCTATGATTTCCCAAGTAGATCCCTAAAAAAATTTGTGTTTCAAATACCCTTTTTGATGACCTCAAGGATTTTTAGGGTTTCCAAGAATTAATATGTCCATATGTCTCCTTTCTATATTTAGGCCTATTTTTAAGGGCTACAAGCTTTTCCTAGTTACAATGGTAAATTGTTCTCAAAAATCACTTCTAAGTCTTTACCATCTCTTACCCTCCATTACCCTAGCTCTTTGATATCTATGCTTCACTACTATGGCCTTGGATTGAGTTTACCAATCCTTACAACCTTCCATCTCTTGTTTGCAACTGTCAAGCCTCATAGCTAGATTCACTATGACTCACCTAGGGCTTGATTTCAAAATAAGGTAACCTACAAATATGAAGACAAGACTCCATATTTACATAGTATATACATTTCCATAGCATATTCCACAAGGTTGTACATAACCCACTGGTGGAACTCATGCTAGAGCCATTTTTGGACTCTCAGCCCTATATGGACCAGTGAACTGGTCATAGAGGAAAGTCTTATTTAAAAATAGTAAAACAAAAAATATAACCTACACGTGCACACCAAAATGAAATATATACAAATTTCTAAGAAAAATTGTAACTATCTTTCTCTTGTCAATCCATGGTTCACTTGGATGATCAAGTTCTTTTCACTGTTCTCGGATTGTAGGGAATACCACTATATTCAACTTGTGTAAATGACTATAAAATGATGCCAACCTTTAACATTGGTTGGAAATGGTCTTAAATAGGTCCATGTTTCTATAAAAACTTCCCAAACTAACCCCAAACTAATTCTTTATTCCTTTGGACAAATTAGTCGATTCTTGTCATGACAACTTTTAAAAATTGCAAAGTTGTCATTGACAACTTTGACAATTTTTTTTCTCATCTTCCCTTAGATCACTCTAGTGAGTCTCAATTGATCACAAGGGTACAAATAGACTTATTTAACATTTTTCCCCTTCATTCCCACATATTTGGAGGTCTACTTGACCTTTGACCACTCGATAACTAAGTTAGAAACTTTTACAAAGAAGACCAAAAATACACAAGTCCTAAGAAGACTTTGAAAAACACTTTCCCACACATCCTAAGGACTTCCTAGAATACTCAAACACACTTGGGACTCTTACTTATTCCTTACTAGACAATGACTTGTCCAAGTTCACTTACAAGCCAAAATTGAGAAATAGGGTAGCCTAAAGACCCTAGGTGCTCCTGCACCAGATGATATAATTCACAATCCTATATGCATGAAATCCAAAAGTGTTGAGAAAATTTCTTCACCTTTCTATTTTTAAATTTTGAATTAAATTATTAATAGGAAAATTATAATTATCTTTATTTGTCATGAAATTTTCTAAATACAATTGTAACAACTTGCAAGATGTTTTCTAATTGTCAAAATAGTAAAAGGATGAAAAAAAGGGAAAGATAAATGAAAGCATGGATAATATAAGAGGGATCTTTCAAAAGGTGGATAAAAACACAAGTTGAAAGAGAAAGTTTCCTACTTTTTTGATTTGTGCCTAAGTAGCTTTCAAAACCATTTTTTAATTTATGGTTTCTTGCATGCCTATTTATTTACTGGTTGATTTGAAGAGAATGGTTACGTAATTCACACATTGTTGTAGGAGTAAAGAGTTGGATCTTTGGGTGTGGAGTTTCTTTTTGGATGATTTTCTCCACATAAATTTCTAGAGTTATGGGTTTACATTTATTTTGTTAATCATCAATATTTTTTTAAAAAAAAATTTGGACACAATAATAATTAGCATATTTCTCACTATATGTTTTATCTTTTTTTTCAACAATTTGTATTAGAGCCAAGTTGGCTTGATTTGACAAGGAGGCACCTTTCTTGGGGTGTTTTATTATACTTTTCTATAGTGGGAGTGTGATGTTTTTCTTGTAATTGTAAAATTTAGATCATGGCTAGCTCATCTCTGTTGGACATTTAAAAGTTCAATGGTTTTGGATATGAGGTTTGGAAGTTAAAGATTAAAGACCTCTTAGAAGAAAAAGATCAATTGACTATTGTTAATAAAGAGGACAAACTAGATTCTATGACAAATGAATATTGGAAAAATGGATAAAAAGGTTGGCACCACTATTATTTTGTATTTATTTAATTTTATTCTATTGAATGTTTCAAATGAGACTACTATATATAAATTTTGGAATAGAATAGGAGAGATTTAGAAAACAAAGAGTCTCATTAACAAGTTAATTTTGAAAAGAAAGTTGTATTATGTTAAAATGAATGGTTGAGATTCAATTGTAGAACACTTGAATTCCTTTAATCTAATTTTGAGTTAGTTTTGATCAATTAATGTAATCATTAGTGGGGAGGACAAGTGTATCCTCTTATTATGTTCATTTTTTGAATCTTTGGATAATCTTATTATTATGATCAATGGTTCTTTTTCAGATGATTCAAAGTTGGATGTCCTTGTTGGTACTTTAATTTTAGAGTAAATTAGGAGGACTTTAGATGGTTCTAAATATGCATTTCATGTACAAGGTAGATCTCGGGAGAAAGGTAAGGACAAAAAAAAAGTTGAAAAGAACATGGTTAGGGATTGTTCTAAATCCAAGGGAAGTTCAAATAAATCTACTAAAAGTAGATTGATGTGTTGGAACTATGGTGAGAGGGGTCATCTCAAAAAGGACTGTAAGAATAAAAATAAAGCTAAAGATGATTTCTCTAGAGATGAGTCCTATGAGGATGAAGCTACTTATGCTTTTATTATTTCTGCTAATATTACTTATTATGAATCTTGGTTAATAGATATAGGTGCATCCTACCACATAACTCCTCATGAGGATTTATTTTAAGATTATCATCTTATGATGTTCAAGAAGTTTTCCTCAAAGATAATAGCACATAAAAAATTATAGGCCAAGGAGAGAAAAAATTGGCTTTTGATAATGGAAGGGATAAAACCCCCAAATATGTATTACACATCCCTAATTTAGCTACAAATTTGGTTTCTATATCTAAAATGAATGATTCAGGGGTACATGTTAATTTTGAGATGAGTGGTTTCAAGTTAACTATAGGGAATTTGGTTTTAGCTAAGAGGAATAGATTTGGTACCCTATTTACACTTGATCCTTCTACTTTTTGTAACTTTTTAATGTAATTGATAACTTTGTATCATGTAAGTTACGACACCATAGGATGAATCATATTGGTGAAAAAGATCTTAAAACCCAAAAAAATAAAATGATGGTTCATGGTTTGTCAGATTAGTCTAGTGATTTTTATTTTTGTGAACATTGTATGTATGGAATGAAACATAGAGTATCTTTTATATCTAGAAGTACTATAGCTAAATAAGTTTTGGAGGTAATTCATAGTGATGTCTATAGTCTTGTGGTTGTATCATCTATTGCAATATCTTTCTACTATGTTTCCTTTATTGATGACTATTATAGATATTCATGGATTTAATTTTTAAAGGAAAAATATAATGTTTTCCTATATTTAAAGAATTTAGAACTCTTATTGAGAAATAAAAAGATAGAAAAATTAAGGTTATAAGAAAAAATAATGACTTGGTGATATTTCTATAAGGTCTTTGATGACTATTGTAAGCATGCAAGCATTGTTAAAGGTAGAAAACAAATCCATATACCCCAATCAAATAGAGTGGCAAAAAATAGAATGGTGGGGAGGATGAATAGTACTTCAATGGATAGAGCTAGAAGCATGTTGAGCAGTGCAAAAATTGAACAAAATTTTTATGCTAAAGTAGTTCATATTGCTTTTTATCTGGTTAATAGGTCACCTACTTATGCTCTTGTTGATAAAACTCTTTATGAGGTATGGATAGGTAAATGGCCACCAATTTCTCATTGTAGATATTTTGGGCATGAGGCTTATGTTCATGTTCCTAAAGAAAAATATTCTAAGCTTGATTTCAAAACTAACAAATGTGTTTTTGTGGGTTATGGTGAAAACATTAAGGGTTATTAGCTTTGGGATCCAATAGAAATGAAAATGGTATATTTTAAGGATGTAATTTTTAGGGAGCTAAAGGAATTTAAGAATGATGAACAAAATTAAAGCCTAATAAAATACTATATTGAGATATTATGGTTGAATCACAAAAAGATACACAGGTAGAGTAATATCAAGAAGATACACCTATAGAAACTTGATGAGCATAGAGGTGAAGAAGAAGTATTATAAGACAATTCCAAAGATGAACAACCAAAGCATCTCGTTACACCTCAAGGAAGATCCACTAGGCATCATAAACCTATTGATATGTATGGATATAGTCCATCTAATTTTCATTGTATTTTTTCTTTATCGTGTACTAAAAATGATCCTAGATTTGTGAAAGAGGCCTCTTCCTTAGATGAACATGAGTCTTGGTTAGAGGTAATGAAAGAGAAATAAAGGCTTTAGACAAATGTGGCACATCGGATTTGGTTGAGTTTCCTAAAGGAAGATAACCCATCAGATGCAAATGTGTATTTAAAAATAAATTTATATAAGATGGTATGCTGAAATAGTACAAGGCATAATTATTATCAAAAGGTTACTCAGAAGTTGAGGGAGTGCATTTTGGTGATATTTTTCCTCTCGCAATTAAGCTAACCACCATTAGATTCCTTGTATCTATTCTTGCTATTTTTTATTTAGAAGTAAAATAAATAGATGTTAAAATAAATTTATTACATGGGGATCTTGATGAGGAAATATTTATGAAATAGCCTAAAACATTTATTGTGAAGGGACAAGAAAAATTGGTTTTAAAGATAAAGAGATATTTGTATGGTTTAAAATAGTCAACAAGAATGTGGTATAAGAAATTTGAAGCTTTTGCATTAAATCATAAATTTATTAGAAGTGAAGAAGATTATTTTGTTTATTCGAAATTAATTATTGATAAATTTCCAATCATTGTCCTTTATGTTGATCATATGTTACTTATTGTAAATGATAATGTTATGATTAGAGAACTTAAGGGTTAGTTAGTTGGTACTTTTGATATGAAATATTTAGGGGTTGCAAACTATATCTTAGGAATGGTGATGAATAGGAAATAGGTTAATAGAATATTATAATAAAGTAAAAATAAGTATGTTAACACTATTTTGCATTGTTTTTCCATGCATGATTGTAACCTAGTATTGTCTTTGAAAATAGCACTAAGCTATCTCTTAAACAATGTCCTAAAAATGATGGTGAACTCAAAGGGATGTTTAAAGCTTTATATGATAGTGTTGTAGGAAGCCTTATGTATTCTATGGCATGTACATGACCAAATATTACCCTAGCAGTACTTTGGAGTTCTTAGTAGATTTATGAAAATTCCTAGTAAAGAACATTTGACTTATGTGAAAAGGGTTTTTATTTATTTGCATGGGACTGATAATCATTGCATTTTTTTATCATGGATATACTGATATGAGTAGGATAATTGATTTGCAAGAATTTTTTGATTCATATTTTGTTGGCGATGTATATTGTAGAAGGTCCACAAGTGGTTATGTATTTAATTTGTTTGGTGGAGTAGTTAGTTGGATGATAAAAAGACAACTTACAATTGCATTGTCCACTACTAAAGTAGATTACATGGTTGCAACACATTCTTATAAATAGGTAGTTTGGTTATAGATATTGTGTTGCGATGTTGGTTTTTAGTGTAAGAAAGTAAAATTTAAAGTTCCATTTGTTTGGCTAAAAAACTAATGAATCATGCTTGCACAAAATATAGAGATGTTGAATGTTACTTTGTTCAAGAAATTCTTTAGGGTGGTAGATTCATGTTATAGAAAGTAGACACATTGGAGAACATTGCAAATTCTACTACTAAACTAGTGAGCACAAAATTATTCAGCTATCGCAAAGAGTCCATGGGACTTACTTCTTCTGAAGCTTGATTTAGTCAGTTTTTCTTTACTCATTTTGTAAGGTGTTCAATAAGTGGGAGAATATTGAGAAAATGTCTCAACCTTGACATTTCTACTTTTAAATTAAATTACTAATTGGTAAGTTTTAATTATCTTTAGTTGTCATAGAAGTTGCTAAATGTGGCTGTGGCAACTTGAAAGATTCTTTTCAATTGTAAAAATAGTAAAAGCATGAAAAAGAAGGAGAGATAAATGATAGAATGGATAAGATAAGGGAGATTATTGAAAAGAAAGATAAAAATAAAACTTGAAAGAGAAGGTTTCCTATCCTTTTTTATTTGTGCCTGATAGGTTTTCAAAACCATTTCATGATTTATATTTTCTCCCATTCCTACTTATTTAGTGCTTGAGTTGAAGAGAATGGTTATGTAATTCACATATTATTCAAGCAATAAAGTGTTGGAACTTTGGGGCTAGAGTTTTTTCTTGGAAGGGTTTATCCACATAATTTTTTAGAGTTATGATTTATATTATTTTTAATCCATATATAATTATTTATCTATTTATTTGGTGGTAATAATAGTTATTGTAAATTATTTATTAGTTATCTTTTTATTTAGTTATCAAGACAAAAAAAACTTCTACTTGTCCATGGGGAAATTTCTATTTGAACGTCATGTCATTTGGATTGAATAATGCAAGTGCCACATATTAGAGATCCATGACTACCTTTTATCATGACATGATGCACACTTTCATGGAATATTACGTTGATGACTTTCTAGAGAAATCATTCACTAGGGAAGGCCACCTAGAAATTGTAAACAAGATCTTCAAGTGTTTGGAGAAATTAATGGTGCAACTAAATCCAAAGAGATGTTCATTTGGTATCACTTGAGGGAGTCTCCTAGGTTACATAGTCTCAGCATGAGGAATTGAGGTAGATCTAGAAAAGGTCAAATAAATTATGGAAATAGAATATCCTAAGAACATCAATCAGCTTAGATCCTTATAAGGAAGATTACAATATATTAGTGGATTTATTACATAGATAATAGAAAAATGTCACTCATTTACTTAGTTGCTACATAAGGATATTTCTTTTAGATGGGATAAAAAATGAAAAGAGGCTTTCAACTTATTGAAATAGTATCTCATGAAAACCACTTTTTCTATACATGTCAGCTATCGTAAGGTCATTAGGAGCCCTTCTAGCACAACATGATTCAGTAAATAAAGAAAGAGCTATTTATTACATCAACCAAAGATTAGTGAAATATGAAATAAAATAAACCTTTATTGAGAGAGCTTATTTAGTAGTGGTATTTGTATTCCAAGAATTGAAACATTATATTTTGATACATCCCATTAAATTAATAGCCACAAGGGATCCACTAAAATACCTTCTTAGTAAAGAATCTCTAATGAGAATATTGGCTAAATGGGTTATGATACTAAGTGAATTTGACATTGTGTACAATGACAAAAAAGAAATCAAAAGATAGGCAATCAAAAATCAGTTAGCTAAAGAACTAGTACAAGATGAAAGACCATTACACATTGATTTCCCTAATGTGGATGTTCTCACCCTAATGGAATCATAGAAGTTATATTTTTATGGATCATACACCCAACATGAATCAGGGAAGGAAATTGTATTCATCACTCCTCAAGGATACAACATCCCAAAATCTTATCAACTAATTTTTCCTTGTACCAATAATCTATCAAAATATGAAGCATTGGTCATCGACATAAAAAAGGCTTTAGAATGGAGGATCACTAAACTTCATTTTTATAGAGATTCCTAGTTAGTCATAAACAAAATCATTAATGACTAATAGACAAAGGATGATAAGTTTTTTCCCTCTAGAGAATGGTGGATGACTTTAAAATTAATTTGTGGAGATAAAATTTCAAAATATTCCTCAAGCAATAAAAAATGTCAAAGATGCTATGGTGACACTAGATTCACTTTTATAGCTTCGTCATCAAGAAGCTCTCTATGAGTTCTTTGTGGAATAATTGGTTAACCCCACACACGATGACCCTAATTCTTACATAATTTTCCAACTCATGTGTCCTAACTCTTCCTAGTATGGATAAATATACACCTATATAAATGAAAATACCCTTCCCTCTAACATATCCTAAAATCAAAACTGAAATTTCATTTGCCAAGCTTCCAATTACACCATAATCATTGATATCCTATATCGATGAGGTTTTTATGGAACTCTTGTTAGATGTCTTGAGTGTCACAAATCTAAAATCACCTTAAAGGAAGTCAACTAAGGTATTTATGGCACACATTCAAGAGGTCTAACTCTAGAAAAGAAACTCTTACAAATTGGGTATTGTTGGTTGAACATGGAGAAGGGTTCCTTTCAATTTGTTAAATGATGAAGAAAATATCAAGTTCATAGAAAACTCATTCATGTACCTTCTTAGTAATTATAGACTCTCACTACTTGTTGGCCATTTTATCTATGGGACCTGATTTATTAAGTGTGATTCATACAACATCATCTAATTGAGTTAAATTTATCATTACAACAACATAGTATCTCACTAAATGGGTCAAAGATATATCATTGGTCATAGAAACAAGAAAAACAATATCTATGTTCATTTTAAACTACACTATATGTGGATACGAGATTCCCTCTTCTATTGTCATTGAAAATGAAAAATAATTAAAGAATTGATGTAGAATAACTATGTGAGAAGTTTCATATCAAAAAATGATTCTCTTCAACCTATTATCCCTAGGGAAATAGTCAAGAAAAATCAACAAATACAAATATACTCAAGATCCTGAAGAAAAAAATCAATGATGTTAGTCAATATTGGCACATCCAACTAAATCTTTCTTTATGGGCCAATAAAACTAGCATCAAAATACCAACTAGAGCCCCACCATATTATCTAGTCTATGGATCAAAGGTTGATCTACCTATTGAGGTTGGAATACCATCATTAAGACTATCATTACAAGGAATAATTTTAAATGAATAAACTAGGCATCTAGACTTCAAGAACTAGAACTATTGTATAAGAAATGCCAATAAGCATTTGATCACCTGGAAGTTTATCAAAAATAAATGTTAAGAATCTACAACTGCAAACATAAACCTAGAGAATTTTAGGTAGGTGATATAGTATTGAAATATAATCCTATAAATCAACAAGACAAATATAAGAAAGGTAAATTCAAACCAAACTAGTAGGGTCCATTTTTCATTGTATCAGTATAGGAGTCTTGTGCTTATCAATTGTTAACACCTAAACATGACCTACTTCAGGAACATATCAATAACATCCATCTCAATAATTTCTATACAAGTGACAGCTCAAGATCATGCTTGTACATTAATCTAAAAGAATAAAATTGACAAAAAGCATAAAATAATCCCAAAAGATCTAAAAAAATCCATAAAAAAGTAGAAAAAGATCCTAAAGAAAAAATGGTTACCTTGGTGAAAATCTGGCAAACAGGTGCCTTGGTAGCAACCAAAAAATATTATAAAAATAAAAAATATTAAAAAAGGAGGATAAAGACAAAAATACAAAAAAATGGGGATAAAGATAAAAAGATTTTTAAAAAAATCAAATATAGTAAAAAATTGCAATAAAAACAAGTGGTAAAAACTAGGAAAATAGGCACTAATTCTGTTAGGTTAGCTTATCCATCTATTAGTACATATTTCATTCATCCATGCCCACCAATATTATACATATCCATAATAAACCCCCTTATAAATATCAAAGCATTACAAAAAAATGTCTCACCATGGTTTATTAACTTTCATTTATCCATTATTGCATTTTGTGTGTCTAACTAGGGGCAAAATCCTGAACCTAATAGTCAAATTTGAGCTTAACCAAACAAAACAAGAAAACAAATCAAACAATGCATCAAACAAAACATCAAGATCTTTACCATCAAACATAAAACAGGTGATCACAAAAACATAAAATCTAAATCAAAACTAAAATGACAGTCTGGATGATTTATTTGTGTGGTGATCAGATTGAAATAGCATAAGTGTTTATCATTTGTATCTTATTTTTTTCTATCATGTCTCTTAAGCGACTCAATGATTTTTTATATACAGAATAAATGATGGAGCATGATATTTTCTTTGTTTTCTATTTATGATTTAATTCCTAGTAATGTGTAAATTTGTCTGAGGACATGATCAACAAATAATCATTGAGGACATCACATACCTGCACATGAAAAAGGGTTAATTCTTATTTGTTTTTATGTAAGAAATATTCAGTTCATCTTGGCTCAATTATACCTAGATGCTTGTATTTACTTTCAAAATCAAAATCCATGTAATTAATACACATGTCATCATGGTTTAATTATACCATCGATGTTTATACTCACTTGCAATATTTTAAAATCTCAATGATGATAAAAATAAAAATAAAAATAAAATGACCCACAAAGTATGACAGTGTTGCATTTTGGTTGCATTCATATTGGATCTAGTTGTGCATTCATAGCATTAAGAATATTTTCAAGACTTGGAGTTGAATCAATGGTTGTCTCTTTGATGATCTATTACACTAAACACTAGCAAAAATATTTGCATATCAATTGGCATATCATAATCATCACAATTCATGTCATCAACCACCTTTAGATATCATTGCATTTAGATTTGCATTCATGATTCATAAATTCATATCCATTGCATTAATTGGGTCTGTTACATTATCATTATCATTATCACTATCACTATCATTATCATTATCATTATCATTATCATTATCATTAGCATTAGCATTAGCATTAGCATTAGCATTAGCATTAGCATTATCATTATCATTATCATTATCATTATCATTATCATTATCATTATCATTACCATTATCATTATCATTATCATTAGCATTAGCATTAGCATTAGCATTAGCATTATCATTATCAACTTTCATTCATTTCTGTAAGATATAAAATGTGGATGGGGTCTAGCTTAATAGGAGTTTGCCCATAAAAGAGACCCCAAAACTGATATTTTACACATACATGAAATTCTAATGATATGGAAAGTAAATCTAGAAGGCTAATATTGAAATGAAGAAATAAAGGTACTTACCTCCGAAAAGGAATCAGCTGAAAACCCTATCAAACGTTCTCATAAACTATTGGTTTCCATAACTTTGAATTGAAACTATGAGATCTACAAAAGCCAAAAATATTTTTATTTTCTGAGCCAGGTCAACCTTGACCAAAATAGGGGTAAGATCTTACCTCAAGGAACAATCTTACCCCTAAATGTCAACCTTGACATGCACTGCTCTAACGGAAATTATGTTCACGGATCCGGAAAGTTTTATGAAAAGGGTATCTAGATCTTCATTGATATTCGTTGTTTTGCACCTATACCTGGAAGAAAAAATGGTTTTGTTTATTTTGGGGGGAGGGGTTTTCCTTAGTCAAACCCTAATTTAGGAATTAACCTTGAAATTGAATTGAAATTGTAGTAATAAACAAAGTAAATGGAACAATTCACCTTTCTTATGTTGAAATCCTTGTGGAGGATTCGAATCCTTGAATCCACAAGTATGGATGCTCCAAATGAATATAGAATTGGATGTAGGATGTCTCAAATCAATTGTCTTTAGATCTTCAATACCAATCTTGAATGGATCTTGGAATAAGAAGAAGCTTGAATGGATGGATGGAGAAATCTTCAACAAGAGGGCTCCATAGAGCTTGAATCCTTCAATGGCTACTAATGGATCTCCTTGATGAATTGGATCTTGAATGCTTCAACACTTAAATGATTGAATGCTTGAGTGCTTGAAATGCTTCCTTCTTGCTTGCCTCTTGCTTGAGAGATATTGTGATGTGATTATTGAAAGATGAAAGATGAGAAGATGATGGATTGAAATGAGAGAGGAAGGCTTCCTTTTATAGTGATCTAGGGTACAAACTTCTAGAGAGGCCACATAGAAAATAATAATTAAGGGTCCATGGCACAAAAATATAGAGAGGTGCACATGGAGAGGAAATTAAATTAAGGTCTTGAAATGAAACTCTAGAAGGGGTCCACCCTTAAGATAAAAATAAAAATCATTATTTAAGAGCCTTGTCACAAAATTTGAGGTAAGGCCAACCCCAAAGTTAATTTGAGCATTAGGTACAAAAATTGAGAAAGGCTAATCTCAAATAATAAATTAGGAATCTTAAAGAGAGCTTGAGAAAGGTCCGCTTGAAATATTAATTTGAGGATTCAACACTTAACTCAAGAAATAGTGGCCCCGAAGAGGGAAAAGATAAAATTTTAACAAAACCCTGAAACTAGGACCTAACCCCAAGGACCTTGGACCCTAGGGTCAAGGTCTAGGTCGACCCTAACCTAGGTCAGGGTTGAGGTCGACCTTGACCTAGAGGGTCATGACCTCAGGAAATGTGCCCAAGTCTCAGTAATAGAGAGAAAAGGTAGAAAAGAGGGGCAGAATAGGCACATAAGCACATGAAACCCCACATAAGCATGAAAGTGTTTGAATCAAGATCAAAACAACCTACTAGGGAGGGATAAAAGGCCTCAACATAGAGTGCATCCATTTTAAGAGGATACAATTTCATGCATATTCATTATCATTGTTAATTTGCATCCATTGCATTTCAAATACCATTATCATTTCATATTCATTAGCAATAATCAAATTGGTTGTATTTTATTTGCATTATTAAATTCATGCATTCATTTCATTATCATTATCTATTTAGTTTCATTATCAAATTTCATTTATTGTATAATTGTATTAATCATTTGTGTTTCATTGTATATTGATTGTATTTTCTTCATTAATGATTACATCCCACTATAGTTACATTCATTTCATGGTTCATTATTGTATTTACCATTGCATTCATTTATGATTTCATTTACATCAATTACATTCATTTCATCACACTGTACTTAAGATTTGTTACATTACTCAGGTCCATTATCATTACCCATTCATTTCATTACATTCATTGGTATTATCATTTTCATTATCCATTTAGATTATTATTGCATTGCATATCATATCATCATTCTATTCTAGAGTTATTTCATTAATCATTCTACATTTCACTCTTAATCCATTTCATTAATAATTATCAGTTTCATTGCATTCAAAATTATTAATCATATTAAATATCATTTCATATTGTATATTCATTGTATTACATCATAATTGAATTGCATCATGAATCATAAATCACCATGCATTTTATTTCAACTCATTTAATCAATCACATCATATTGCATTAATCACATTCATTTCATCAATATTTCATATAGATTCATTTTGCATAATGCATCTCCACATAAATATACATGTAATTAAAATCATCATATTGCATATTCTTCCATATGTACATATAACATAAGATATCATCATCACATATAGGTCATCATCATCGTCATCACAAGTAAGAATATACATCATCATAAATATGACATCGCAATAACATATAAAAAATAAACCACCATGTATAACATTATATAAGATCACAAGCTTATGTATCATCATAAACATCACATTATCATCATCACATATAAATAAAAACATATTTAACATCAAACATCAATTAAGGAATATGAATCAACATTAATAAGATCATCATAATGCATAAAACATCATCCAACATGCATATTCAAAATCATAAAGTGTGTAGAATGCATCCATAATCTACCATTTCATCTCATATGCTAAAAAATTATAGTGTCTGTGTTGGTAAGTGGCCTGATGATTATAGCATATAGATTTTTCATTTATGGAAATACTACTCATTTATATGATCACTTGGAGTTCAGTTCATTTTTGGATGTTCACATTGGAAAAATGACTAAGTTTGGGATGAAGTTGATAGGGTACAGTTGCACAATTTTTCCTAGCTAGCATGGTATGTAAAGAACTAAGTTTTTCAATCTTAGAGGAATGTTATATGAGATGGATTGGACCTTTAGTTAAGCTTTCATATATTTTCGAGTTGACTGGAGAGAGTTATAGCTTCATGTGGTTACGAAAAGACAACATAGAAATGTAACAGGGCAAAAGAAGGTCACAATGATTAAGGGAGTAACATGGGGATTCCAAGAGTGCTACTTTATATTTGGTTTGGGTCCTACCCTATCTTTGTCAAGATATGACCATCAACTATGTATTTTCTATTTGAATATATTTTGGACACATTTTGTGATGTATTTATGAGTCATCTGGAAAGACTATGAGATCGAGCATAGATGCTTTTGATGAAAAGTTGTGAGTGTGTGTTTGCATCCATTGGGATATTAGAATAATGCAGAGAATGTTGTGATCTATGACTTGAACTTCTTTGACATGGGAGATGTTCTTCTACTTCATTTTTGTTGTTACATGACACATGTGTAATACTGGATAAAGAGTCTTTTGTAAGAGAAGTAAGCTCCTTTTTGTATTCACTACTAATGGGGTTATAGACTCCTAATAGGGTCTTTCCTCTAACAAGGACTTTTACTAATATAATATTATTCTCGTAACAATGTAAGGTCTCTTAACGTGGACACAATAATTTTAGTGCATCATTTGTGGGTATCACCCCCACTGGCATTTTTCCTTAGCCAAGGTTTCCTCGAGAATAAATCATGGTGTTATGACCTATTTACTTTATGTATGTGATCTTGTTATTTCAATTTTTGTTTGGTTAAGTTTAAATTGGTATAAAAGGAACAAAAGTTCTACAATACTGATTCAAACTACCCCCCCCCCCCCCCCTCTCAGTATTACTTGATCCTATTAATTGGTTTCAGACCACACAGCGCTTGAAAATAAATCATAATAGCTTCAGGGAGATCTGAATGGATTCAATTAGTAGTTTAGAAGAAAACTTTGAGAAAACACTAGAAGACCTAGATAAAGCTAATACTGAAAATAATGAATTAAAACATGAGCTAAACAAAGTTGAAGACTATATCGAAACACTCAAGGAGTATATTAACATTTTAAACAACAAAAGGCAAGAACCTATTGAGAAGATGAGGGAATCTGAGAATGATTCATCTGATCTGATCCAGAAAAGTGAATATGAAAAGCATAGAATAAATCACGAGTATGATATCATCACTATGAAAATGACTAAAGAAATTCAAAAAGAGAAAGAAGAAATAAGAAAACTTGAAGAAGCCTTGAAGTGTGCAAATATACAAATGGGAAGAATGCAACTTGAAATCAATGGTGTCAAAACTGGTTATGAAGAACTGGAGAAGTATAATATCATCACTAAAGAACATATTGTGGAGGAAAATAATTATATAGAAAACCTTCATGTAAACAGTAACAAGTTAGGAGTTGGATTTAATAAAGTTGAATATTCAAAATCTCAAGAGATTAGATCTGAAGGTAGGACAAATGAGACACCCAATCAAAAAGAACATAATCAGAGAGGGATGATCAAACCTTTCAAAGGGAGATGTTGTGGATGCAAAAAAATTGGTCACATGAAGGATTTTAAAGTTAAGAATGTTTCCAAATCTTTTTCTATTTATTACTTTAATTGTTGGGCATATGGATATAAAAGAAATGAGTGTATCAAACAAGATGGAAGAGTCAAGATTATGTTAGACATCCTACTAAATCCAATAAGATCATTTTTCAAAAATGAAATAATCTTTGGCACATTGCAAAGAATTATAAATTACAAGTTAGACAAGATAAGATTCAACCTAGAAGACCGCTTGTTACTTGTTTCAAGTGTAGCAATAAGGGACATATAGAAAAGTATTGTAGAAATAATGGAAAAGTTGGAAATATAAGACCACCTATAGAAACAAAGTAGAACATTGATACAGGATAGAGCTTAGTAGAGTATATGGCTAAGTTTGATCATATTTTTAGAAAAGAAGGAAGAAAAGATAATATAAAAGTATGGAAGGAAACAAACTAGAGTGAGTCAAATGGTCAGGGAGAGACAACAGAAACCACTGGATATTTTTCTAATGATAATGTCTCTATTTCAAACTAATTGACCAAGCATGGCCTTAGGGAGAGATTTGGAGAAATATATAATAGTAATCTATCCATCCCCTTGTACGAAGAATGAGTTGATACAAGCTTATAGAAATACATGTTAATATATCTAAATTAGATATTTATAGTCACATGGTTGTTGATGCAAGGGAGGATAGGAAGAGGGGCCAAAGGCACACCCTAATCACCAACCTCCTTGCAAAAACAACACACAGGAGAAACAACACAGAGAGATAGAGAGAATGTAGAACTTATCATATAGTATTCCTCAAATAACCTCATACATGTTGGGCTATAAGACCTTCCTAGTTATGGCCAATTACATTTAGATTCAATTAAAACAGTCCAGCAATATGTGAGAATTCATCCTTCAGAAACTATCTTCTAACTCCTAAAACTAATGTCTAAAACTACAACCAACTATTCTATTTATACAAGAGGCTACTAAAACAAGTTGGCCTTCAGATCTATCATTGGAGAAAGAAATGACCAGATCTAGGTCCACATGCTTCCTAATGATCGATACCAACATTAACTCCACAACCAAAATTAAATGCACAATTCGGCCTCAAAGGAAATCCAAAAATAAACCACTCGGTGAGAAAGACTACCAAGTAATAGGAAATAACTCAGAAAACCAATAGAAAAAATTGATCAAAGAAAGAACCGAGCAACTATCATGCACAATGAACAACTCAAACTTGTTTTTGGTGACACGAGATTGCTAATAACCTTAGATGCTCCTACATCAGACACCTGGGGTTTTTTGTAATGATTCTCTAAATCATGTAGTAAGTACAACCCGAGCTGAATCCAACTCAGATTGTGAAATCCATGAACTATCTTTAATTGGTATGTTCTTCCACTTTACCACATACTCCATGTATTCTTTTCCTCTTGTACTTCTTCCAAATCTTTGTTCCAAAATCTCCTCAACTTCTTCTATTTGTTTCTTAGGATAATCATTTGGTATTTTCATGTCTTCATCAGGTTCATAATATTCATATAAGTCTAAAATATTGAATGTAGGTGATATATCCATGTCATTAGGTAACTCAATCTCATAAGCATTTCCACTATCAAATTTTCTCAATGCAAGGACCAAATTTATTCATTTTCAACTTTCCATAGGTTCCAACAAGAAATCTACCTTTCTTCAAATGAACCATAACTTCATCCCCAACTGTAAAAGTCTTATGTCTTCTTGATCTATCTGCTCTATCCTTGTATTTTTTATTACTATTTTCCAACTTGTGTTTCACTTCCTCATGCAATGTCTTCATGAACTCAACATATTTTTCTCCTTCATCACTTCTCTTTTCTTCACCAGCAATGTCCTTCAAATCTAATATACCTCTCGATTGTATGCCATTAACAATTTCAAAAGGTGTTTTTCCAGTACTCATATTCACTGAATTATTGTATGTGAACTCTTCTTGTGCCGACATAGAATCCCAATTACTCATTTTATCTCCAAATAAGCATCTCAAAAGATTACCCAAACTTTTATTTACAACTTCTATCTTTCCATCAGTTTGTGGGTCAAATGTAGAACTATACCTTAACTCAGTACCCAACTTTTTCCAAAGAGTCTTTCAAAAGTATCCAACAAATTTACTATCTTGATTAGAGATGATACTCCTCGGTAATCCATTCAATTTGACAATTTCCTTAAAGAAAATATCTTCTATATGCATTTCATCTAATGTCTTTCTATATGGCATAAAATGTGTCATCTTAGAAATTCTATACACAACAACAAATATGGAATCATTACCTCTCACTATCTTCGATTTGCCAAGAGAAAAATCCATATTGATATCAATCCAAGGTTTCTCGGGGACATAAATCATTATATACAATCTGGTATTCTGACTTACTCCTTTTGTAACTTGACAAATTCTACAATTTCTCACAAATTTTTGAATATCCTTATACAACTGTGGCCAAAAATATTTCTCCTTAAGAAAATTCAATGTTTTGTCAATACCAAAATGTCTAGCCAAACCACTACTATGTTTCTCCTTTATCAAATTAGTTCTCATTGATCCTCTTGGTATACACAACTAAATACCTTTAAACAACATACCTTTTTGAATGAAATAGTCTTCCCATTTAGTACTTGGTTGATCTTGAATAGGTCCTCTGCACTTCCTCCATGGCTCAAAAAAATTAGGGTTAGTTTCATACAAATATTTCATGTCATCAAAACCAAGAACTTCAATTTTCATTTCAATCATCAAAGATCATCTTCGACTCAATGCATCAACAACTCAGTTAGTGACTCCACTCTTTTTTTTAATCACAAATGTATAACTCTGCAAATATTCAACCCATTTCATATGTCTTTGATTCAACTTATTCTGACTACCCAAATATTGTAAAGCCTTATGATCAATATACAACACAAATTCACTCGGTATCAAATAATGTCTCCATTTCTTCAGGGCTTGAACAATAGCATAGAATTCTTGATCATACACTGAATATTTTCCTTTTTCATCATTCAACATCTCACTAAAGAAAGCAATAGGTTTACCTTGTTGACTAAAAACAAATCCTATTGCATTACCACTTTCATCACATTCAACTTGAAATACCTTATTGAAATTAGGTAAATCCAACACAGGTAATTCAACAACCTTTTGTTTCAAAGTCTCAAAACTTTTATCAACTCCATGTGTCCACTTAAATTTTCTTTTATCTCCTCTCATAGTCTCAGTCATAGCATTACAAATTGAACTCAAATTTATGATGAACTTTCAGTAAAAACTTGCTAAACCATGAAATGATCTTACATCACTAGAATTTTTTAGGTGTAGGCCAATTCATAATAGCTTCGACCTTTTCAGGATCCATTTTCAAACCATCAACTAAAATCACAAGTCCTAAATATACAATCTCTTCTTTCATGAAGGAACACTTTTTCAAATTAATCAGCAACTTTTCTTCTTTCAATCTCTGCAATACTTGTTTAATATGCAACAAATTCTCTTGTCTGGTATTACTAAATATTATAATATCATCTAGGTATACAATCACAAATTTACACAAGAATTTCTTCAAAACCTCATTCATCAATCTCATAAAAGTACTTAGTGCATTAGTTAAACCAAAAGGCATAACCAACCACTCATACAAACCTTCACTTGTTTTAAAATTAGTCTTCCACTCATCACCTAAACTTTGATTCTCATCTAATGATATCCACTTTTCAAATCAATTTTGGTAAAATAATTTTCTCCATTTAAACTATCCATTATGTCATCCATTCTCAGTATAGGAAACCTATATTTCATTGTTATCTTGTTAATTTCTCTAGAATCAGTACACATTCACCATTCTCCATTATTATTAGGTTCCAATATAGTTGGTACTGCACATGGACTCAAACTTTCTTGGATCAAACCTTTCTGCAACAATTCTTGGATTTGTCGATTCAATTCTTGATTCTTGGTAGGTGTTAACCGATGTAGTGCCTTATTCAGTAAGCTAGCTCTAGGAATTAGATCCATACAATGATCAATACTTCTCTTTGGTGGAAAACCATTAGGTACATTATCAGAAATGATCTCTCTATACTTGGTGAGTATCTTATCAATCTCTTCAGGTATGCTGTCAACTACTTTCCCACTCAGTTTTTTAGGAATCACAACAAAACATACATCATTCCTCTTTAAATCCTTAAAAAAATTTCTTCCTTCCATAAAAAAAATTTCATAGATGTACAAACATTAATAATAGATTCTTTAATTAGAGGCAACAAGAGTTATCTTCTCCCATCGGCCCAAATAGTATATTTATGCAATCTTCCATCCTATATAGCATGTCTATCATATTAGCAAGGTCTACCCAATAAAATATGACAACAATCAATAGGCATGATATAACACAACACCTTATCATATTACTTTCCAATTTTAAAATTCACATAACATTGTTCACTTACCAAGAGCATATGTTCATCCTTGATCCATGAAATCCGATAGGGTTTTGGGTGTTTCAACCTTTCCAACTGCAACTTTACAACCATTTCTTCAGATGAAAAATTTGATTTGAGCTTTCACTATCAATGATTACCTTCCACACTTCATCAAAAACTCTTCATCTAGTCTTGAACAAACTTTTCCTTATCAGATCTTCCTTATTACATTCACTCTAAAGTGCTCTTGTGACCATCAAGTTCTTTTCTTTCTCTAGTTCATTCAGTGAGTCTTCTTGCACCAAAGAATTTATATTACTACCTACCTTCCTATTTGCATGTGTACACTCAAATGACCTATTTCCTTCTTCTCCACAATTGTAACAAGTTCCTCGGAATCCACCTTTGTTATAACTACCTTGTTAGTTATTGCCTCTTCCTCTAGTAGAACTTTCACCTTTCCACTCGGTCTTGCCTTTGTCCTAATTTTTCTTATCCTGATCAGATCTATTGTTTTCACCATTAGGTCTACCCCTTCCTCCAAGGAATCTACCACCTCTTCCTCTTTGTCTTTTCTCATGTCTTTTGTTCAATTTATCCTCATCTTTTAGGGAAAACTGATAAGCTTCCTCAATGTTTTCCAACTTAACCAAACTAATCTCCTCTTGAATAGAAATTATCAACCCATTCAGGTACCTAAAAATTCTTTCCACTTCATCTTCAACATGTCCATATCTGATATCTAAGCTATAGAATTCCTCTTTATAATCTTTTTCCAAGCTATCTTTCTATCTCAAACTTTACATTCACCTAACTAGGTTAATCTGATAATCACATGGTAAGAACATGCCTTTCAACTTATTCACCATTTTATTCCATACCTTGATTTTTTCTTTGCCCTTCCTTTTTCTATATAATTGTAGATTATCCCACTATAAGGATGCATGAATATTCAATTTTGTACTTGCAATCTTAACCTTCTTTTCCTTAGGAACATTTTCATACTCAAAATACTTTTCCATCTTAGTGATCCAATCCATCAATTCATCTGAATCCATCTTTCCACTATACTCGGGAGGATTGAAATGTGGTGTAGATTTTATATTTATCAATGCCTTCAATAATCTTTCCTCACCCTGATCCATCACAGGCGCAGGTTCAACTTCACCTTGTTCCTCTTTAATTTCTTCATCACTAACATCCTCAAGATGTCTTCCTCTGCATTGGGTTGTTTCAATAGCTTCTAACCTAGCAAAAAAATTTCTTATCATGTCTACCAATCTTGGATCTACATCTCACCTTCCATGAACTATCTTGAAACCCTCTGCAATCGTAGGTCAGATCACAATATGCTACCCCACAAAAAATATCAACTAGGGTTTGCAAGAAGGAACCCTTGACCTCAACTCACAAATTTAGATCTAAATCTCAACCTTCACTCTGATATCACCTGACACAAGGGAGGATAGGAAGAGGGGCCAAAGGAACACCCTAATCACCAATGTCCTTGCAGAAAAAAATATGAAACCAACAACACAGAGAGAGAGAGAATGCAAAACTTATCATATATTATTCCTCAAATAACTTCATACATGTCAGGTTGTAAGGAATTCCCATTTATGGCCAATTAAATTCAGATTCAATTACAACAGTCCTCCAACATGTGAGGATTCATCCTTTAGAAACTATCTTCTAACTCCTAAAACTGATATCTAAAACTACAGCCAACTACTCTATTTATACAAGAGGCTACCAAAACAAGTCAGCCTTCAAATCCATCATTGGAGAAAGAAATGACCAGATCTAGGTCCACACACTTCCCAATGATTGATACTAACATTAATTCCACAACCAAAGTTAAATGCACAAGTCAGCCTCAAAGGAAATCCAAAAATAAACCACTCTGTGAGCAAGACTACCAAGCAACAGGAAATAACTCAGCAAACCAACCGAGCAACTCAGTCAAAGAAGGAATTGAGGAACTACCTAGCACACTGAATAACTCAAACTTTTTTTTGGTGAGACATGATTTCTAAGAACCCAAGATGCTCATGCATCAATTATACATACAATACTTGATAATTGCTAAGTATAAGTTCATTATTCTGAAATTTTTTTATCACAATTCAAAAAGAACAAAAAGGGATCAGAAGAGAAAGAAAAGGAGCTAAAGAATTTCTGTAATTGTTGAGAGTTCATATCCAATGTCTTCAAGTAAAAAGTATTTTTATCTCCTACAATATTTGTTTACTATAGATACACCATTGATTTTTATGTTAGTGAGAGGCTGAGGTACAAATTCAATAAATACCCTTACAAATCCATAGAGGAGGATCTTGAAGGCATGTTTTTGAAAACATTGTACAATGTCCCTCATGTGGAAGACATTAGGACATACATTCACTACAAGCATGAGAGAATAGGGGACTTTGAGATCATCAAGGAGAAGGTGGACATGATTAAGGATGACGGAACTAGGGAGGATGAGTTCGCTCATTTGTAAAATATTAGTATCATGCAAATAGTGAAACTATATCAATTCAATGAAGAAGAATGGATCAAGATCATTCTTAGGAGAGTCCATGACCAGTTTCTATGGGTAGGAGAGTATCCTGTTAAGATTTCCAATGAGTTGATTCATAATGTGACTGGATGGGATAATACTGGCATTATCCCTACTATGGAAAAGAACACAAAGAAACAACTAGAAATCCTAACTCACTCTATGTGGGATAAGAGGGCAATGGTAATTTCCAACATCTTTCAGCAAGATGTGAGAATGATTTCAATGATTTTGGGATACAAGATTCACTACAGTATCTGACCTATCTCTATCTTTGTGGGTATAATCATGATGACATATAAAATGACAAAAGAAAATTTTCAATACAACTAATGTGAATTTTTGAGACAATAGTTCTTGGAGAATATAAAATAGATCAAGCAAGACAAATCAAAAGCATTCAATTTTGGATCACTCCTTATGCATGTATCTACATGCATGTGGTACATAAGTTTCCTAGAATGCATCCTAGGGCATGGAAAGACAATGTATCCACAACTATCCAAGTAAGTAATAGTTATAGAAGACAGAATAGTAAATGGGTACATGGAGAAATCTTTGGCATTTTTATATTTTTTCAAAGGGAAATGAAGGAAAGAAAGAGAATTCCTAATGAGATGATTGAAAAGAACAAAGAGACAATATGTTTCATTGTTGAAATTGATTGTGTGTGTTTCAAAGTAGTCAAACCAAGGAAGAAATGGAGTTACCCTATGCGTTATGAGGTTAGTACATAAGTTCTTACTTTGCAAGTAGAAGATGTTCTATCCTCTAATTTTGATTCTACTGAAGAAAGATGGGGCAATTATGAAGAAAAAACTACCAAAATTAGAGAGGAACAAACTAAGACAATAAGGAAAAGAAAAATATAGAAAATAGTTGACAACCTTTCAGAGAAGGTAGGTATAAGTATAGAAGATATGAAAGAAGTAAGAAATAAGATAGAAGATGGAGCTTTTGGGCTAGTGAGGACTCCCCTTACTACCCTTCCACCTTTTTAAGTTAAAGAGGTTGTTGATTCACCTCCTATGGTCAACTTACTTGTTACCACCCCTTCACCACATAAAAGGTCATTGCAAAGAGCTAGCATAACTAAACCTATGAAGGTGGTAGATATTCCTGTAAGAAAAATAAGATCATTCAAATAGAATTTACCTCCAAAGAAGAAAAGGACAAGTGTGGAAAATAAAGTAGAAAAGAAGGTTGAAGAGGAGAATACAGAAAAAGAATTTGTAGCACAAGACAAACCAGCAGAGACAAATTTGGAAACCTGATCTAAAAAATGTCGATAAAGAGGATAGTTGAACAAGGAAAGATAAATAAATTACCTAAATAATATGATAAGTATGATGAAAATGATAAAATTCTAACTCAATATATTATCATTAATCACATGTTAGTATTTAAAAGGAACTTACTGGAACTCAAAGGTAGCATTCCTAAGGATTTATATGAGAAACAGGGAGTCATAAAATAGTTAGAACTTAAAGAAGATGAGTAGATAAAGATAAAATCCATAGAATACATGCTACTTGTTGTTTCATTTGATGAGAATTCAAGAGAATAATGAAAGCCATTATGCCCCTATTGAGAGTAAAAACAAGAATGATAAATATTATGGGAAGAAAGTATGATGGATTAATAGAACAAACTCACAAGGCTATTGATCAAGTATTAATGCAAGCTGAACCAGAAAATCCTTCATCTCCCAAGTTCAAGGCTACTAAGCCCAAAACTATTCTAAAAGGAGAATCTTCTAAATATGCACAAGTATACATTGACTCATCTAAGGATGAAGATGATAGTAACCAGTTCTTAGGTATAGATAAGCAACCAAACTTCTTTTTTCTCATGTGCATGTGACCCTAGACACTTCACAGGATATTGGTGACCCTTTTCAAGGGATTATTGATACTACTACTAAGGTAAATAGAAGTGATGAACATAATACAGTCAATCTTAGCACATTGACTGGGGGAGAAATAGAAGAAGTTGTTGACAAGGAAGAACAAGGCACTAAGAAATAACTTAAGGTAAGTATGGATGATGTAAATGAGGAAGTTGAAGATGAGAAATAAATGAATGTATCTATTCCAATCTCTTCAACTCTATTATTGACGAGTGATAGTAAACCTCTGAACGCTTATTAGATGGCATGGATGAAGATGAACTGATAAAGTTTTTATTGATATCCTTTTCTAAGGCTAAGGAGAGATCAAAATAAATGACAAAGAAGTCAAAGGTATTAGATAGAATTAACAATATTCTACCCATACCTTTCACTTTCCAGGGAGAAATCAAATAGTGGACAATTTGAACAAAGTTCTTGATGACTTTGATGTTTATTTCACTTCTTTGGAGAAGGTCTCATCGTTGAAAGTTGAAACAGAATACATGGAGAAGAAGCTAGATGAGCTATGTCAGTCATTAAAGTGGGATTATAGTATATTGTACACCACTATATTTTCTATTAGGTCTTGTGTCATTCATGGAAAGAAGATATATAACTATTTCATAAACCCTTCTAAGCATGTAATGAATGCAATGGATATAATCCACAATGATAAGAGGACACTAGATGACCTAGTGAAGAATTATGGGTCCACCTCCCAATATATTAAAGAGATATAGATAAGGAAGCATCCAAGTTATTGGATAAAATAAGTGTGTTAGAGATAGAGAAGACAAGAGTGTTGGGAATATTTTCTATGTTAAGGAGTATGCTTACTCCTAAATTGTCAATTTTAGAAAAGTATCTCAAGGATATGGAGACTGCAAAGAAGTCTCTTTATGAATCTCTTTCTAAAATACTAAAGGATGTTGAGATCTCATCCTTTGTGTTGAATTACCTTATTCATGTTGGTAAAACATTGGAGAAGACATGGGAAGAAAATGTAAAGATCTTGGAAACCTCTTTCCAATATATACTTCATATGGTATGAATTATTTTGGTGAAAAACTCTACATTATTGAATTGTATATAACCATATTTTTTAGTAAACCTTTTCCATTGATGTCAAAGGTGGAGTAATAAGAATGAAAAATGTATAGATAAATATATAAGAGAGATATATAGTCAATAGTTTGACATTTGACACTTAGTCATTTTTCACTAAGTGTTGTCATCAATGACAAAGAGGGATATTGTTGGAAAGTGACCTGATGATTATAGCATAAAGGTTTTCATTTATGGAAACACAAATCATTAGCATGATCACTTGGAGGTCAGTTCATTTTTTGATTTTCACATTGAAAAATTGACTAAGTTCAAGAAGCAATTGACAGGCTATAGTTGCACAATTTTTCCTAGTGAGTACAGTATGTGAATAAATAAGGCTTTCAAACTTAGAGGAATGTTATATAAGATGGATTATACCTTAATTGAAGCTCATGTAGATTTTGGAGTTGACTAGAGAGAGTTAAATATTTATTTGGTTCCACAAGGACAGTACAATAGTATAGCAGGGTAGACAAGAGATCACAATGATTAAAGGAGTAACATGGGGATTCCAAGAGTGCTACTTTAGATTTAGTTTAGTTCCTACCCTATATTTTTCAAGATATGATCTCCGAATATGTATTTTATATTTTAATGTGTTGGATATTTTTTGTGATGTGTTTGTGAGCCAACTAGAAAGACTATGAGATTGAGTATATATGCTTTGAGATGCAAAGTTTTGAGGGTCTGTGTGCATGCATTAGTATGTTAGAATAATGTAGAGAATATTTCAAGATATCATTGGAACTTATTTGGCATAACAGATGTTGTTCTAGCTCATTTTTGTTGTTACATGACACTTGTGTGATACTGGACAGCGAGTCAAGTTTGTAAGAATAACAAATGTACTCTTACAAACTAACAAGGTTTTTCCTCTAACAAGGATTTTTACTAATGTAATATTCTTCTCCTAATAGGGAAAGGTCTCTTAATAGGGACACAATACTTTTAGTGCATCATTTGTGGGTATCATCCCAACAGGGGTTTTCCCTTAGCCAAGGTTTCCTCAAGAATAAATCATGGTGTTATGAGATATTTAGTTTATGTATGTGTTTATCTTATTTCAGTTATTTTTTGGTTAACTTTGAATTGGTATAAAAGGAGTAAAAGTGTTTCAATAATGATTCACATGCCCCCCCCCCTCTCATTATTTCTTGTTCCTAACAGTCTATGTACAATGACATCAAAAAAATGAGAGATATATCAAAGTTTTAAGCATAAAAATACATCATCATAGATCAAATTAATGGCATTAATAATCAAAGTGTCATCAAAATACATGTGTATACATGAAAATCATGAAAATCAATGGAGTTATACATGGCTCCCACTAGAGGTTGTAGACCTCCTAATCATCCCAACTCCTACATCACCTATGGATGGGCCTATCCCACTCCCACCTCATACCTTCCCTTGCATCTAGATCTCCTAGAGGTCTAGGATGTGGATTTGTTACACATTGGCTCTTTGTGTGTCCTCTATGTGAGCCCTCCTTAATTCTCTATGATTAGCTAGGTTATATTCAATCTGGAGGCACTGCGTAAAGATAAAGAATCCTATGGTACTCACTCTTGCTCTACTCATATCAAAGATTTTGGAGGGTATCTTAAGTAACCCCTATTCTCATTCCTACTCCATAGATCAAGAAACCTCCATAGTCCACCCATAATGATAAATCACTATGGCATTGTTTTTAATATGGGTAGTAATTTGTGAATGTACCTAAGATACTTTTCGTTGTAGCTAACCAATTTTGGTTTGGGAAGTAGCCAACTCAACCTATAGTCTATATGTTGTGTCCTATAGACTCCTAATCTCCACCTTATAGTGGTGGGGGGAATCCTGATGTATGCTCATCAATGAATAGGATAATCTAGGGCACCTACTAGAACTAGAGAAACCTTTACTACATCACTCTCATGTTCTACATCATTAGTCAAAATATTTTGAATCAATGCATCAATCTAGGACAACAATCAAAATTTTCATTAGACACTTTAACATCAAGGGCATTAGTCAAAAAATTTCAAGCACATCAATCAGATCAATCTAGGGAAAAAAAAATATTTGAATCAATGTGTTGCTAGCACATTGAGTCAAAGAGGGGGGAAATGTATACACATAAAAATTGGCCAAAAAGAAATAATAACGAATATGAGTTATTGGATTAATTAAATTTCAAATTATTCTACTATATAATTAAATTTAATGATTTAATTACATAGTTCACCTTTGTAATAAATTATTCTATATAACAAATAAATTAAAATTAAATCCCATCCTAACACATTAAATTATAGCTCATTTTACTCTTCCACCTCAACCACCACCTCATCGTCCAACTCAACTTATCATATGAGATTTAATTATTAAAATTATTAAATGGCAATTTCCATCAACAACCCAAAGGACACATGGCATATTAATCTCCCATCTTTAGCCAACCAAATATTCCATGTGTCACATGGGTGGGTAGATATTCTCTCCTCCAACCAACTAAGCCACATATCAAGTGGAATCTCCCTCTCAATTAAGAAAATCAACCACTTGTCAAAATGGAGAGGAAACATGTCTCCAATAATCTTCCAACAACCAAAAACTTATCCACTTGGTGAATTAGAAAATCCACTTGTCGTCACCTTGCATATGCAAGTGACACTTGGTTTCTTGTGGCATGGGGAAGAATCTCCAACATTTTTTTCTCCACCCAATTGCATTTTGGCCATTCACATCCAAAAAATCAAATCCTAACAATCTATTTATGTCACCACACCTCCTAGCCTTGAAAACCCATGAGTACCCTCATTTTGAGGATAAAAGGATCCACACTCATTTGCATATCAAAATCATGTTAATTTAAAAATTAATCTTTGCATTCTAAATATTATCCTCCATTATAATCATAGTTTATCTTACATCATAGTTTTAATATAGTTTACATATTATGAAATTAATGTAGTTTTCACTTCAATACCATGGAATCGGCTACACATTAGCTTTAATATCTATATTATATCTCTCATCTTGGTCTAAAATAATGCATTAGATCATTTCACATAGTCTCAATATCATATATCATTTTACAATCAATCATATATTGTAATTATGCATTTGTGTATTGTAGTTTCAATCTTATTTTCTAACTTCTCATATGACTAATCATTATGTTGCTAAGATCTAAATTAAAAAGATTAATTATCTCCTTAGAAATAGAGGAAAATAGAAAAAATTTGGAGACTAATGTTATGATTTTCATATTTTCATCAATCTATATTAGTTTCTAATGTAATTTTCTATTGGTGTGTTGGGTAGTATTGCTTAACCTGATTTTATACTTAGTAGGTTAAAACCAAAAAGAAGTGGGAGAAAGGAATGAAAGAGGATATGGAATCCTTGATACAAAATCAAACTTAGAGTTAGTGGATTACCTAAATTTATTTAATACATTTCCTAATAAATGGTTTTATAGGTTAATGGAAGAATATGGAGGCAAGAAAAGATACAAGGCTAGACTTCTAGTAAAAAAATTTGCATAAAAGAAAGGTATTGATTTTAATGAAATATTTTCTCTTATTTTTAAAATGACTTCAATTCAAACTATTCTAAGTCTTGTGGCCAAAAAGTATTTGCATCTAGAACAATTATATGTCAACACAAAAAAAAATCTATGGAGATTTAGAGGAAGAGATTTATATGTAGAAACCACAAGGATATTAGGCCAAAGGTAAGGAGGTCATAGTGTGTAGTTTGAAGAAGATCTTGTATGGGATGAAGAAAGAACATAAAAATTGGTATTTAAAATTTGATAGATTTATGGTTGAACATGATTACAACAGATGTCATTATGATCATTATGCTTATTTTAAGAGATTGGATAATGGTAGCTATATTATCCTATTATTATATATGTTTTATAATATGCTTCTTGTTGAGTCTAATATGAAAAAATAAGTGACCTTAAACAAAAATTAGCACAGTGATTTGTTAAAAATAATTTGGGTGTAGAAAAATAAATCCTTTGGATGAGGATAACTAGAGAAAGGAAAAATCATAAATGATTAGTTGAACTTGTTAACATAATTTGGAAAAGATGAAGATGGGCAGGAGGAGTGGGAGCGACAGTTTTAAAGTTGGGTTTTTTGGTATGTCGAAGGAGGTTCTAGAGAGGCATCTTAGGATGTAGTTGCCAAAGATGAAGATGGTAATACTAAAAAGGAGGTTGTTACTTATTTGGTCATTTGTGTTCTTTCATTTTTAGTAGTTTGGGGCCTTCTTTGTTGGTGCATGGAATCTCTTCCTTCAACACTTCATATTCTTTGTTTCCTACATGTTGTGCTTTTTGGTTGGGGGTTTTGTGGGTTTATTTTTTAGGATGTTTTTGGCATAGCTTGCAGGATTTCTAGTGTCATGGGTGAGATTCCTCTTTTTTCTTTCTTTGAGGGCTTATGGTCTTTGTTTCTATACTTTTTTTACCCTATTTTTGGGATTGTGGTTTATTTCTCTGCCCATGTTTGTTTCTCTTTTTGTGGGTTGTGGTGTTGGCGATGAAGGTTTCTTTTGTGAGGCTGCATTCGAAACTTTATTTTTAGACCTTGTTGGGGCATGTAGTAGGCTTGGATGGAGGGGATTCAATGTTTTGGTTCTTCTCTTGCAAGTTTTTATTTCCTATAGTTGTTATGGTTGGTTATTTTGGTGTACTCTCATGTTTGGTGTTGCCACTTCTCGTCTAGTTTTGGGCTTTTTTTCTATTATTCTATCATGTTTTTGGTGGTGTTTGGTATTGCCACTTCTCATCTAGTTTTGGGCTTGTTTTTTGTTATTCTTATGTTTTAGGTATGGTTTTTTGGCAGGTTGTGTAATTTTTCTCTGTTTGTGTTCCTACCACTAGCTTTCTTTTCTATGGTATTCTTTCTATGGCTAGCAGTTTTCAAGGGCCTAGTTTGACCCTTGTTCATTTTTGGTTGGGGGTTTAGACCTTAAGGGTTCTATGCTATGGTTGGATCCTTGTTCCTTTTTCTTTCTTTCTCTTGTGGGTTCCTTTTTGTTTTTGTCGATTCATCTCCTATGAGGCTCCTGTCAAGGTAGAGCATGACCTTATTGAGGTGGTGTTTCTGATTTTGGATTTCCTATGGGTATAGATCCTTTTATTACCTTATTTAAGTCTTAAGTATCTTATAGAGGTGGATATGTCTCCTATAGAGGTAGATAAGTGCTTATTAGGAGAGTTTTTTTGGTGTTGGATGGGTTCTCCCATTGATGATGGCTACTTAGAAGCTAGGTGGAATCAAGTGATGGATTCCAAAATATTTTTCACTCTCTTTGATGTCCTTATTAAGGTGGGATCTTATTATATAGATATGACTAGATGAGTTTTATATTTGAGGTGGTTTCTTTTGGTTGGGTTATCTTCAATAAAGTTCGGGTAGCCTTGCAAAACCCTTTAATGGTTTAGGGTCCCATTTCAAAACCCATTTTTTCATCAGCATATCTTTCATTTTGATACTTCATGAGGCTAGTTGTTATGGTTAGGAGAGACTGTCAAAACCCTTGAAAGGTTTGGGGATCCATATAAAACCCTATGGTATTCTTTAATGTGAGAGCTAGCTATTCAATGTCCTATCTCTTAAAGCTAGGTATTAAGGTTAGGGGAACCTAACAATACCCCATCTTGATGGATTGTGGGTACTAGAAAAACCTATGTATTGTAAGCAAAAAGGAGTTGCTAGTATAGAATGGTCTATCTCTTGCACTGGGTGTTTATGGTTTGGGGAGCCTACCAAAACCTTAGGATGGTTTTGGGTTCCATGTTAAAACCCATAACTTTTTCATCTTTTTTTTTCAATGTGAAACTATTTGAGGTTGATTGTAAAGGTTGGGAGAGCTTGCAAAAACCCCATATAATTTTATGAGTTCTTGGTGAAACCAATGGTGTGATTCTTTCTTAAGGTTTAGGGTTCCTTGTGAAACCCTTTAGGTTTGTTTCTAAGGCTTTGGCTTGTGGTTATTGTAGTATGTGCTTTGTATGTCCTATATCTTTAGATATTGTTTTTTTGTTGGTTATGGGTTGTTGGTATGTGTATGGTCCTAAAAATTTATCACCCATTAATTAAGAATCCCTAGGACCAATTGGGCCCCATTTTAGTGATATTCTTGATTATGGATGCATTTATGCTTTGTTTTCCTTCTTATCTTTCAATTTTTCCCCAAAACCTCTTAATACTTCTTAAGTCCCACAAAATTTTCCTCAAAATTTACTCTTCTAGGTATAGGTTGAACCTATACTAGGTATGTCAAACCTAGTTTTACCTATACCTCGAGGGTTTATTTTGGTGGATTTTGAGCCTAATGAAAAGTATTTTTATTTTCCCACCCAATGCAGTCAGCCTTCACGAATTTGGACTCTAAAATCACTATAAAAGGAGGCATCTTCCTCTTATTTTCACATCTCATTCCAAGAAAACATCCATGACATGCAACCAATCAATTCCAAGGTTCATTAAAGATATTTTTGGTTATTTCTATCAAGAAAGAAAGGCTCCAAAATTTGAATTTTATCTTCCATCTATCCATTCCAAGATCTATTATATTGGTGGCCACATCCTACATTCTATCAACATTCATTCAAGAATGTATACATTGTTGTGCATATAGCGGATCATTATCCATCCATGAGGGTTTGACAAGAAATGTTAGAATTTACATTTATCTTGTTTTTCATGCTTTAATTATTTCATTTCAAGATCCAACCTATACCTAGAAATTCAACCTGTTCTTGTAATTATGATATTTTTGCAATTGGAAAATTTAGTCTTCTAAGCTCCAAATCTAAAACAATTTCCCCAATCTAATAACGTTTTGTAGATCTAAAGTGGTGCAGGAGCACACTTTTTTTTCCTTTTTATGTAAGCCATTTTTCATATATATTTTTCCCCTAAGGTCATTATTGACCAAGGTGTGGATTCCACTAGGGATTTGGAAGTCTATTTAGGTCCAAGGTTCTAAATTATGAGACTATAGTGTGATAGTCTTTTACATGGTAAATGTAGGTGGATGATGTCATGATAATATCATAGGGTTTAGAGTGTGTGGAGAATCAATTTTGGAGTCATGATGGATTCTATAACTCCATAGGACCTTCCTAAGGTCTTTGGGAAGCAAGATTGGAAAAAGTTGTAAATTTGTTGTAAAAGTTGCATAGCAACTTTTGCAACTTTTAAATGTTACTCGGTCTAAGCTTTTCCTAATGCCCTAATAATATTTTAAGGACCTTGAACCATTCCTAAACCCATCTTATTTCTATATAAGGGAACCTTGGACCAAATCTAGAGTTTTGTCATTCTACTCTATGGAGGATAATTTATGTAGGTGTGCACAGTGTGTGGATTTGGATATGACATAATAAATAGTAAATTCATGAGTCATGCTATGAGTTAGATTTTGGTTTTTAGTTGATGTTATATGTTAATAAGTGTCTTTAATTTTAGTTTCTACAATTAGTTTAGTCTTTCTTTTTCATTTCATTTTTTAGTTTAAATATTTTGTGTTAGCATTGTTCACTAGTTCATACCAGGAGTGTTGTTGTAATGGGGATCTAACTCACTATCCCACTGTTCATTTTATATGGTCTTTTTGGGATAGTGAGTATACTCCATGTATGTAATACATATAGGAGGAGGGGCCCTAGAAATATTTTGAATTTATTTTGCAGCGAAGCCCTAGGTGAGCCATGGTGAGCCAAGCTAGGAAGGATTGAGACAAGAAGGAAGATATCTTGCAGATTTGAATAGGGAAATGTGGATTAGTGTTTGGAGACCTTAGATAAGGTTCTTTAAAATATATGTATGCAAGGAGAAGGTGTGATAAATCCATTTGGTCACCCAAAACTAGAGATCACTTCATGCAATCAGTGAAGGCCTAAAACTCTACCAAAAGCACCTATTTTTGGTTAGAGGATTGTATGGCCTGGGAAAACCCTAAAAAATCAAAAATATTTGAGAGGTTGGGTATTGTTTCTAGAATCCATGATCATTTTGCAGGTTCATTTGGAATAATATAGGTGAAAATCCCTATTTTCTCAGAGAAGGAGGCCTAATTGGGGCTCTTCCTTATAACCCTAATTAAATAAGGAAGTATGAGATCAGTAAGGGAAATTGATGAAGTGAGAAATCAAAAACATCATATGGAACCCAACACAAAATTTTCCAATACCTCTTCATCTCTATAAGATCCTATGTTGATTTGGAGGTGGTGAGCCCTTATCCTAGTTTTAAGGGTCAATGTATGCATGGAACGAGTAAGCACCAAGAATGTTGTTTTGTCTTTGTAAAAGTTAATTGGTAGTTTGGTTTGAGTTGAAGACCAGGGGATTGAACCTTTTAAGGAGTCATATTGGTCATTTTTTTCAATTGAGACACTTAAGGGTCACTAAGTGGACCTAGGCAAGGGCTAGTGATTAGCTCTCCCAACCTCCCTATTAGATTGGTATCAGAGCCCCAAAAGTTTTTGGGATTTCATAGTGCATGTAAGAGTGTGAATCCAGTGGGTCTTCAAAAATGGTGACTAATGTGGAGTTAGCCAAGAAAATTGAGGACCAAGAGGAAGATAATAGGTTTTTAAGAGAACAGATAGCCCAATTGGAACAAGCATTGGGTGAAGTACAGATAAAGACTGAAGAAGTTAGTGATAAATTGGATTGGAGATAAGAAAAGGTGATGAAGGGTGCTCCCCTTAATACCACAAACACATAACAAAAATAGAGAAACAACAACAATAATATGCAAGAACAGAAAATTGGCTTCTTATTATCTCCACAAATGTGGAATTACAAACTTTTAGAATTACAATATGCAAAGCCACATGGGCATTCCCTTACAATATTCTATAGGAAAAAACCTTGAATCAATATCCAAATCTACTACCCAGAACTATTCCCAACTGCCTAAGACAATAATACAGCCTTCCTTATATAGGCAATTTCCACCGCCCGAGAAGGTTCCAGAAATTTAGCCCTAAGGGCCGACCAAACTTAGACTTATTTTATTTTTCAATTTATTACATCAAAGTCGGCTCAAAATAACTTTTGAAACCCGAACAAAAATTTTGAAGGAAAATTATTTTCCACCATTTCAGGTGACCCAACTTCTGGAGATCATAAGTCATCACCAGTTGACCCGATCGGCTATTATAACCCCATTTCGAAAATGCCACGAAGCGCTCTAAAGGCTTGACTCGTGCAAGAGCCCGTCACCCAAATTTTTGACCTCATTCAGGGCCTCTAAAGCCTTCAAAACTGATTTCAAAGTTTCTGTACCCTGCTACCAATACCGAAAATCTTCAATATCTTCCAATATACACTTGATCTGGCAATGAAACTTTACTGGCAGACTTATATGACCAAAATGAACCTCCAAGAAAGAAATCAAATCATTCTGAGCACATACAAAAATTACCAAAAATAGTAAATTTCCATAAATAGCAGCTCTGCACAAAATAGCCCTTATTGAATATAAAAATAGAAATATTTTTTTGGGCGATGCAAGATTGCTCTTACACCCAGGATGCTCCTGCATCAGACACCTAGGGTAATTTGAGAAGTGACCCTGTCACGACTCAGGTGTGCAGAGGAAAACCAAGATAGTTAACCTCCTCCTTTGTTAGCCATGATGAATCTTCAACAGGTCATCCTTTCCATTTGACCAAATATTCTTCATATGTCCTATTCCTTATGCTTCTGCCAACACGACTGTCCAGTATGTCTTCAATCTCCTTGATATCTGAACTGGTTGCTGGAATATTCCACTGTGCTGCTGCAACCTCATCTTCAACACCTCCTTCATGATACTCTGTCAAATTTGAAATGTTAAACACTGGTGAAATATTCAGCCCAGTAGGCAATTCTACCTCATATGCATTTCCCGAATCATGCTTCTTCAGTATCTTACATGGTCCAAACTTCTTCATTTTCAACTTGTTATATGTACCAATCAGAAACCGCTCCTTCTGCAAATCAACCATGACTTCATCTCCAACCTGAAATTCCTTATGCCTCCTTTTCACATCTGCCTTAGCCTTATACTATGCATTCATCTTGGCAATATGCTTCCTCACCTCCTCATGGATGTTCTTCAAATGTTCTACAAAATCTTCAGCTTCAGCACTACTTATTTCTCCTTTATCTATCTTCCTCAATTTAGATGCATTTCTTGGACTACTTCCATATACAATCTGAAATGGTGATTTACCAGTGCTCCTGTTGATAGAATTATTGTATGAAAATTTTGCCTGTGCTAAAATCAAATCCCATCCTGTTGGCTTATCTCCAACCAAACATCTCAGCAAATTTCCCAAACTCCTATTCACCATGTCTATCTGTCCATCAGTCTGTGGATGATGTGATGAACTAAACTTCAAATCTGTCTTCAACTTCTTCCACAATGTATGCCAGAAATATCCAACAAACTTAGTGTCCCGATCTGAAACTATGGTCTTTGGCAAACCATGAAGTCTCACTACTTCTCTGAAAAACAATTCTACTACATGAACAACATCATTAGTCTTCTTGCAGGGAATAAAATGTGTCATCTTTGAAAATCTGTCAACTACCACAAAAATTGAATCGTGTCCCCGCTGTGTCCTCGATAAACCAAGAACAAAGTCCATGCTGATATCCTCCCAAGGCTTCTCTGGTACAGGTAATGGCTGATACAACCCTGTATTCTGCTTCACTCCCTTCACCATCTGACATACTCGGCAACTCTGTACAAACTTCTTCACATCTTGCTACAACTGTGGCCAATAATAATTCTCACTAACCAAACCAAGGGTTTTGTCACGACCAAAATGTCCAACCAATCCTCCGCTATGCTTCTCCTTGATGAGATTCTCCCTCATAGAACTTCATGGAATGCACAACTGACTCCCTTTGAATAGCATATCATCTTGGATGATGAAATCCAACCATTTCATCCTGTCTAGAGTAACAGGTTTTGTACAAGCTTTCCAAGCTTCACCAAAATCAAGATCCTCTAGATATAAATTCTTGAGTTCCTTGAATCCAACCACTTCAATCTGCATTTTTGTCAACAATAGTTGCCTTCTGCTAAGAGCATCTGCAACCCTATTAGACTTTCCACTCCTATGTTTCAAAACAAATGTATAACTCTGCAAAAACCCAACCCACTTCAAATGCCTTTGATTCAATTTTCCTTGACTATTCAAATATTGCAAAGCTTGATGATCAGTATACAAAACAAACTCCTTAGGAAGTAGATAATGTCTCCACTTCTTTAATGTCTGAACTATAGCATAAAATTTCTAATCATAAATAGAATACTTCCTCTTGGCATCATTCAACTTCTCACTGAAATACGCAATAGGTTTACCTTCTTGGCTCATAACAGCTCCTATTGCAGTACCACTAGCATCACAATCTACTTGAAACACCTTATTAAAATTTGGAAGTGCTAAAATAGGTTGTTCTGTAACTTTTTATTTCAATAATTGAAAACTCTTTTCTGCTCCTTTAGTCCACTTAAACTCTTTTCTATCCCCTCTCATTGTCTCAGTCAAGGGACCACAAATACTGCTAAAATTTTTGATAAACTTTCTATAAAAACTAGCTAGACCATGAAAAGATCTTACCTCAGTAGCACTCCTTGGAGTAGGCCATTTAAGGATAGCCTGTACCTTCTTTGGGTCCATTTTTAGACCTTCTGCTGAAACTAAAAATTCTAAATACACTAACTCTTTCTTCAAAAAACTGCACTTCTTCAAATTAATCAACAATTTCTCATCTCTCAACTTCTCAAACACCATATGAATATGCATCATATGTTCCTCCAATGTCTTGCTAAAAATCAAAATATCATCTAGGTAAACAATGACAAACTTACCCAAAAATTCTTTCAGAACCTCGTTCATGAGCCGCATGAAAGTGCTCGGTGCATTAGTTAGCCCAAAAGGCATGACTAACCACTCATATAGTCCTTCCTTTTTTTTGAAGGTAGTCTTCCATTCATCTCCTTCTCTGATCCGAATCTGGTGATATCCACTCTTCAGATCTATCTTTGAGAAATACACAGCCCCACTCAAACAGTCCATAATATCATCCATTCATGGCAATGGAAACCTATACTTGATTGTGATTTTGTTTATTGCTCTGGAATCTGTACACATTCTCCACTCTCCATTCTTCTTTGGTGCTAATACCGCTGGTACAGCACAGGGACTTAGACTCTCTCGAATCAACCCCTTCTGTAACAACTCATGTACTTGTCTGTTCAACTCTTCACTTTTTGCTGGTGTCATTCTGTGTGCTACCTTGTTTGGCAAACTGGCTCCTGGAATCAAATCCATCTGATGACTGATCTTCCTTATCGGTGGTAATCCATCAGGTACATTATCAGATACAATATCTTGAAACTCATTCAACAAATCTACAACCTCTATAGGTACATCCTCTACTTCTTCTTTACCAACTTTTAGAATTAAAGCAAAACACACATGCTCATGCCTCATACCATCTAGGAATTTCCTTCCATCAACAAATGTTATTCTTGCATTACCACATACTTTTTCTTCGGTCTCCTTCAATGGATTTAGCTTATGTCGCACTCCATCTTTTGTTAGGGAATAGGTATTTGCATGACCATCATGTACAACACATATGTCAAACTACCACGGTCTACCCAATAACATATGACATGCATCCATAGAGATGATATCACATAGTACCTCATCTTGGTACCCGCCGATCTTGAACTTTACCAGGCACTGTTCACTGACCATGACCTTGTGGTCATCCTGCACCCAGGCAATCGGATATGGATGTGGGTGTTTCTATCTCTTGAGCTTCAACTTTGTCACCATCTCTTCTGACACCAAATTGTTAGTGCTTCCACTATCGATAATCACATCATAGCATTTACCCTCACACTTGCATCTAGTGCGAAATAGGCTCCTCCTTTGTTCAGGTTCATTCTCACCACTCAGCAAGACTCTTCTGTTAATTAGCATTTCTCCTCTTTCAGCATCTTCAGAATTTGATGATCTAGCATCTTTATCGACATGTGCAACTCTGGCCTGGCCTTCATTTCTCTTGTCTATTCTACCTTGGCACTGAGGACATTCAAATGCCCTATGGCCTTCTTCTCCATAGTGAAAACATGTTCCACAGAAGCCACCTCTTCCAGATCCTTGTCCTCTTCCTCTTCCTCTCTGATCTCTATTATTCTGATCCTGGAAGTGATTGGAATTATTTCCTCGCTGATTCTGACTACTACTGGCCTCATCCTTCTTTTTCAGATCTTCATTTCGGCCACCATATGACCGTCCACCAGATCGTCCACCGTGACCTCTTCCATTTTGTCTGCTCTCAAACTTCTTGTTCAGCTTTTCCTCTACTTTTAGGGCAAACTGGTATGCCTCTTCAATACTATTCATTCAAACCAGATTGAACTCCTCCTGAATGCTTGGCCTTAACCCATTAAGGTATCAGGAAACTTTCTCTTTATCAGCTTCTGCATGGCCTGTTCTGATGAGGAGTCGATAGAACTCCTCTGTATACTCCTGAACAGATCTTCCTGCTTGCTTCAAACTTTGCATTTTCTTTAGTAGATCAAGCTCATAATCAACAGGAATGAACTGTCACTTCAATTTATCCACCATCCGATCCCATCTTATGATTTTATCTTTCCCTCTTCTATTTCACTCCAATTGAATTTCTTGCCACCAGATCTTCGCATGACCTTTCAGTCTGGCCTTCACAAATTTGACCCTATCAGGATCCTCAACATCTTCATACTCAAAATATTCCTCACTTTCATTGATCCAGTCGATCAATTCCTTTGGGTTAAGATTTTCAGAAAATGTAGGAACCTCAATCTTAGGTCTTTTCCCAATCTTGGAAATTGCTCGAAAAAGTCTTTCTTCCTCCTGGTTCACAATTTTAGCTTCTCCTTCTTGATATTCTTCTTCGGCTTCATCCTCACTTTCGTCTCTAACATTAAGATTCATTCCTCTATGAAGCTCTTCTTGTAATGCTCGCACTTGTCTTTACAGCTCTCTAACCTTAGGTGTTACAACACCAACTCTTCCACCACGTTCCCTTCGTGGAGGCATTTTTGTGATGCACGCTGAAACCCCAGCCACGGTCCTGGTGCAAACTGCCTCACAGTCAGTGATCTATTTACACACTCAAGAACTCCTGCTCTGATACCACTTGATGAAGGGTGCTCCCCTTAATACCACAAACACATAACAGAAATAGAGAAACAACAACAATAATATGCAAGAATAGAAAATTGGCTTCTTATTATCTCCACAAATGTGAAATTACAAACTTTTAGAATTACAATATGCAAAGCCACGTGGGCATTCCCTTACAATATTCTGTAGGACAAAGCCTTGAATCAATACCTAGATCTACTACCCAGAACTATTCCCAATTGCCTAAGACAATAATACAGCCTTCCTTATATAGGCAATTTCCACTACCCGAGAAGGTTCCAGAAATTTAACCCTAAGGGCCGACCAAACTTAGAATTATTTTATTTTTCAATTTATTACATCAAAGTCAGCTCAAAATAACTTTTGAAACCTGAACAAAAATTTTGAAGGAAAATTATTTTCTGCCATTTCAGGTGACCCAACTTCCGGAGATCATAAGTCATCACCAGTTGACCCGATCGGCTATTATAACCCCATTTCAGAAATGCCACGAAGTGCTCTACAGGCTTAACCCGCGCAAGCATCCGTCACCCAAATTTTTGACCTCATCTGGGGCCTCTAAAGCCTTCAAAACTGAGTTCAAAGTTTCTGTACCCTGCTACCAATACCGAAAATCTTCAATATCTTCCAATATACACTTGATCTGGCAATGAAACTTTACTGGTAGACTTATATGACCAAAATGAAACTCCAAGAAAGAAATTAGATCATTCTGAGCACATACAAAAATTACTAAAAATAGTAACTTTCCATAAATAGCAGCTCTGCACAAAATAGCCCTTATTGAATACAAAAATAGAAATATTTTTTTGGGCGATGCAAGATTGCTCTTACACCCAGGATGCTCCTACATTAAAAGGACAAAGAGATTCCTAAAGAAGACAAGACTTTAGAACTAGACCCTATATTGTATGAAGAGCCCCTCTTGAAAGCCATAAAATCCATGAGTGGGAAAGCTCTAGAAGACATACCATTTTTTAGTGGTAAGATGGAGGCATATCTAGTCATGGACTAGATAGAAGGCATGGAGAACCATTTTGAATGTGATGGGGTCGCTGAGGAACAAAAGTTAAGGGTGGCCAAATCAAGACTTAGAGGCTCTGGATTAACATGGTGGAAGTTTATCCAAACTGAGAGGGAAAAGGAAGGAAAGAATCCAATCTCTAATTATAAGGGCATGGTGTGAAAAATAAGGGAATCCTACATGCCAAATGACTATGAGATTCAACTACATAAAAAGAGGTAGAGTTTAAGACAAAAAGAACTTGATTTTAAGTCCTATACAGAGGAATTTCAAAAGCTTTGCATGAAGTCAAATATGTCAGAGGATGAAAGCATCAAAGTAGCCAAATATTTGAATGGCTTGAAGTGGATTATTCAAGAAGAGATGACTCTTCTCAGTCCCAAAATAGTACACTAGTGTTTTCAACTGACCATCAAGATTGAAGACAAGAGTAGAAGGAAACAAGATCAAACCTCCAAGAGAAGAGGAAGAGGAAGAGACCAAAGGGGACATAGATGAAGTTACCAAGGTAGAGGGATTGAAACAAGAAGCCAGGGAGAGTCCAAACTTGCATAGCATAGCAGTCAGAAATCTTCTAGAGGAAACTTTACAATGGTAGAGGTAATCAAGGAGGCTCTAGTAGAGGAAGAGGTGTAGGTAGAAGAAACTCCTATTTTTCTTGCATGAAGTGCTATAACTATGGGCATATGGGACATCCAGTCTATAGGTGCCTGGATAAGGTTGTTAGAAACTAAAGTCCACCAAAATAAGTGAGAGGGGGGGGGGGGGGATGAATCAGTTATCAGATAAATATAGCTTTTATCAACTACAATAGATTTTAACCATGTAAGCAATGTAACCAGCAACCATAGAAGGATATACATGCACAATAACACAATGACACAAGATATGTTGACTAGGGAACCTCTTGATCAAAGATTAAACCTCGGTGGGAATGATGCCCACAAAAGATGCACTAATATGAATATTCCTTATGAAAGGATGGACTCTATTAGGAGTCTTATGAAATACATTTAGTACATATGAATCCCTGTTAGGAGATTATGAATCCCTGTTAAAAGATTCTAACTCTGTTAGGAGTTTTAGAAGACAGAAGGACCCACTACCCAAACAGCTTTAGGGTATGATCATTGAACTCACTTTCCAACTAATCTTGTATTACTCAATAGAATAATACCAAAATATTACTGACCTTAGCAATTCAATACTCCTCTAACTGTGCCAAACCACACCAACTCCTTTAGATCTCAATACCAAATCTCAATACTTCACATATCCTCTTTCAACAATTTCACTTTCACAATACACTTACATTCATCACATTCCATATCACAACAAGGAGTTCATTCCTTCCTTTATACCATACTCAATTAATTACAAATGAGTCAGCATACAAATTACAAAATAAAAGTTTCCACATGTTACATCAAAATTACACAAAACTGTCAGCTTCCAATCAATATAATTCTTCACTCATGTGACCTCAGATCTTGCATTGTCAACCACATCACTATCAAAATGTCTCCAATTTCTCTCTAACTGTGCATAACTAGTTTCCATCCTGAGTAGGAGATATCATCCGATTTCCACAAACCGCTACTCAGGAACACTACCTAAATATAGCTTCCACTAATTTCATCATAACTTCCAAGAATAAATGAATTACTATTTTTTCTCTTAACCATGATCTAATAACACATCATAGAATAAGTCCTCAACTATACATAGCTTCATCTTCAATATCTGAAGTGCGCTAACTCAAACAATGTCTGCTTCACTGCTAATCTTCAGTAGATCACTATGTTGACATCAATGACAATCATAGTCATGAATGCAACAAAAACTACTAGAGAATGGCTGCTAATACTCCCCCATAGTATATATTTAGCATTAATTTCTAAAAATCTCCCCCATTTGCATTGATGGCAATAGATGAAAAAATATCCAAGTTCCATAAATCCAATCACTACAACACTGTTGCACTGTAAATAATTCAGTTCTTCTTCATCAATCAAATCTTGCTTCATTTTCCTATTCAATTCTCTCAAACAAATGGTACAAATGGTTTTTCATGTACACTTCTCCCCCATTGACATCAATGATATAAATTTAATCATTATGTCAACAACAACTTCAATGTCAAAAAACATTGTTTAGAAAACACATTCACTAGAGTCCTCATGACTCAGCTCAGATAAACATACTCCCCCATAGAGGAAGTACCAACATCTAGTCTAGAAGAAAAATAGGACTCATATACCACTGGATGGATGCAACAATTTACATCACTTATCAAAAGTAGGCTAGGGCATAACCCCAAGCATACCTCTCAGATACTCAAATGTATCCTTAGGAAAAGGTTTTGTAAATATATCTACAATCTTCTCCTTTTTGCTTATGTACTCAAGTTTGACTTCTTTCTCTGCTACTTTCTCTCTCACTACATTATACTTTATCTCTATAAGCTTTGTCATAGAATGTAACACATGGTTCTTAGACATGCTAATTGTGTTGGTGTTATCACAATGTATAACAACAGGTTCAAAAAATTTTACCCCAATATCCTTCAACATTTGCTTCATCCAAATTATCTAGTTATAATTGTTTGCTACTGCTACGTATTCTACTTCTGTTGTGCTCTATGAAATACAATTCTATTTCTTTCATAGCCAAGAAACCAATCTTCCTCCAAGGAAAAATGCTCCACTACTGGTGCTTTTTTATCATCAACACTGCCTCCCCAATCAGCATTTGTATATGCACATAGGGTAAAATCATCAGATTTTTCATACCACAATCCATACTCAAGTGTGCCTCTTAAGTACCTTAGTATCCTCTTTACTGCTACATAATGTGATTCTCTAGGTTCAACTTGAAATCTTGCTACAATTCTGACTGAATGTGCTATATCAAGTCTTGTATGAGTCAAATACTGCAATCCTCCAATCATAGATCTGTACTTCTTCTGTTCCACTGTAGGAGTCTCATCTATGCTAGATAACTTATGTCCAATTATCATAGGTGTTCCAATAGGCTTACAGTTCTCCATTCCAAATCTCTTCAGTAAATCATTCAAGTACTTTGTCTAACTTATAAAGATACCATCATTGTTATTTGTTATCTACAATCCTAAAAAGTATTTCATCTCACCAATCATACTCATTTCAAATTCAGTCTTCATTTCATCTACAAATTTATTGGTGTCTTCATCTTCTCCTCCAAAGATAATATCATCAACAAAAATTACTACAATCAATAAACCATTTTCAATTTCTTTTGTATATAGGTTGCTATCAGCTGTGCCTTTTGTAAATCCTAATTTCAACAAATACTTATCCAATCTTGCATACCAAGTTCTAGGTCCTTGCTTCAGTCCATATAAAGATTTCTTTAGTATACATACCATGTCTCATTCTTGAGTTAAAGGAAAACCTTCAGGCTACTCAATGTAAACTTCTTCTTCCAATTCTCCATTCAAAAATGTTGACTTCACATCCATCTGATACACTTTGAATTTCTTAAAAGCTGCATAGGCCAAAAAAATTCTTACTACTTCAATTCTTGCTACTGGTGCAAAAGTTTCTTCATAGTCAATTCCTTCTTGATGTGAGTATCCTTTACATACCAATCTTGCTTTATTCCTTACCACTTCTCCTTGTTCATTCATCTTGTTTCTGAATACCCATTTTGTTCATATAACATTCTTATCTTTAGGTCTAGGGATTAGTTCCCATGTCTTGTTCTTTTCAATCTAATCTAGTTCTGCTTTCATAGCTTTAATCCAATGTTCATCTTCACAATCTTCACTAGTAGATTTAGGTTCAATTTGATAAATCAAACATAACTATTCTTGTACCTTATTTTGAGACTGAACTCCTATGTGTATGCTTCCAATAATCTGCTCAATGGGATGATTCCTTGATAGATTCCTATTAGGTGTCACTATCTCAGATCTTACTTCAGGTGTCGGTTCTTCAATCACCTCATTGTGGCTTTCATTCAACAAATCACTGTCAATTTCATAAAATAATTCAGTAGTCTAAGGGTTAGGTCTAGGGTGAGTTCCTTCATCTGATTCATAATCAAGCATTCTTTCCTAAATTCTGAACTTTTCATCAACTTTAACATTTTCTCTCTCAACAATAGTCCTAGTTCTCTTATTGTAACATCTATAAGATTTTCTCTTCAATGAATAACCAAGAAATACACCTTCGTCACTTCTAGGATCAAAATTTCTAGTGTCATCATCTCTCTTAATATAACGTTTTCTTCCAAAAATTCTAAAATACTTAACTGATGTTGTATGTCCAAACCATAGTTCATAGGGTGTCTTGTTTGTGTCTACTCTGATTTGTACTCTGTTCATAGTATACATGGTTGTGTTCATTGATTCTCTCCATAATATCTTCACTAAGTCATTCTCAAATAACATAGCTCTTCCTGCTTAAGTTACTGATCTATTTCTTCTTTCTACAATACCATTTTGTTCAGGTGTCCTAGGGGTTGAAAACTAACTCTTAATACCATTAACTTCACAAAAGATGTTAAATTTTTTAGAAGTAAATTCTCCACCTCTATCTGATCTCAAACATTTAATCTTCATTCTAGATTTATTCTCAACTTTGTTCTTAATGATCTTAAACTTATCGAATGCTTCAAATTTTTCTTTAAGAAATGCAATCCACATCATTCTTGTAAAGTCATCAAAAAGAATCATAAAATACCTTTCTCCATAGAATCATCTAGTCCTTGTAGGACTGCTCAAGTCTTTATGAACAATATCCAACTTCTCTACTATTGTAAACTTCTTTCTGGGAAATGAGCTTCTCTTTTGTTTAGCCATCACACATTCCTTGCACATCATGTTAGTAGGATTCATAATTTTAGGCAAATCTCTTACTGCAAGAGTAGTACTTACTTTCACAATGTTATCAAATTTTATATGAAAAAATCTTATGTGCCACAACCAACTATCATCAATCTTAGTAATCAAAAATGTCATCTCAGTAGGATTCAACTAAAATACATTACCTCTGGTTCTAGATCCAGTACCAATCAGATTTCCATCTCTGTCTTTTATCACAAATGTTTTCTTAGTAAACCAAACTTGATATCCCTTATCAAATAACTATCCAACACTCAAAAGATTATGTTTCAAACCATCCACAAAGTAAACATCATCAATATTAGTCTTTCCATCAAGAGTAATAGATCATATACCTTTAATCAAATAAGGTGCATTGTTTCCAACTCTAACAACTCCTCCATCATAATTGTTAAACTTTATGAAAATTTTCATGTCTCTAGTCATATGATGTGAACAACCACTATCTATAATCCAATCAGCTTTCTTTTCTACTTAAGAAACTAAAGCCTTTTCTTCCTTAATTTTAGTTTCAGGATTTTCTTCTTTAATTACTACAAATCCTATATCATCATTGTTCTCAGTATCACTTTCACTCAAAGATTTCTCCAAACTAGTTTCAAATTCTTCATCAGTTTCATAGTAACATTCTTTAGATCTTCTAGGATTAAAGTTCTTCCTATACTTCTTGACTCTTTTAGGACATTTAGATGCAAAATGACCATATTCTTAACAAGTCCAACATTTAAAATTTTTCTTACCATCTAGTTCTCTCTTCACAAGAAAGGCAATACCTTCTTCAATCTTCCTTTCTTCTTCATTTCTAGATCTACTGCTACTAGCACAATCTCCACTCACATTGATGCTTCTTGACAAAGTAGGACCAACACTAAGAGCACCAAATGCTATCTCCATTCTAGGTAGGTCTCCTGATAACCTCGGGCTCATTTCAACTACTTCCAATCTTCCAAGAAGAGTCTCTTTTGTAAATTTTGTAGTACAAGGTATGACTTGTTCAATCATCTATTTTGACTACTTAAATGCAAGAGTCAATGTCCTCAGAATTTTCCATATCACTTCATTCTTTGTCTTTGTTCCACCACAAGATTTTATACCTACAACAATCTCTGACATTCTATCAATATAGCTTCTAATAGATTTGTCTTCCATCATTCTTATATCTTCAAAAGCACATATCCAATTATGTAATCTAACTTTCTTTGCATGTTCATCACCTTCAAAAGTAGACTATAAAGCTAACCAAATTTCATGAGATGTTTTCAAATATTTTACCTGACTGTACTCATTCTCCGGAAGGGCTGACAAGAGTTCTTCTCTAGAAAGTATGTGACACATGAATAGATCTCTTTCATCATTAGTACATGTTTCAATATCATCCTCATCAATGATAGTCTTCTCATTCTTTGTAATCAACCAATAACCTGGTCCTAAACATAGTAGATGTGTCTTCATCTTTTCTTTCCAACTATCAAAATTTACTCCATCAAACTTAGGGCTTTCTTTCCTAAAATTCACCATGGATCTCCTTAAGCTATTAAACTTTTCTTGCAAGGACCTACTACCCTGATACCAATTGTTAGAAAGTAAAGTCCACCAAGATAACTAAGAGGGGGGTGGGTGAATCAGTTATCAGATAAATATAACTTTTATCAACTTCAATAGATTTTAACCATGTAAGCAATGTAACTAGCAACCATAGAAAGATATACATGCACAATAACACAATGACACAAGATATGTTGACTAGGGAACCTCTTGATCAAAGAGTACACCCCAGTGGGAATGATACCCACAAAAAATGCACTAATATGAATATTCCTTGTGAAAGGATGGACTCTATTAGGAGTCTTATGAAATACATTTGGTACATATGAATCCTTGTTAAAATATTCTAACTCTGTTAGGAGTTTTAGAAGATAGAAGGACCCACTGCCTAAAAAGCTTTAGTGTAAGATCACTGAACTCACTATCCAACTGATCTTGTATTCCTCAATAGAATAATACCAAAAGATTACTAACCTTAGCAATTCAAGACTCCTTCTCTAACTGTGCCAAACCACACCAACTCCTTCTTCAGATCTCAATACCAGATCTTAGTATTTCGCATATCATCTTTCAACAATTTCACTTTCACAGTACACTTACATTCATCACATTCCATATCACAACAAGGAATACATTCCTTCCTTTATACCACACTTACCTAATTACAAATGAGTTGGCATACAAATTACAAAATAAAAGTTTCCACACATTACATCAAAATTACAAAAAACTATCGGCTTCCAATCAATATAATTCTTCACTCATGCGACCTCAAATCTTGTACTATCAACCACATCACTATCAACATGTCTCCAACTTCTCTCTAACTACACATAACCATATTCCATCCTGATTAGGAGATATCATCTGATTTCCACAAACCGCTACTTAGGAACACTGCCTGAATACTACTTCCACCTATTTCCTCATAACTTCCAAGAATAAATGAATTACTGTTTATGCTCTTAACCATGATCTAATAATAGATCATATAATAAATCCTCAACTATGCATAGCTTCATCTTCAATATCTCAAGTTCGCTAACTCAAACATTATCTGCTTCACAACTAATCTTCACTAGATCACTGTGTTGACATCAATGACAATCATAGTCATGAATGCAACAACAACTGCTACAGAATGGCTGCTAATACTCCCCCATAAGATATATTCAACATTCATTCCTAAAAAATATATCTTCTTCAAATATAGAAATGAGAGTTCCCTACACTCAAGAGGACACTTCAAGTGTCAAGTCACCATAATTTAGTCATATTGAATCAGAAATGGGAGAGAACCTCATGTTTAGGAGGGTACTCATTAGACAACAAACAAGACAAGATCCAAGGCAAAGAAGAGAACTCTTTAGAGTGAAGTGTAAGATCATGGGGAAAGTATGCAATGTGATTGTTGACTCTAGTTCCACAGACAAGTAGATGATTTTTTTGGCCAATAGAGTTTTCATGGTAGATTCCAAGGATTCTCCAAGAGGAGTGAATTTGCGATTAGGATATGTAGCCCAAGGTTTGTAATCAAATGACTTTTTGTTGGAATCTTTTTTTTTAGCTTCAGAAGCTCTGATGGCTTGGGTACCAATAGTGAGATTGAAAGTGGGTGTCTTAGATGGGGCATGGATACTATCAACAACACCATCTATGACAACACCTTTATTCTTGTTCCAATTTTTTTTCTTGTCTTTAGAACTAGATCTAGATTCATACTTGTCCTTTTGAAGTGTGATGTCTCCTTTTTTCACAAGTACTTTCTTAATTTTGATCACATTATCTACCATCTTATCAAAAGATGTATGATTTTGCATTTGTAAAGGGTAGTTGATTTCTGGAACAAGATTATTGATGAAGATTTCTAGCTTCTCAGTTTTTGGAATGGGTCTAGCATATAGAAAAAATTTCTTCCTCCATCTCTTGAGAAATGTTAGGAATGGTTCACATGGATATTGTTTTAGATTGTAGATGTCGATCATGGTGACCGGATGTTGAATATTGTAGGAGTATTGTTGATAGAACAGTTTGATTAACTCCTCAAAAGTTTTGATACTAGGAGGCATTCTAGAGAACCAATGAATGGCTGACCCTCCCAGAGATCGAGGGAAAAGGTGCATTAAGTAGGTTGGTTCATGCATGAACTCCATATATTGAGTATAAAATTCTCTAACATGATCTTGAGGGTCAGAGTTTCCATCATAATTATCATATTTAGGGATCTCCACTCTTTTAGGGAATGGCAGCGTATACAAGTCTTTATCAAATGGAAAAGGGGATAGAGCTTCCATGGAGAACTCCTTAGGTTCCTTTTCTTTTTCAAGTTTGTTAAGTTTGACTTGCATGGCATGCATCTATTTCAAAATAGCCATGATTGTAGTTTCTTCCTCATGCGTAATGATGTCTTCAACATTAAAGTTGGGAGGAAGTTTAGCTCCTTGATGAGCTAACCTTAGAAAGTATGCTTCTCTATCTTCCTTCAAGAAATAACTCATCATTCTCTTGAAGTCATCATCATTTTGGTATCAAGCAATTTCAGAAGGTGTAGGTTCTTGATCCATACCATGTTGAGAGTGATGTCCTTCAGACCCATGATGTGTACCTCCACGAGACATATTATGAATTTTAGGACTCCCTGGATTAGATTGAGGTGGAGTTTTTTTATTACCTCAGTGAGTTGATGGAGGAGGTATATAACCAGTTTTCAATCAAAAATTGCTAAGACCGTCGTCTTCGTAAAGACCAAAATTGTAGAGTTTTTCGAGAGTTGGACCTATGTGAGTAGAAAAAGTTGTGGTGTTAAGTGCTTCTCTAGATTTCTTATGTGAGGAAGCTCTAGTTTCCACCATAAACCTTGGGTGAAGCAAGAAAGAAAGATGAAGACAACTGAAGAATGACCTGATTCAAGAAGATCAAATGACTTAACCTTGTCAAGATTGAATTGATTGAAGATTAGATCAGGCATAAATGGAGGATACTATGCCACAGTAGTGTGGGTAGATGTCTAATAGATGGCGGGTACGAGCTCACAACACTTAGCCATTTTAGCAAGAAGACTGAATTTGAAGATAATTTTGACAAGGTTTTGACACAAGATGAAAAAGACTCAAATTGATAAATTAGAAGGAAAAATCAGACTTAAGAACTCACTTGAGGAAAATGATTGAATTTTCTCTAGTTTCTACCCTATTCCTAACACAATGATTTGTTTGACAGATTCTAGAAATAGGTTGTAAAAAATGGGTCTCTGACAATTTTGACCACTTTTTGACAATTTTTCCAAATTTCTCAAATGACTTTCTGCGGGATTGTACAACAATGGGTATGCTCTGAAATGACAATTGACAAAACTCATATGACACTATACAAGTTGTCATATGACAATACAGGGGTTTTGAAATGACAATTGCCAAAACTCGTATGAGTTTTTGACCTTGTGGGATGACTTTTGACTCCAGAAAGGAATTTTACTTCAGATTTTGCAAATTTTTGGTTTTCAATTTCAGATTGTGCACAAATTTTTCCATCCAAGTTTGAAAATTATTCTGGGATTTTTCATTTTTAGTAACCAAATAGATAAACAAGCACGCAAAACAGCAAGCAAGTGATTCCAAGCACATCTGAAAACAATGAACAAGGGACAAAGCAACCCTGTGCATGAACAATCAAGTGACTGAATGTGCTAATCCCTAGGAATGCTAATTGTGTATGTTCTAAAAAGTTTTTCAATAATGCACATATTCCTAGAAAAATAAAAATTTGGCCTTGCTAAGGTTTGTAGTAATGGTCTGACTGCAACTTTTGTGATCTCAAGAGGGTGAACTCCAATCCATGCACACCGAGGTTTTTACATAGTTTAAGAAATTAATCAATCAAGAGCTGCTAGGGAGATCTGACAGCCCAACAAGAGACCACACCTATGAAGATTTCCTCCTCAAGGACATTTATATACCAGTTGCTGCTATCATGGCAAAAAATGGCTATTACCACTTGAGGTTTTGTCCACATGGTTCACGCAATTAAGGGAATGTCCACTACGATTAACCCTCTCTAAAGGTGACTCACAAAAGATACCACATGGAGACTGGTTCTAGATTCAAGGATCTAAGTTTCTGATACTACCCAAAAAGGGAGTAGAGCATAGTCCTCTAGCCTTTTCACTTTTAACCAAAACAAAGCAGACAGATTAAATTTGACACACTAAGACCAAGATTACCTCACAAAGATCTATGATATCAACTGCTTAAGATCTATCAACCTCTCCAGAGAGAGAATGTATCAATGAAAAGTTGAAGACACACAAATCTAATAGAACATGAGACGCTCTCAGTACCTTCCCTACCTACAAGGGGATCATTCATTAAGAGGAGCTTCACATGAGTAAACAAGTAAAAGAAGCTCAATCTCTCAAGATCATCTACAAATAGTGTTCATAGGGCCTATTTACTATGTGTAACAGATATGCAGAAAGCAAATCTATGTTCATTTTATAGCCCAAAATGAAGTCTGTGATATGAAAGCAAGAAAAGTCACACAAGCTTGACATGCAAGAGTTTGTTTTAATCCAAATCAAAATGTTATCAGTTTGAGGAGAATACTTGAATTCCTCGCAATGTGCTTAATAGATTTTTACCTATTTTAGCAATTTAGTTGCACTTTTTCCCAATCAAATTCAGCAAATATCAGTCAAAAATAGAAGATTTCAATTGTTAAGGTTAGTTGTTAGTCCAAATCTAAAAAAATGCCAAAAATTTTGAAATGACAATTGAATTCTGGAGTCAAAACTCGTACGACAGTGGGTTACATCCCAAACGATAGTCTAGAAACTCGTACGACAGTGGGTGTCTTCTCATATGAAAATTGAGCTTCCAAATGACAATGTGTAGCTTCTGATACGAGCCTCAATAAGATCACCTGGCATACAATAGTTGGTATCTCCTAATACAACTTTCTAACAAAAGTTGTATGACAAATGTACAGATAGAAAATAAGAGATCACAGTTTGAACCAGAAAATGACAAGAAATTGATAGAAATTGATAGAAAATGAATAAAAACCCATTTCAGGTCCCCAAAGTGGGTGCCAAAAATGTGTGTGTAAATTTTGTACCTAGTTGTAGACACAACACATCAGTAAAACATTAGAGGTTAGCAAAAACTGAAGTCATGCAATGAAATTGAAACTATGCTAACCAGGCGATTTACTGCCTTCTAGTAGATGCGAGTATGATATTCTCAGATTAGACCAAGATCAGTGACAACACAACACCTAAATGAAGGATTTGAATGCAAAATATGAAAGACTATGAATGCAGATTAAGTTATTTTTTTTTGTATTTTCTATGCAATAAGAATGAAAAACTGTGTGAATCTAGGCTAAATGAATGAAATTGAATGCAGATTTAATCTAAGAATGCTATGAATGAATATGAAATCTATGATATGAAACTATGCAAAAACTATGGAAGATTATGATTAACTATGAAAGATCTCACAAATTGCTTGTCGCAAATGCTCAATCCTTCAATCGCCAATTCACCAAAGTAATTGTGAAAATTTGAGTGTTGATAAAAATGAAGAGTTGAGCCTTGATCTTATAGAAATCTAGGGCTTTGAGAATGCAAGAGAAAAGCCATAAATCACTCTTGATAAACTTAGGTTGATTTTTGAGTTATCAGGGAATTAGAGATAATTAACTCTCAAAAATCATACGAAAGTAGAGTTTTACTCAAAATAGAGTTTTAGATAAAATTAGATGTTGAGTTTCAATTTTAAAATTGATTGTTAATTTCTAGTTGCCTGCTTTTCTGATTGTGCATGATTTAATTATAAATTAATTAAAAATAAAGTGATTTATTCTCAACTTAACTAATTTTTTGAATTAAAACAATTGATTTATGGGTTAATCAATTATTAAATCAAACTTTTATTCAAAAACTATATTATTAAATATTGACAACTGACTTTAATTAATTAAATAGGAATTTAATCAATTAGTCATAAGATTTTTTATTTATTGTCAAAACTAAATAATACAATTTAGGAATAAATATAATTAAATGTAATTAAATAATTAAGTGGCAGTATTAAATCTGATTAATTAAATATTTAGAATATTCAATTAATTAAACTTTAGGATAAATTAGCTTTATCGCCAAATAATCATTAAATTAAAGATAATTAAGATAAATAGGAATATTTCTAGGAATATTCCCCGATGCAAAACTTATGATAAAATCAATTAGGATTCGATAATGTGCAGATGTGCCTTAGGTTAGTGCTTTGATGTTGATTTCATTTGATTTGAAGATGTAAGATGTTAATGAACCTATAGCCCATTTTTGGGGTATTACAGAATACATCTTAGGGATCCTAGTACATATTAAGGTTCCATAAGTGGTTATAGGACACATTAATGTGTCTTAAAACCCCAAAAGACCCCTTACAACCCCTAAGATGTACTTTTAGGCTTGTTGAGAGGTCATAAGGGGTCATAGGATTCATTAATGGGTCCTAGGATCCCTTAAGATGCCATAGTACCCCTTAATAACTCTACAAATATATTTTATGTGTCCTAGTAAACATTGAGGGATCTTAAGGGGTCATAAGAAACATTAATATGTCTTAGGACCCCTTAAGACCCCTTAAAATCCCTAATATGTATTATTATGCTTCCTAAGGGGTTGAGGGGTCATAAGGGGTTGTAGAATGCATTAATGTGTCCTAGAACCCCTCAATATACCTACTAATACATATTAGGGGTCCTAGTACACATTAAGATATCTTAAGGGGTCATAGGACACATTAATGTATCTTAGGACACCATAAGACCCCTTACAACCACTAAGATGTACTCTTAAGCTTCTTGATGGGTCGTAATAGGTCATAAGGGGTAATAAGATTGATTAATGGGTCATGGGACCCCTTAAGATATGTTATGACCCATAAGCTATAATATTAGGCTTTCTAAGGTGTTCTAAAGTGTATAAGGGGTTTTATGACACATTAATGTGACCTAGGACCCCTTAAAATGTCTTATGACCCCTTAATAACCCTAAGAATACATATTTGGGGTCCTAGTACACATCAAGGTATATTACAGGGTTATAGGAAACAATAATGTGTCTTAGGACCCAATAATACCCTTTATGAACCTTAAGATATACTCTTAGGCTTTGTAAGTGGTCATAAGTGGTCATAAGGGGTCCTAAACCACATTCAAGAGTCCTAGGACCCCTTAAGACACCTTAGTACCCATTAGAAACCCTAAGAATATATTTTAGGGGTCCTAGTACACATTAAGGGGTCGTAATGGGTCATAGGACACATTACTATGTCTTAGGATCCCTTAAGATTGCTTACAACCCCTTAGGAACCCTAATAATACATCTTAGGGGTCTTGATACACCTTAAGGTATCTTATGAGGTCATAGGACCTATTAATGTGTCTTAGAGCACAATAAGACCCCTTATGAACCCTAAGATGTAGTCTTATGCTTTCTAAGGGGTCAAAATTGATCATATGGGATCATAGGACCCCTTAAGACACCTTACTACCCCTTAGGAACCCTACGAATACATATTAGGGGTCCTAGTACATATTAAGGGGTCTTAAGGAGTCATAGGACATTATTGTGTCTTAGGACCCCTTAAGATTCCTTACCACCCCTAATATGTGTGTTTAGGCTTCCTAAGGGTTCAATGGGTCATAGAACACATTAATGTTACCTAGGACCCCTTAAGACACCTTATAACCCCTTAGAAACCTTAATGATAAATCTTAGGGGTCCTAGAGTACACTAAGGTGTCTTAAGGGGTCATAGGACACATTAATGTGTCTTAGTACCTATTAAGACCCCTAAAATGTATTATTAGGCTTCCTAAGTGTTCATAAGGGGTTGTAGGATGCATTAATGGGTCCTAGGACCCCTTAAGACACCTTAGTACCCCTTAGGAAACATAAGAATACATATTAGGCATCTTAGTAAACATTAAGGGGTCTTAAGGGGTCATCAGACATATTTTTGTGTCCTAGGAGCCCTTACAACCCCTAAGATGAATTATTAGTCTTCCTAAGGGGTCATAAGATACATTAATGGGTCCTAGAACCCCTTAAGACACTTTACGACCCCATAGATATACTCCTAGGACTCCTAAGGGGTACTTAGGTGTCATAAGGGGTTGTAGGGTTCATTAATGTGTCATAAGACCCCTTAAGACACTTGAAAACCCCTTACAAACCTAAATAATACATATTAGGGGTCCTAGTACACATTAATGTGTCTTAAGGGTTCAGAGGACATATTAATATTTCTTAGGACCCCATAAGACCCCTTACAACTCATAAGATGTACTCTTAGGATTCTTAAGGGGTTGTAAGGGGTCATAAGGGGTCATAGGATGCATTAATGGGTCTTAGAACCCCTTAAGACATAATAGTACCCCTTAGGAACCCTAAGAATACATATTATGGGTCCTAGTATACATTAAGGGGTCTTCAAGAGTAATAGAGTACATTACTAAGTCTTAGGACCCCTTAAGACCCCTAATAATAAATAAGAATTATTATTATGATTCCTAATGGGTCGAGGGGTCATAAGGGCTTCTAGAATGCATTAATATGTCTTAGGACCCCTTAAGACACCTTATAACCCCTTATGATCCCTAAGAATACATCTTAGGGGTCCTAGTACACATTAAGGTGTCTTAAGAGGTCATAGGAGACATTAAGGAGTCTTAATACCCCTTAGAACACCTAATATATACTCTTAGTTTTCCTAAGTTGTCAAAAGGGGTCATAAGGTGTTGTAGGACACATTAATGGTTCCTATGACACCTTAACAACCTTAGTAACCCTTAGGAACTATAAGATTAATATTTGGGGTCCTAGGATGCATTAAGGGGTCTTAAGGGGTCATTAGACACATTATTGTGTCTTAGGACCCCTTAAGTTATGACCCCTAATATGTATTCTTAGGCTTCCAAAGTTGTTGAAGGGTCATAAGGGATTGTATAATGCATTAATATATCCTATGATCCATTAAGACATCTTATGACCCCTTAGGGTCCCTAATAATATATCTCAGGGGTACTAGTAAACATTAAGGTGTCTCAAGAGGTCATAGGACACATTAATGTTTCTTAGGACACCATAAGACCCTTGAGAAATTCTAATATGTACTCTTAGGCTTCTTAAGGGGTTGAAATGGGTCATAAGGGGTGTTAAGGGTTCATAGGATGCATTATTGTCTTAAGACCCCTTAAGACCCCTTACGGCCTCTAAGATGTACTTTTACACTTCCTAAGGGGTCGAGGGGTCATAAGGGGTTGTATAATGCATTAATGTCTTAGGACCCCTTGAGACACCTCAATACACATTAGGAACCCTAAGAATACATATTACAGGTCCTAGTACACATTAATGGGTCTTAAGGGGTTATAGTACACATTACTATATCTTAGGACCCCTTAAGACCCCTTACCACCCCTAATATTTATTCTTAGGAATCCTAAGGTATTGAGGGGTCATAAGGGGTCATATAAGGCATTAATTTGCAATAGGATGTGTTAAGACACCTTATGACCCATTATGATCCCTAATAATACATATTATAAGTCCTAGTACACATTAATGTGTTTTAAGGGGTCATATTACACATTAATATTTCTTTGTACCCCTTAAGACCCTTTACACCCCTAATATCTACTCTTAGGCTTCCTAAGTGGTCAAAAGGGGTCATAAGGTGTCGTATGATGTAGTAATGGGTCCTCAAACCCCTTTAGATACCTTAGTACCCCTTAGGAATCCTATGAATACATATTAGGGGTCCTTAGGAACCCCTCCCATACTCTCTCTCTCTCTCTCTCTCTCACACACACACACACATTTTAATAAAGTTCATATTTTAATTTAAAAATATATTATGTTCAAAATATAAAATAAAATAATGAAAAAAATATAAACAAACCAAAAAGACACCAAGGAACAATAATAATTGAAATAATATAAAATATATATAAATTAGATAGGGCACAAGTAAAAGAAAAGTTCCATTTATATTAGATCTTGGCACCAATGTCCAAATTTTGGAATTTCATATGTTGTATATCAAGTATCTGATAGATATCAGATAATCAATAATATCAGGTATCTGATAGATATCAGATACTCAATAATATCAGGTATCTGATATCCATCAAATACCCCATGCATTTTAGTTTCATCATATCCCAAATTAATATTCTTTGGTTCCCTATATGCAAAACTCACATATATCTCATAGAATATTATGGGATTGTAGCAATTGCAAACCGACAATAACATTTTCCACCATTTTATTTGAAAATTTATTGATTATCAAAGATTTTCTATCAACTTTTTGGTATCACAATGAAGAGTAGCATTTGTCAAAAGAATAAACACAAGAGGAATCTCACAAATGATTAAATTGAAGTATATAGAGAAGCAAATAGGATTAATCACTGGAATAAGAGGCAAGGTATGCTAAATATTAATGAAGGTGAGGTCATAGGCCCACCTGTAAATGCGGTCTCAAGTGAAGAAGATATTGAATTTGAAAGTAATTATGAGAGTAATTTTGACAATGAGAAGTTATGGATTGATGATGAAAATGTAGACTTAGAAAGTGAATATGTAGAGGTCGACAATGAAATTTTAAACATTGGGAATGAAAATCCAAAGATTCAAATTGAAAATGTAGAAATAGGGAATGAATATGAAGGAATTGAGAATTACAATGTTGTACAAGAACCAAATGAACATTAAAAATCTCCAAATTATTTTAGAAATGAAGTCTCTTTCAAGGAAGAAAGACAAACTTCAAATTTGAGACCTTCAAAAACACCAAGATGGTTACTTGAAATTGATTAGAACATTATGAGAAATTTTGAAGGAAAGAGACCACAAAGAATCATTTGATTGTGGGCTTCAAGACGTTTTGATAATTTTTTTAGCAACAAGACATTGGTTGACCAATTTCAATATTTTGTGCAGTTGTTAAAGATATAGAAGATAGTACCTATACTAGTGAAATTGAAGATTGTTGTGAACAAGAAAATGGAGATAAATTCTATTATTGTGATAAATCATTTTAGTGCTCTCAATTCCATTGGGAAGACTAGCAAGGAAAAGGAAAAGAGAGATTCTTAGAGGGTTATTAAAACCTCCTTAGTAAGTCATCATTTGAGAAATGCTCATTTTATGAGACAAACTTGTGTTGACTTGAACATAAATCGTAAAACTTTGGATAGAGCTCTTGCAACAAGAGAAAGACTTGAAGATCCTCATCAAAATGCTACATGGGCTTATGGTGGGAGAAATATACATTGTTATAAGAAGCTTACTGATGTTGTGAAGGATAAAATTCAGCTATTTTTGCACTCTAATGCAAGAGTGTCATGAAATGTGAAGCATGTCTTGAAGTTGAGAATTGGCATTCTAGACCACACCCCACATTCTAAACATTATTTGGAGGTGAGTCAAACAATGTTGTTCAAAAAAAAAATTGAGACACATCCAACATTGCAAATATCAAAAAGGGCTTTTTAGTCCTTTAAGCCATTTTATTGTGTACCTATTAAGATTTGAAATATTTGTTACAAATATCATGTGGATTGTTCAATGTACCATGACATGTTACGCTCCATTTCTTCTACTTTTCATACTAATGAAATGTTGGAGGATTATGTTGCAAGTGGTCTTTCAAAATCATCAAGACACTTTATAGATCAATTTTTATGTCCTAAAGATGATGATTATTTCTTTTATAGAAATGATTTCTTAAATGAAAAGTTCTCAAAATGTGGTGGGTTGTTGAAGTTTGTTTCATGTTTTCATGAGGGATGCAAACATGATTTTGGAAATATAATTATCTAAAAAAGGATATATTAAATGCTAAAATATACTTTGAAGAGTGGAACTGAAGGCTCTAGATGCAAGTTCATTACAAAAGAAAGCAATATATCTGATTTTATTTTAGATTTCAAGAAAAATTATTTTTACAAGTATGCAAGGCATAGTCATGGGTCTAAGTGGTTGGATTAGTAATTTAGGATGTGTAAGGACACTTTCCCAATTGGAACTATTACATAGGTCATTGAATTTTCAGAGAACTATACATTGCAGCCCCAAAATTAGTTGCAATCTCAATATTACAATTCCATTCAGGTTGCTATTTTTGTCCACATAACATATAGACATTCTTCTGATAGTACAAAAGATGACCAGAAGGTAATCAAAGAGTAATTTTTTTATATGAGAAATGATATATCTCACTCTCATGAGTATGTCCAACATTTTTTTGAGAATTATTTTGAGTACTTGCGAGAAAATGATATTGTTATGGATAGATATCTCATTTGGTTAGATAACTCCATAGGTCAATTCAAGAATGCTCATATATTTTATTAGTGGTTTAGAATGCATGTAGAGATAGGTGTAATCATATTTGGAGTATTTTTAAGGTCATCCATGGTAAAGGGGAGCATTATGGAGTAGTTTCATGTGAGAAGGGAACTCTAGTTAAGGAGCAATTGACGATTTTAGGTGTAGAACTTCTTGATGCTTCTTCAATTGTTGATTGGTGTACTTTAGCATTTTCACAAGGGGGGACTCTTGATTCAGAAGTGTGAAAATTATTTTGGTTGGTTGAGGAGGGCATTATAGGAGATAGATTGGATTGTCATACAATGAAATATTCTTTAAAAATGAATTCATTTTAAAACTTGAATGCTAGTACATTGACCATTTTGACACAAGTGTTGGTTTGTTTTTTCTATGGTATTTTTAGTGTGATTGGGATTAGTGTGAGTGAAGTGAGTGGGTGTATGCATGGGTTCCATAGTATCTAATTCCTTTATCTCTTACAATATTTTTAAGAAATGATGACATAGAAATTTTAGTTTAGTACAACCATATTTCAGATCTTCTACAACCGGGACATGGTTTTTCATTGGTTGCACCACAGGGGAATGATGAGAGATTAAAATAGTAGTTAGCCCATTGTGTACAAGGAAATAAGATTCTTGCACAACCAATGACATATGATGATGAATTTATATATCCTACTAGTTTAGTTGTTGTTGCACAAACATGGTTGTGGACATACATGATTAAAAAGAATGACATTCCTACATTTGAAGACTATGAGAAGAAAAAAACCATTCTCATGTATTCATACCTTGTTATAGAAGAAAATGTTAAGTTTTTGAAGCATCAAGGAAGACCAAAGATAAAATAGCTTTGGAATATTAGTACTTCTTATCATGAAGCAATATTAGATTCCCCCAAGTAGAGAGATGACCCTTCAAGAACACTTCCATAGATAATTCCAACTCACTAAAAGGTTCATATGTTCATTATGCTTACATTCAATACATTAATTACACTTTTATTTTTCATTTTTTGAGTCAATAAAATTTCTATTTTATGTGGATTGTCAGTGCAATTCATACATATATGATAGATATAGAATATTTAGGCAAACTTGATTAGATCATACAAAAGGACAATAAAGTTCACTGTGCATTGGCTCATCATGTTATTTGATTCATTTGGCTGGTTATGTTCATAATTTTTTGGTCAACCTATAAAATTATTCTTTTTTTAGTTAACTTGACTTGATCTCATACCTTCGGAATGCATGGATTGCAAATATGATGCATGTATGAGATTCCTCTACTATTCTTTGGAGTATATCTAATGGGCATATTGGGATAGACTAGCTTAGTCTATGCTCCCGGATCCTTGACTTGGATCCCTAGAGTTCTCTACCCACACTCTATGGTCTCTAGGATGCCTCTTGTCAATAAGATCTAATGACCCAACCCAATCTGACCACCTATGTTGAACACTCCTCCTTAGCTTTCTTCCACACTCTCTAGCTTCACACCCTTACATAGGCTAATAAGGGTTTCTTGGCTTGAACACCTTCTCAGACTTTGGAAAGGGTGGAGATGTCTCCTAAGGTGTTTTTAAATCCATCTAAGTGACTCTAATGGCTTGGGAAGTTGGCTTCTTACCCAATCCCATCATTACTTCCCAAAATAGGGCTACAAGGAAAGAGCCCCAATTAGGCCTCCTCTCTAGGTTTATAGGACTTTTGACCTACTATCTTCACCAAACCATGGCTAAAATTCCACAAGGACTTCCATTCATTTACCAATCCCTCAAGTATTTTCAAGGTTTCAGGTATTCAAATGGTCATACAGTGCCCTAACTAGGAATGAGGGTTTCTAGGCCTTTTTAAGCTTGATAGGGTCATAGAGCTAAGTTGTTTGTGTAAAAACCTTCATCAGATTGGTGGAAACCTATCCTTCTCACAAATGTACCTTCCCTTATCCTTCTTCAACTCCTCCAAAGGATTTCCTCTAAAGTCTTCACCCTTGCCTTCAAGAGTCTTCACAATGCTGACCTTACCTAGTTGGGCAGAATCCAGGCTCGCCTAGGGCTTAGTCAAATAAATGCTTGCACACTCTTTCTAGGGCCCTATTTGAACACATATACAAAAGAGGGTTTGTACAACAATATCCCAAGGTTCATGGTGTTTCCATGATGGGGATAGGAGTTACAGGCCCATATTTACATGCCTCTCCAAACTAGATAGAGGACTGGTGGTTTCAAAATATAAATAGGAACACACACAAAATTGCAGAGAAATTAATCTAAACACACCAAAATGAAAACAAATACTCAAATGAAAATGTAAAATTCCAAATATCTTAAGTTCTATTCATTAGTTCCTCATCTTCATGCCATTAGTATTGACTAGCACACCAAAATACATTTAGAGTCTGGTTAAACTTTCTCAAACCCATACACACTAACTTCCAACCCTTGGATTAGGGTTTTTCCAATCATAAATAGTCTATTCCTTGGGGTATGTGCTTAGTTTGGGCTCTTGGCCACTTGGTAAGGGTTTGAACCCTTATTAGGAAAATTTACTAAGAAAATTTTGAGCAACTTTTGTTGCTTGGCTCTCTTCACATCCTAAGACCACTCTTAGGTCTAAAACAAAGCACACATGTGCTAAAACATTAAATAACCCTAGTTTAAGACTTTTATCTAAGCTAAGACTAGGTGACATCAGGGTGACATCATCCCTTGAGTCCCTATACAACCATAAAGAAAGACATGACTATAACCCTAGGATCCTAACTAGACCCTACACACACATTGAGGTCATGGCTCTTATTCTACTTACAAGGATTCATGAAAAAGTTATTCACAACCAAAATTGATAATGGTGGGAGCCCTTAGAAGGGTGCTCCTATAGCATACTCCCTCTCAGCACAAAATTAAGGCACTTTGGGGTTGATGAGGGCTAGGTCTATGTCTAGTTTCTTGAACTAGCTCTCCTCTACCCAAGTGGCTTAGACTCAGGTTGACCTACCTATTTTACCAGGTGCTCCATGTACACTTGATGCCTAGTGGACTTCTTCAATCTTGATTCCAAGACTTGTTCTTCTATAGCCTACTTCCTTTGTGGCATGGCATTGTTATCAAGGCCCTGTAGTACCTTTTCTTGATTCTCAGTTTTCCCTGCTACTTCTCCTTTGAATAGGACTAGGTCAGCAACATTGAAGACCGAAGATATAGCTAAATCTTATGGAAGATCCACCTTATAGGCATTTTCACCATATTTGGCCAGAATTTTACAAGGCCCTACTCTCTTCATTTGTAACTTAGTAGGCATACCTTTTTTCATTCTTGCTTTGCTTAAATGGACCATCACATAGTCCCCTACCTTGAACTAAACTTCTTTTCTTCTCTCATCCACTTTAGCCTTTATCTTTTGGGTGGACTCTAGGATGGCCTTCTTAACCTATTCTTGTAACTCCTTGATGGTTTGAGTGAGGTCCTCTACTTGGCCACTCTTCATCTCCATTGAACCAAGGTCTCTTAGTTCACACACTCCTCTAGGGTGTCTTCCATACACAACCTCAAAAGGACTCATGTGTGTGGTCCTATTAACACTATCATTGTAGGTATAATCTTCTTGTGGAATGACTAGATCTTAAGTCTGCACCTTAGGAAATTGCCCAACACCCTATTTATAACTTTAGTTTGACCATCAATTTGTGGATGGTAAGCTGAGCTGAATGAGAGATTAGTTCCTAACCTTTTCCATAAGGTTTTCCATAAGTGACCCATAAACTTGCTATCCCTATCTAACACAATACTCAAAGGGAGTCCATGAATCCTTACAATCTCCTTGAAGAAGAGATGTTCTATATAGCTTGCATCATGAGTAGTTCTACATGGAATGAAATGACTCATCTTAGAGAACGTATCTACTACAACATCGATGCTATCCATACATGTTTTTGTTTTAGGGAGTCCATGCTCATACACTCCCAAGGCCTATTTGGAACTGGCAATGGTTGATAAAGCCCTACATAACTTGAGCCTCCTTTAGATCTTTGGCACACACCACACTATTCCACATACCTCCTTACATCCCTTGGAAAACTAGGCCAATAATAATACCTTTTTACTAGCTCCATGATTTTATTGATACCAAAATGCCCACTTAGGCTCCCATTGTGCTTCTCTTGGATCAAATTTTCTCTCATGGATCCTCTAGGCATGCATAGCTGATTGCTTTTAAACAAGAGTCCATTTTGAAGAGGCTAATCTCCATACTCACTATGAAAGTGATTCTCAAACTCATGGCATACCTTATAGGTTGTGGAGAAGTATTCATCCTCCTCATAAAGATCCTTGAAACCTACTATAACTATGCTCTACAATTTCACCTCGTCAATAGTTAACAACTTCCTGCTTAAAGCATCTGCTACTTTGTTGATGATGTAGGGGCAAGGTAGATACAAGCAGAATCAAGCAGAATTGACTCCACTTGAATCCACAAACAAGCCCTGGTCAGAGTTACACAATGGAATAAATATAATATCACATGAAACAAATGAAATCACAATGGATATGAGACAATCAACTGGCAGCAACAATAGAGAATTATATTATTTCTTTCAACATGCCTGGCTGTGAGGCCTTCTGGGTTTCAGCTTTATACAATGAGAATTATGAAATTAGAGTCATAGCTTGCATCCTATCTTTTTCTCCAATGATATATCTTGATAATTATCCTTCTTACTACCTTATTTCTTACCTACTACATCAATCTAGACTCCTTATATAGCCAGCTAAGCCACAGGTCAGCCAGTCAGGCATTTAATTACAATATAGGTTCAATCTCAAGATTTAAACCAAAACTAATGCTAGAATGAATATAAATTGATGCACCTTTGGATTTATGTCCTTACATGACCCAAGAACATTCCTTTAAAGTCACAAGTCCCCATTTGATCACACCAAACATCGCAAGAAGAAACACTACACGTTTCACCCGAAAACTGGTAGAAAATAGGTCCCCGAGAAAAATGGGCATAAATTTTTACTCATAATGAATTAGGGATTGAAATCTTGGAAAATGATATTAATTTAGGTCCTCTAAAATTATTTAAGATTGAAAAGGCTTATTCCTTATGGATCAAGATCGCCACTATGAACAATCAGCACCAAAACTACAAGCAAACGTGGCTTCGATGGCAAGGAAAATAGTTGTAACTTTGAAACAGTCCATCCAAAATTTATGTGCTCATAGGAGAAGGTTCCCAAATAGGTCCTCAGCATAATATAAGCTTCTCACAACATGAAACCAAAAAATACAACAATTATAAAGAAAACAACAACAAACAGGTATAGAAATCAAGAAATTTTTTTGGTTGATGCAAGATTGCTCAAAGACCCAGGATGCTCCTGCATCAGACACCTGGGGTAAATAAAGAAATAATGTCCACATCAAGCACTACTCTTATTCTGACCTGAATCATAAAGATCCAACTCAACTTGTGTAATACATGAACTATCTTCAACTAGCTTATCTTTCCATTGAACTAGATATTCCATGTAGTATTTTCCTCTTGTACTTTTGCTCACTCTGTTATTTAGGATCTTCTCAATGTTGTCTCTATTCTTCTTAGGATAATCTAGATCATCTTCTATCTCATCATTTGATTCAAAGTACTCAAAGATATCAGGGATATTGAATATAGGTGATATATCCATGTCCTCTGGTAATTCCACTTCATAAGCATTTCCACTGTCAAACTTCTTCAGAATCTTACAAGGTCCAAACTTCTTCATTTTTATCTTATTGTAGGTACCAACTAGAAATCTATTCTTCTTCAAATGAATCATAACCTCATCTCCAAATTTAAAAGATTTATGTCTCCTTCTCTTATCTGCTCTCTTTTTATATTTCAGATTACTATCCTCCAAATTCTTTTTAACTTCATCATGTAAAGTTCTCATGAATATTGCAAAATCCTCAGCTTCAACACTTCTTCTTGTCTCAGTAGGTAAATCTCTTAGCTCTGTGGTTCCCTTAGGATGAAATCTAGTAAAAATCTCAAATGGTGTCCTCTTAGTGCTTCTATTCACCGAATTATATATGCAAACTCTTCTTGTGCCAAAATCAAATACCAATTAGCAGGCTTCTCTCCAACTAAACATCTCAACAAGTTTCCCAAACTTCTGTTCACAACTTCAGTCTATCCATCTATCTGAGGGTGAAATTTAGAACTAAACTTCAATTCTATATTCATCTTTTTCCAAAGTGTTCTCCAAAAGTAACTATTAAACTTAGTATCTCTATCTGAAATAATAGATTTAGGAAAACCTTGCAATCTTACCACTTCCTCGAAGAATAATTCAGCTACATGCAATGCATCAGATGTCTTCTTACAAGGTATGAAATGAGCCATCTTAGAAAATCTATCAACCACTACCAAAATAGAATCATTACATCTCTGAGTTCTAGGCAATCCAAGAACAAAGTCCATACTCACATCTTCCCAAGGTCTATCAAGTACAGGCAAAGGTGTATACAATCCAACATTCTGACTAGTTCCTTTTGCTACTTGATAAATTCTGCAACCTTTAACCATTCTCTATACATCTCTATAAATTTGTGGCCAAAAGTATCTTTCTAAAATGAAATTCATAGTCTTATCAATCCTAAAATGTCTAGCAAGTCCACCACTATGTTTCTCCTTCATTATGTTCTCTCTCATAGATCCTCTAGGTATGCACAACTGAACTCCTTTAAACAAAATGTCTTCTTGAATGAAATAATCAGTCCACTTATCACTCACTATGTGTTCCTTACAAGCTTTCCAAGGCTCTGCAAAATCAATGTCAGTCTCATACAAGCACTTCAAATCATCAAAACCAAGTACCTCAACTCTCATCTCTATCAGAAAACTTCTTCTTTGGCTCAAGGCATCAACAACCTTATTTGACTATCCACTTTTATGCTTCAATGAAAAGGAAAAATTCTGCAAGAACTCAACCCACTTCATATATCTTTGATTCAACTTATTCTAACTTCCCAAATACTACAAAGCTTTATGGTCAGTATACAACACAAAATCTTTAGGCATCAAATAATGTGTCCATTTCTTCAAAGTTTGAACAATAGCATAGAATTCTTTGTCATAAACTGAATATTTTTTTTTAGCATCATTCAACTTCTGACTAAATAAAGCTATAGGTTTTCCTTCTTGACTAAAAAAAGATCCAATTGCACTTCCACTAGCATCACATTCAACTTGAAAAACTTTACTAAAATTACGCAAAGCAAGTGTAGGAAACTCTGCAATTCTTTGTTTCAATGTTTCAAAACTCTTTTGTGCTCCATGTGTCCATTTGAAATCCTTTTTATCTCCTCTCATAGTTTTAGTCATAGCATTACAAATAGAACTAAAATTTCTGAAGAACTTCCTATAAAAACTTGCCAATCCATGAAATGATCTTACCTCTCCAACATTCTCAGGTGTAGGCCAATCAAGTATAGCTCTCACTTTCTCAGGATCCATCTTCAATCCATCAGCTAAAATTACAAAACCAAGATATACAATCTCCTCTTTCATAAATGAACATTTCTTCAAATTAATCAAAAACTTTTCTTCCTTCAATCTCTACAATACTTGTATGATATGTTCAAGATGTTCTTCCTTACTCTTACTGAATATCAAAATGTGATCAAGATATACAATCACAAACTTACCCAAGAATCTTTTCAGAACTTCATTCATCAACCTCATGAAAGTACTAGGTGTGTTAGTCAAACCAAAAGGCATAACCAACCATTCATACAAACCTTCATTAGTCTCAAAATAATTTTTCCATTCATCCCCTTCTCTGATCCTAATTTGATGATATCCACTTTTCAAATCAATCTTTGTGAAATACTTTTCCCCACTCAAACTATCCATTATGTCATCTATCCTAGGCAAAGGAAATTTGTACTTTACTGTTATCTTGTTTATAGCTCTAGAATCAGTGCACATTCTCCATTCTCCATTCTTTTTAGGTGCTAATATAGCAGGTGCTACACAAGGACTCAGACTTTCCCTAATCAAACCTCTTTCAATCAATTATTGCACTTGTCTATTCAACTCATTCTTTTCATTAGGTGTCAACCTATGTGGTGCTTTGTTAGGCAAACTAGCTCTAGGTATCAAATCCATACAGTGACTTATACTTCTCATAGGTGGTAAACCATTAGGTACATTATCAAAAATGATGTCATGAAATTCATTCAACAAAGGCTTAACCTCAGGTGCATGTTCTAACTCATCTTGTTTCTCAGCCTTTCTTGGAATTAAAGAAAAACAAACATTCTGTTCTTTCATTTCTCTTGCAAACTTTTTACCATCAACCAAACATACTCTGACTATGGTACAGTGACTTTCATCAAACTTCTCTATCAAAGGCAACAACACTTGTTTCTTTCCATCCATCAAAATAGTATATTGATTCAATCTACCATCATGCAAAGCTTTCCTATCATACTGCCAAGGTCTACCCAAAAGAATATGACAACAATCCAAAGGCATAATATTACACAAGACTTCATCATGATAATTCCCAATTTTGAATTTAACAAGGCATTGTTCACTTACAAGTAGTTTATGCTCCTTCTGGATCCAAGCAATATGGTAAGGCTTAGGATGTTTCAATCTCTACAACTACAACTTGTTAACCAGCTCTTCGGATGCCAAATTATCAAAACTTCCACTATCAATGATTACCTTGCAACATTTATCAACGATCTTACATATGGTTTTGAACAAAATTTTCCTCAAAATAGGTTCCTCATCAGCTTCTTCATTCCACAAGATCCTTCTTAGCATCAAGTTCTCACCATGTTCAGGTTTGTTAGACATTTCCTCAACTTCTTCACAAGCCAAATTACTTCTATCATTACCTCCAGTCTTCTTTCCAGAGTTAGTACATTCAAAAGGTCTATGTCCTTCTTCACCACATTTGTAACAAGTACCTTTAAGCCAATATTTCTCTTCTCTTTTCCCATTATTGTTATTCCTAGAGTAACTAGTATAGCTACCTCTAGAGTAATTACCACTTTTAGCAGGTTTATCTTTCCATCCTTTATCTTGCATTGCATTGTCAGATCTACTACTTTCTCCATAAGATCTACCTCTACTTCTCTTAAATCTTCCACCTCTTCCTCTTTGTCTTTGTTCATGTTTCTTTGTCAATCTATCTTCAGCCTTCAAAGAAAATTGATATGCTTCTTCCACACTATCTATCTTCACATAACTGATCTCATCTTTGATAGATGTCCTCAAGCCATTCATATATCTAGCCACTTTCTCAACTTCATCATCCACATGTCTAGATCTGATATCCAATTTGTAAAATTCCTCAGTATATTCCTTCACACTCATGTCCTTTTGTCTCAAATTTTGCATTTTTCTCATCAGACTAACTTGGTAGTTAGATGGAAGAAACTTCTTCTTCATCTTTCCAAAAATCTTCATCCATGTCTTGATCTTTTCTTTTTCTCTCTTCTGTTGTCTCTCAATTTGCAAATGATCCCACCAAAGAGATGCATGACCTTTCAACTTTGTGACAGCTATCTTAACCTTCTTATTATCAGGAGTACCTTCATACTCAAAGTATTTATCCATCTCAGAGATCCAATCCAAAAGTGTATCGGTCTCAAGTCTTCCATCATAGCAAGCAACTTCAATTGTAGGTCTGGAGTTAGCCTTAGACAAAACTCTCAAAATTATTTCCTCATCTTGTTCAACTTTAGGTTCAACATTAGGTGCTACTTCTTCTTCTTCTTCACTAACATCTTTAAGATGTCCTCATCTTCTCTGGGCTATCTCTACAACTTCAAGCCTAGTTACAATTTGCCTCAACATATCCATGATAGCATTATCATTTCCTCTACCATGAACCATCTTCACAATCAAGTTCCAACAAGATCATAACCTTCTACAAGTTATAGGTCAAATCTCAGATCTACCACCCTACAACCAATCTAATAAGGTTCTCCATGATCCAATCCATAAGAAATAACTCACTCTAATACCACTTGTCGTAGGGGCAAGGTGATACAAGCAAAATCAAGTAGAATTGACTCCACTTGAATCTACAAACAAGCCCTGGTTAGAGTTACACAATGGAAGAAATATAATATCACATGAAAGAAATGAAATCACAATGGATATGAGACAATCAACTAGTAGCAACAATAGAGAATTGTATTATTTCTTTCAACATGCCCGGCTGTGAGGCCTTCCGGGTTTCAGCCTTATACAATGAGAATTATGAAATTAGAATCACAACTTGCATCCTATCTTCAACTCCAATGATATATCTTGATAATTATCCTTCTTACTACCTTCTTTCTTACCTACTACATCAATCTAGACTCCTTATATAGCCAACTAAGCCACAGGTTGGCCAGTTAGGCATTTAATTACAATATAGGTCTAGTCTCAAGATTTAAACCAAAACTAATGATAGAAGGAATATAAATTGATGTGACTTTGTATTTAGTTCATTACATGACCCAATAACATTCCTTTAAGGTTTAAATTCCCCATTTGATCAGACAGAACATCGCAAGAAGAAACACTACATGTTTCACCCGAAAACTGGTAGAAAATAGGTCCCTAAGAAAAATGGGCATGAATTTTTACTCATAATGAATTAGGTCTTGCACTCTTGGTAAATGATATTAATTGAGGTCCTATAAAATTACTTAAGAGAGAAAAGGCTGATTCCTTATGGATCAAGATTTCCACTATGAACAATCAGCACCAAAACTGCAGGAAAACACGGCTCCGACGGCAAGGAAAATAGCTGTAACTTTGAAACAGTCCATCCAAAATTTTTGTGCTCATAGGAGAAGGTTCCCAAATAGGTCCTAGACATAATTTAGGCTTCACACACCATGAAACCAAAAAATACAAAAATTATAAAGAAAACAACAGCAAACAAGTATAGAAATCAGGAAATGTTTTTGGTTGATTTAAGATTGCTCAAAGACCCAAGATGCTCTTGCATCAGTTGATCTGCCCCATCTTGTGCTTAATAGTGAAGGTAAAGGATTGAATATACTCCATCCACTTCAAGTGTCTATTGATAATTTTCTCTTGAGTGTTAATGTAACTCAAGGCTTGATTGTTTGTGAACACTTAAAATTCCTTTAGGAGAAGGTAATGCCTCCACTTCTTGAGGGATTGCACTAATGCATATAACTCTAGATCATAGGCTGAATACATCTTCTTTGTTTCATTGATTTTCTCACTAAAAAATTCCATAGGCCTTCCCTCTTGACTCAATACACCTCCTACTACAATACCACTTGCATCACATTCAATTGTAAACAATTTGTCAAAAGTAGGTAAGCATAAGATAGGTTTGGTAGCTACCTCTTACTTCAATGTTTGGAATTATTTGTCAACTTCCTCAGTCCACTTGAACTTAGTTTTAAGCCCTCCTTTAATGGTTTCAAGCACTGGTGCACATATACCACTGAATTTTCTCACAAATTTCCTATAAAATTGTGCCAAACCATGAAAATTTCTAACTTCAGTCCCTGTTTTAGGGGTAGGCCAATTCAAGATTGCCTCCACCTTGCTTGGATCCATCTTCAAAGTACCCTTTGAAACCACAAATCCTAATTATACTAGCTCTTGCTGCAAAAAATCATATTTCTCTAGGTTGATAGCCAATTTCTCCTCATGTAGCCTTTTCAAGACTAACCTTAAGTGCTCAAGGTGCTCTTCTTTGGTTTTTCTATAGATGAGTATTTCATCTAAGTACACCACCAAAAATCTACTAGTGAAGTCCTTCAAGAACTCATTCATCAACCTCATGAAGGTGCTTGGGGCAATGGTAAGCCCAAATGGCATCACAAGCCATTCATACAATCCATCTATGGTCTTAAAAGCGGTCTTCCACTCATCACCTTCCTTAATCCTTTTTTGATGATACCCACTTTTAAGATCCAACTTTGTAAAGTACATAGCACCTCCTAAATAGTCCATCAAGTCTTCTTTTATAGGAATTGGGAATCTATACCTAATTGTAATCCTATTTATGGCCCTTGAATCAGTGAAAAGTCTCCACTTGCCTCCCTTCTTGGTTGCCAACACCACTGAAATTGCACATGGACTAATGCTTTTCTTGATCAGTCCTTGATCCAATAACTCTTGTACTTGCCTTGCTACTTCTTTGTTTTAATCAAGGGTAAACTTGTATGCTACTTTGTTAGGTACAGATGCATTGGGTACAAAGTCTATTTGATGACTTATAGCCCTTCTTAGAGGAAGTGTTGTAGGTACTCCATCACTTACAATGTCTTTAAATTCCTCCAACATTTACTTCACCTCCTTAGGTTTCTCTGTCCGCAACTTATGTTCCTCTTCTTTTGGCTTGATGACAATGGCACATCCCACTATTTCATCATCATGTAATGAGTGTACGAATTCCTTCCCACTGCTAAGTAACACACTAGGTGTCCTTGAGGCTCCTTCATCACTCTCTATCAGAGACTAAATCTTGAATGTCTTTCCCTCCTTCTTGAAGGAAATGGAGTTCTCCTCTCCATCATAGATCACCTTCCTATCAAATTTCCAGAGTCTTCCCAATAGGATATGGTAGGCATCCATGAGTAGGAAATCACAAAGAACCTTGTCCTTATATCCTCTAATGGAAAAATCCACCCATGTCTGTTCATTCACTAACACACTCTGCTCTTGATTCAACCAAGTCACCTTGTAAGGGTTTGCATGGGGAATCTTTGTGAGTTTCAACTTCTTTGTTTCTTCCTCTGATATGATATTGTCAGTTGATCCTGAATCAACTATCACCTTGCAAAATTTGCCTTGGATCTTGCATCTAACTCTAAAAAGAGCTCTCCTTTGTTTGGGTTCTCCTTGAGTAGGCTTCCTAATGAGCACTCTCCTAAACATCAAGTTCTCCCCCATCTCTGATTCTAGTTTTATTACCTCATTGGTACATGAACTACTTCCATCTTCTTGGGCATAAGCTACCCTCTTTTCATTGCTAGAGCTTGTAGGTTTATCAAGACACCTATAAGTAGGGTGTCCAAGCTATCCACATTGATAACATTTCATTGTGGTAAAGTAGGAGCTACTTCTTCCTATACTTCTTCCTCTACTACCATGAGACCCTCTTCCTCTACTAAAAGTACCCCTTGTACTAGTCTCTGCCACTTTCTCTAGGAGTCTACTCTCTCCTTGGCTTCTTGAGTCACCTCCTCTACCACTAGAATCTCCTCTTTGACCCCATCTAGATTCTCTACCTCTACCTTTGTTTTTAGAGTGGGGTTCTTTCTTCCTTCTCTTCTTTTCTTCTATCTTTTGTGCCATATGTTGACACCCAAGAACTTTGGAAGGAATGAACAAATTCATCTCCTCTACTATACTACATTTTAGCCCACTCAAGTATCTTGCCACCTTGATGCTCTCCTCTTCCTTCACTTTGGACCTTAGGCTTAATTTATGAAACTCTTCTATATAGGTAGCAACATCCATCTCTTTTTGTCTTGGATTCAACCTCCTACTATGCTGCTGGATTTCAAAATCTATAGGTAGGTAGGCTTCTTTCACCTTGTTTACCATAGCTTTCCAATTTCCAATTGGATTATTTCCCTCTTTCTCCCTCTCTTCTTGGAGATAGTTCCACCAAGTTAGAGTTTGGCCTCTTAACCTAGATTTGGCCACTTTGACCTTTTGTGCTTCAGAGATCTCTTCACATTTGAAGTGATTCTCCATACCCTCTATCCATTGCATGACAAGTTCTATGTCCATTCTACCAGCAAGTAGTGGGACACCTTCAAGTGCTTTGCTAGTGATGGCCTTTATTGCTTTCAAGAACTACTCATCTTGAGTTGGAGGATCAGGTGTAGGCACCTCATCATCTATAGTCTTCTCTTTCTCTTTAGCATCTTTCTCCTCCATTCTATCATTGACTTTGTCTGTGTTTTCTTGGACATCATCCAATAGTTACTCCATCTGAAACAATCTTTCTTGCAGGAATCTATTTTCTTCCTCTTGGTCTTCTACTTTCTTAGCTAGCTCTATTTTAGTCAGCATTGTCTTCTTCTAAGATGATCCTACTGATTCCTCTAGAGGTTGAAACATTCACACTTTCCAACTATCCACTTCCCAAGTCTTATTTTCTTTGATACCAATCTGATGGGGATATTGGGATAGACTAGCTTAGTATATGCTCCCTAATCCTTTCCTTGGATCCCTAGTGTGCTCTACCCACAATCTATGGTCTCTAGGATGCCTCTTGTCAATAGGATTCCCTGACCCAACCCAATCTAACAACCTATGTTGAACACTCCTCCTCCTTAGCTTTCTTCCACACTCTTTAGCTTAACACCCTTACATAGGCTAATAAGGGTTTCTTGGATTGAACACCTTATCAGACTTTGAAAAGGGTGGAGATGTCTCCCAAGGTGTTTTTACATCCATCTAAGTGACTCCAAGGGCTTGGGTAAGTTGTCTTGTTACCCGATCCCATCATTTCTTCCCAAAATAGGGCTACAAGGAAAGAGCCCCAATTAGGCCTCATCTCCGGGTTTATCGGACTTTTGACCTACTATTTTCACCAAACCATGGCTAAACTTCCACAAAGACTTCCATTAATTTACCAATCCCTCAAGGATTTTCAAGGTTTTATGTCTTCAAATAGCCATACAGTGCCCTAACCATGAATGAGGGTTTCTAGGCCTTTTTAAGTTTGAAAAAGTCACAGAGCTAAGTTGTTTGTGTAAACACCTTCATTAGATTGGTGGAAACCTCTCCTTATCACCAATGAACCTTACCTTATCCTTATTGAACTCCTCTAAAGGATTTTCTTTGAAGTCTTCAGCCTTGCCTTCTAGAGTCTTCACAACGTTGACCTTACCTAGCCGGGCACAGTCCAGGCTCACCTAGGGCTTGGTCAAATAAATTATTGCACACTCTTTCAAAGGCCCTTCTTGAACATATATATAGAAGAGGGTATATACTACCATATCCAAAGGTTCCATGGTGTTTCCATGTTGGGGATAGGAGTTACAGGCCCATATTTACATGCCTCTCCAAACTGGACAAAGGATTGGTGGTTTCAAAATATAAACAACAACGCACACAAACTTTCAGAGAAATTAATCTCAAAACACCAAAATGAAAACAAATACTCAAATGAAAATGTAGAATGCCAAAGATATTAAGTGCTATTCATTAGTTCTTCATATTCATGCCATTAGTATTGACTAGCACATCAAAATACAATCACAGTCTGGTTAAAATTTCTCAGATCCATACACACCAACTTCCAACCCTTGGATTAGGGTTTTTCCAATCATAAATAGTCTATTCCTCAGGGTATGAGCTTAATCAGGGCTCATGGCCACTTGGTAAGGGTTTGAACCCTTATTAGGAAAAGCTTCTAACTTTTGAGCAAATTTTGTTGCTTGGCTGTCTTCACATCCTAAGACCACTCTTAGGTCTAAAACAAAGCACACATGTGCTAAAACATTAAATACCCCTATTTTAAGACTTTTATCTAAGCTAAGAATAGGTGACATTAGGGTGACATCATCCCTTGAGTCCATGTACAACCATAAAGAAAGACATGACTATGACCCTAGGATCCTAACCAGACCCTACACACACACACACTGAGCTCATGGTTCTTATTCTACTTACAAGACTTCATGCAGAAGCTCTTCACAATCAAAATTTATATTGGTGGGAGCCCTTAGAAGGGTTCTCCTGCACCAATATCTCACATTATTTTATATCACCATTTACTTATTATTTATCTAATATTGATATTTTGTACACTATTAGAATGTAGGTGTCATCAAGATTAGAAATGGTTGGAGCTATACATTAATGAGCAAAAAAGACACTTATTATCTAGGATTTTTTTATATAGTTGTGTATCTAGGATTTTTGGTAGTCCCGTATCTAGGATTTTTTATAGCATTGATGTATTTATAAAAAAATATGGTTGTATCAATAATATATATTGTATTTTTACATGAGGTCATTTTTACACACAAGGATATGTGTACTACCTTAGATTTTATGATACCATTAAGCATACATATTTGTACATGATGAAGTTGTATTCATAATTTTTTTATTTTAGCTCTTATGATGATGAGATACATGCAACAATGTAAATATATGGCTTGGTTAAATATTTTTTGTGATAAGGAAAAACATATCATTTTCATAGTTGTTTTCCTTTTCATGCATGAGATTTCAATTGTAATATCTATTTATCCACTATGTAAACATTTGGCCTATTAAAAGCCCTATTTATCAAGGGTGGGTCAAACTGGTCAAATTGGTAAAATAAGGTGGAGCTAGCATAAAAATGATGTTTTTAGCTCATATAATTCATATTGATCATTTTTGTAAAGTTATAAGTGTCGTTGACATAAAAGTGTCAAAAATTGCAATGGTTTCTAAAGTTGTCAATTTTGTCAAAAATGTTCCTCCTGGCACAAAACTGTCTATGTTGTTAGTTCCGACTGGCTAGGTGAACCCCAATGACAACCTTGTTTCACCCAAAAAGTCACTAGAATGTTTGTGACCACAATAGAATAAAGTGTCCCCAAGGTTTAATAATAACTATTAGGAAGTGGTTTTTTGAGGCCTATAACCATCAGGTGCTACAAGACCATGTTGTTGAGGTCTACAATAATCTCTCTCCATTTTGGGAGATTCAAATTCATTTAAATTTGGTAGGGAAATATCCCTTGATGCAAAACCTTGTACTGATGCTTAGTTGAAAGTTGCACCAATAGATATATTTCAAAGTATTTTTCATAGCTTCAAACCATTTGTTTCATTAGCTCTAGTTGGCTAGGTAAACCCCAATGACAACCTTGTTTCACCTACATAGTCACTAGAACATTCACGGATACCCCACATCGAATTATCCCCAAGGTGCACTATGCATTCTTGGGAAGAGATCTTTAGAGGCCCATAACTCTAATCTCATGAGAGGAATAAAAAAACTTTCAGGTGCTATAAGACCATTTCTCTGAGGTCTACAATAATATCTCTCCATCTAGGAGATTTGTTTTAGTTTGAATTTGGAAGGGAAATCTCAATTGATGCCATAACTTATAGTGATGCTTAGGTGAAATTTACACCACTACATATCTTTAAAACCATTCATCCTAGCATTAAAATATCTATTCTATTAGCTTTGATTAGCCAGGTGAACCCTAGTGACAACCCCTTTTTATCCATGGAGTCGCTCGAATGTTCGTGACCACCCTAGACAAAAGTGTCACCATCGTTCACCTAGAAACATTGGGTAGTGATCTTTAGAGGCCCATATCTCAGAGCTTATGAGAGGTATTGGAAAATTTTTAGGTACTATAGGACCAAGTCACCAAGGTCTACAATAATATCTCTCCATTTTGGGAAATTTGACTTCATTTGAATTTGGTAGGGAAATCTTGCTTGATGCCAAAAATTATAGTGATGCTTAGTTGAAAGTTACTCAACTACATATATTTTAAATCATTCATCCTAGATCAAACAGTCTATTCCATTGGCTTGGATTGGCCAAGTGAGTCCTAGTGACAACCCCATTTTATCCACAAAGTTGTTAGAACATTCATGACCACCCTGATTTAAAGAGTCCCCATAGTGCACTAAGCAACATTGGGAAGGAATAATTAGAATCCCATATCTTAGAGCTCATGAGAGATATTAGAAAACCATCAGGTGCTACAAGAATGTGTCACTAAGGTCTACAATAATCTCTCTCTATTCTGGGAGATTCATGTTCAATTGAATCCCGTGGGGTAATCTCTCTTGATGCCAAAACTTGTAGTGATAGTCTATTGAAAGTTTCACTACTGTGTATCTTTCAAACCATTGATCCTGGCATCGAACTGTCTACACCATTAGCATTGATTATTTGGGTGAACTCTAGTGGCAACCCCATCTTTTCCATGTAGTTTATAGAATGTTCATGACCACCCTGGACCAAAGTGTCCCCAAGGTGCACTAAGAAACATTGGGTATAAATCTTTAGAGGCCCATAGCTAAGAGATAATGAGAGGTATTGGTGAACCATCAGGTTCTACAGGACCATGTCACAAAGGTCGACAATAATCTCTCTCCATTCTAGGAGATTTAATTTTTTTGAATTTGGTGGGGAAATATCACTTGATGCCAAAACTTGTAGTGATGGTCAGTTGAAATTTTCACCACTATGTATCTTTCAAACCATTCATCCTTGAATCAAACTATGTATTTTTATCTTTTATTGTCTGGATGAACCTTAGTGACAACCTCATTTCACCCATAGGGTTTCTAGAACATTCTCGACCACCCTAGACTGAAGTGTCCCCAAGGTGCACTAAGAAACTTTGTGCAGTGATCTTTAGAAGCCCATATCTCAAACCTCATGAGAAGTATCAAAGAAGCTTCACGTGATACAAGACTCATGTCAGACAGGTCTATAGTAATCTCTCTTTGTTCTTGGAGATTTGATTTTATTTGAACTTGGCACGACAATCTCGATTGATGCCAAAACTTGTAGTGATGCTTATTTGAAAGTTGCACCAGTGCGTACCTTTCAAAATATTCATCCTACAACAAAACCATCTACTCCTTTATCTTTGATTAGCCAGGTGAACTCAAGTGATAATCTCTTTTCACCTACAGAGTTCCTAGAATGATTGTGAACACACCAACCTGAAGTGTCCCCAAGGTGCACTAAGCATTATTGGGAAGAGATCTTTTGAGGGTGGATGGAACAAAGGGAGTTAGTGAGATTCATGTTGTAGAATGAGACATGTTGAGATTCTCCATGATTGAGAGGGTGAGCTACCTTGTTGAGAGAATGTTCCAAGTTAGCGTGGGACTAGGAATGGTCAGAGCATGTTGGTGAAGCATTAAACCATAGGTTGGATCATTGTGTATAGGAAGGGGGTGGTTGCAAGAAGTTGAGTCCCACTTTTAAGCAAAAAGAGGAAGTGCTTTCCCTTTTTTTTCAAATTTCTTATCAATTGATGTCTAAATTTGAGGCACTTAGAGATTGAATCTCAAAAAACTTTAGGAATATAAAATATAGCTCTCAGAGTCTACTTTTCAAATATGTAATTTATTTAAAAACCTAGATGGTATAAATTTCTTTTTAGAAGGAATGTTTAACACAAATGTTTTCAAAATGCATGTTTGAGGACCATACCATAGTCATGTACAACCACCATATTTTGACCCAAATAAATGAATTTTTGCAAATCCTTCTGGGGAAATATACCTAAGACACCAAAGGTTGATGAGCATATTTTTCTTAATTTTTTTTTAATATATTTTTTTTAATTAATTTTTAATTGACTATAAAATACATTTTTTAAACCTCTGGTGTATGACCACCATAATTTGATGAAAATTTCATATTTTTTCAAAAAAAAAAATTCTCTTCAAGATAATTGTATGTAGATTGATGTCATATAATTTATTTTCCAAAATACCTAAAAATAAAAAGGTTATTAAAGTTTTAGTGAACCTCACTATTTTACATTTAGGTACCATTTTTAACTAATAAATAATAGAAAGATAGTAAAAATAATCATATCACTATGAAATTTACATTTTTTGAAATCAGGATAGTGGGAACTCTAATGGGTTTTTGTTTCATAAAAAAATACGATCAAGAAGGCCCTCAAAAAATTACGACAAGGTGGAAATTTGGCATTCCAGTGCCTTAACCAAATTTTTGTAGGTCAAGGTATAGACTTGGTTCCACCAAGCCTAAACCAAACCTATTTTGAAATGAAATGTAATTCGAGTGTGTGTTTCCCACTCATGTCTTAAGAAACAGGTGCCCATTATTTAAATTCAAAAAACAGGCACCTGTTTCTTAAAAAAAAATTTGAAGTGTTAAAATGCATTTTTAGTAAAAAAAATAAAAAATTATAAACGGATACCCATTTTGAAAAAAAATGGGTACCCGTTTTGAAAAAAAAAAGGTACCCATTTTGACAAAAATAGGCACCTATTTTTTGAATTTTGGATTGGGCTCCTGAACCTAAATCAAGTTCCCATTTTTTTAAACGGGTGCCCGCTTCAAGCAACATCTTCCAATTCTACAAGACTTCTGCTGAATTGGTACCCAACTTCTTGCATTTACCCATAGAAAAAGAGTGAGTTTGTGGGAAACCAGTGCTTCCTTTGCATTCATTATTTAAACTCAAAAAAAATGTCCTCATAATGACCTTATTACATAGAAATCCATAAATCAGTATTACTAAAAATAAACTATCATTCCATAAAAATGAATAATACATGTACAACACATGACACATATATAATATAAAAATGAACATGTTCTATATATATTAAATTGTTTTTTTAAATTATCTCCATATACAAATATAGACCAAATGTCAACTTGAACAAAGTTTATAAAATGTGGCACATGCCATCTCAAAATCTCAATAAAATCTACATTTTTAGATACAGTGTGGCATATTGTATCTCAAAATGTGCCATATGGAATCTCAAAATAAATACAACTACAAATGTTTATAGGAAATCATATGCTACTAATGGATCATCAAAATGGAGCCTCTTTGAAGCACTATTTGGCTTTGGTGGATCTTGCATGAACAAAAAAAGTGAAACCCCAAGTTAAATTACTAAATTTATATGATTTTTACATATCAAAAGTAAACATTCAAATTCATATTAAACAATAATTTAATTAAAATTTAAAATTGAACTCTCATGTACCTCACCTCTCTGTCTCCTCGTGTGCTTTGGAGTCCTTACATTTGTCCTTGGTAGAGAAGGGACAACACTACCAATGCCATCTCTGACCTATATATGTTTGCAGCCATGGGATTGATCTATGAGTTATACTATAATGTTATCCTAATAAAAAAATAAATTTACAAAATAATTAAATTAAAATTAAAACTTACCTATGGTGAACTTTCTTGTGGGAATGTCAGCTAGGTCATCAAAGATACAAAACTATGGTGTTTTACCTCCCTTGCACTAGGTGTTACCTATGCATTTCAAAAGGATACACGATACAATCATGAAAATAATGTATATAATTTATACAAGAATGTAAACAAATAAATTTAGAAATATACATGCTATGGGGCTATCATTGTGAAATGAAATGATTGAGTCTAGGTTCATGAACCTATGTCATCCCATCATTAGACACCACCATCAGTACAATAAACCATCTAAAATAAACATTAGTATGAAAAATTGACAAGTATGTATGTATAATCACTCTAAAAAACTTAATTACCTTCCCCTTGTTTATGTATGATACCTGAACCCCCTCACATTGTCCCCTAGTAGCAGCAAGTGAAACCTGCAAGAGTAAAAAAGATGAAAATATTAATTAGTAAATATGATTTTTATTACGTTATTTTTTATGAGAAAATATGTATACTAATATAAAAAAGAAAACCAATGAGTATATAAAACATATACTATGGAGGTTTCAAGGCCAAATAAAATGGTCGAGACCATAGAACCGTCCACCTATATCATCTCCTCCTCTATCATCAATTGAACTTAAATGGATCACATATATATACATAAGTGTGCAATCATTAAAATTATTCTATTAAAAATATTCATTTTAAATTAAATATACTATGACAATTAAAAAATTTAGTCTTACCATAACAATAGGATTCCATGGCCCTTCTTGCCTCACCTCATCTCTTGCATGAGAGGCCTCTCCATGAGATCTTGCAGTCCCTATAATGACACATGTCGTATTATCCACCTCAAACACAGTGATATGCATCAACATCACTCAGGGGACCCAACCACAAATTTTTGTACATAATGCAACTATGGGGCACACAAACATGTGAACTCATAAAAGATGTTGAAGCACTAACATCATCAACACAAGGTGGAAACAATGTCTTATTCAACCTAACCAATAGATCACTCAATGTATGAATGGCCCTAATAGTCTACAAGTTGGCCTCTGCAATAATATCTAGATATTGCACTAAGGAGGGGGTGCAATGTTAGTAGGGGGGAACTAAGGGTGAGTGTTTACTGAGAGTTCCCATAGCCTATCCTAAGGAACACCTCTATCTACATTCATGTTTGGTCTCATGCTCCAATAGTTTACTTTGTGACCAAGAAAAAATTCATTATACAATATTTTTATTAAATAAAAGGGGACCTCTAGATTATCTTGGGTGGTCTATCAAAACCTATCCACCAGAGAGCCCGTAAGTGCTCATGCATTGCATCATTTGTACACCATTTGATACGAAACATGGGATTTTTACGGTCCACTTTTAATCTAGTTTTTGGATTAATAAAAAGGGATCATATGTCATCTTTAGTTATATTAAGGGTCTGAAACCCATCATAATTTGGCCCATCATCATACTCACCATGCATGGCCTCGTACCAATGAAGTGCAGTATTATGTTGAACTATAAAATTATTCATATTTTCAATAATGGAGTTCAATGTGGCAAACAAGGGGCATAATGTATGGATAGTGCCATATATGTATTTTTAAAAACCCTTAATTGATTTAGATTGTCACCTATGAGTTCCTCTAAAGGTCGAGGGCTTTTAGGGGGTTGCAAATTGTTTTTAGGTTTTTTATTTGGTGGGGGGGGGGGGGGGGGGGGGGTTGTGGTTGGTTTGAGTCATCCATGTCTGGTTACATGAGGAATAAATATAAATAAAATAAAATTTAAAACTTTATAAACAAATTCAATAAAAAAAACCCTATTTTTAAGCAAGAAATAAGAATTTCATATAAAAAATAGGATAACAATAAAAAATTAAAAAAGTTACATACCAGTGATGATTTGGGGTGAAATTGGAAGAAAATAAGATTCTATACCCTATTTATTTTGTATACTCAAAGTCATCTTCCCTTTCTTTCATTTTAACATTTGAAAAATGAGGTAGAATGTATTATGTCTACAATTTTATTTTACAACTATCAGGTATCTGATAGCTATCAAACACCTAATAGCTATAGTGAATAGAATACCTATCAAATACCTGATACAGTTTTTGCTTTTGTGTTAGCTTTGGCTAGGTGTAGTGACACCCATGCCTACTAAAAAGACAACACATTTTTTAGTGCATCTTTGGATAGGTGAAAAGGGGAATTTTTTCACATTGCCACTTTTTGGCATACCATGATCCTGCACATACCCTAATGGGAAAGGAAATGAAAAATATTTTTTAATAAGAAAAAAAATAAAGTCATTAAGGATAAGAAGAACAAAATTACACAATGCCTTAGTTAGGAAAGAGAAAATTGAGGGTACTAACAATAATTCTCTTTGGTGATTCTCGGGTAGGCTTCTACAAAAGGACAAGGTTGTTATTGATGCACTAAGAACATTAATTGAAAATTTTTGGCATGAAAACACAATGGTTTTTTTCCAACCAAAGAGATGTTGTTAGAATGATAATTAGATCTAGAATTTGTGAGCCACATCCAAAACACTATTTAGATATTGACTCAAACACAATTTTATGAAAGGTTTATTCAAATCTTTACTCAGATTAAAATTAGTCAAATATTTTTGAGATGTCAAAACCATTTTATGTTAAGATTAATCATGCACATACTACATGTTGTTGTAGGTGTCCCTGTTGAACTTTCCATGCATTATGATATTTATCATCATGTATGTTGTACTTTGCACACTAACAATGTTTTGTGGGAATATGGGCTACAAGAACCTCCTAAGTCACCAAGAGAATTTATTTAAGTGTATTATGTAAATGATATGATAGGTATATTTATTATAAGATTGTGTGTTTGAAATGTTTTTGTTCTACAAATTGTGGTTTTCAAAAGCTGCATAGATACCTACATCTAGATAGCACACATGAAATTGGTAAGAAAATAGTTTCTTTTCGTAAATACAAGTCAGTCACATATGGTGTTAAAGATGAAAAAAAATTAAATAGGTTTGAGTTAGTGAAAAGGGATATATGCTTAGCTGATTTTATAAATAGTTTTCAAGAGAAACCAATTTATGTGTACATACCTGTAATACACTTAGAGATAGGTACTTAGATGTGAAATTAAAGTTATGTAAGGATAGTTTTCCCCTTGGTACTATTGTCTCTATCATTTTTTTAAAAAGAATTATACACTAAAACCTCAAAATAAAGTGCAACCAATGTATTACCATTCTAAAAAAGTTTCAATTTTTATACACATGCATTCATGCATGCACATGATAGTACAGAGGATGAAAAAAAGGTTATAGGAGAGTATCACTTCTATATCAGAGATGATCATTCTCATTCATCATATCTTTTCCAAGGATTCTTTATAGTTTTATATGATATTTTAAGGGAAGGACATATATGATACAAAAAATAAATACTATGGTTGAATAAATGCACCTCACAATTCAAGAATGAAAGGATGTTCTACTAATTAACTAGGATGGATATCACAAGTGGTGTGCAACATTTTTGGATTTTCATTGAGTTTAGGCATGGAAAGGAAGAGAATGATGGTGTTGGATCATGCATAAAAATATCTCTTACTAGAGAGGAATTGAAGCACGAAGGTGGCACAATGTTAGTAGATGCAAAAATGATTGTGTAATGGTGTAGCTCTATGATGGGACTAGATAATGCAGGTAACTCTATGGTTTGTAGATATTTTTTGTTGATATGTAAATCTAAAATTGAAAACTATCTATATTATTGTACACTAAGAAGACAAAGTGATGTGCATTCATTTAGAAATTTAAATACAATGTAATTAGATATTTATACTAGATAGATTACATTTTTTTTTTCTTTGTGTATAAATTTTGTGTGGGAGAAATGTGAATGAAAAGAGTAGTTTGACCAATGTTCTTCTAACCTTTGCAATCCCTTGATACATATCAACTTCCTAGACTATTACAATTGAGACAAATTAAAGCATTAATAGATTTTGACTATGTATCTGACCTAGTTGAACCAGGTAATTTCTTAATTTATTACTTAGTTGTATCATCTTAAAATGAAAGTAGTTCCATGTTAAGAACATTTATCCCTCCTTAGGGGGTGTTTTGGGGCCATCATCATGTTGTCCTCTATTTTCTACCCCCTTCCTAACTTATGTGCCTATTTGGGGCTCTACTTGGGCCTCCATGGGCACTATTTTCCTCTTCTGGCTCATTTTCCAAGGGTCCTAAACCCCTGGGTCAAGGTCGACCTCAACCCTGACCTAGGTCAAAGTTGACCTCATCCTTGACCCAGGTACCCCTTTTCATTGGAAAGTTTTCTAGATGCAGGGGGAAACTCAAAAGTTTATTTTCCTGCTTTTGGGTTGACTATTTCAGATTTTGAAATAGTAAAATCTTAAATTATATTTAATCTAGGTCCATATCTAGGTTTTAAGGCTTAATTGGAATTTAATTCTCCTATGTCAGCCTCTCTAGAAGTTTGCATCCTAGACTAGCATAAAAGGAAGCCTTCCTCTCTCATTTTCGATCATCAATCAAGTGTGAGATCATCCACCTCTCGTTGAAGCAAATTAAGTGAGCAAGAATTAAAGCCATCATATACATTCAATAATTCAAGTTCCCCATTGAAGATTAAGGATTCAATCTTTCAAGTCTTTTGGAGGGAGTTGGTTCAAGCATTCAAGATTCATCATTCAAAACCCTAGATCTATCCATCATGGTGGTGTGATCTTCCTTCAAGATCCTTTGTTCATCTTCAAGAACTATTCATTCTCCCTTCAAGGTGGATTCCAAGCATACAATAATGGAGGTTTTGATTTACATTTGTTAGTGTTAAGTCCAAGCTTTCATATTAACATACTTGTTTGCATTTCAAATATAATTGCATATCTATTGAGTATCATGGTTTTTTGTTAGATCTACATCTACTACTTGCTTGCATTCTCTATTTCAATTACATTTTAAAGGTTGATTCAAAACCAAGGTTTGACCAAGGAAAACCCCTCATACAAACAACAAAACCCTCTTTTTCTTGCAGGTACAGGTGTGGGACAGATCTGAGTACCATTTTCAGTGAACTTCTAGGATTCGTGAACAAAATTTATGTCGAAGCTGTGTAGGTCAAGGACAACTTTTTGGGGTAGGATTGTACCCCAGGGTAAGATCTTACCCCTCTTTTTGGTCAAGGATGACTTTTCTCTGAAAGCCCAAAGGTTTCAAGGTTTTCTCAGTTTCTGCATTTCCAAGTCAGATTCAGTTGCAGGATTTCTCGAAACTTAACATAGACATCAGAAAATAGTGATTTTTGAATCTTCTCAAGATAAGTATTTATGTTTTATTAAATTTATATGTCAACAAAATTTTCCACACACAAATTAAATCAATCAATCACATAATCATCCCCCCTCAACAAAAGATATAAAAATATACTCTCCTAAAAGTATATTTTTATACATTACATTTTGGTGAACCCGCGATAGACAACTCTTTCTTTTTGGTGTTAGATGCTTTTCTTTATTTTCTTAAGATTAGATTTATTTTATGCTCTTCCATTTTAAATTCAAAAATACAAAAAAATCATTATATTCAACAAAATACAAAAATATTTCTTGTATTTCCTTTACTATGAAGATCTTTAAGATGCTTTGGTGTGTGGCTATTTTACTCATTATTCTCCTCTTAGCATCTCTTTATCATACTTATGATGTTTATGAGAGTATAATCCACTTCATTATGTTGGTTACTCTTCATTTTTCACTTGCCTATTCTTTTGTGAGATTGACCAATACTAGTCTTCCTACTTTCAAAACTTTCAATAGAGATGTATGTGGAGGACTTATTTCTCTTTTGGATCGTGTGAAGAATTTGGTAGATGATACACCATCTCCTAATATTCCTAATCCTAATCCTATACTTCCTAATATAGTTCCTAATCTTCCTAATCCTAATCTGATTCCTAACATTCCTAATATGCCTAATTCTCCATCTACTAAATCTAGTTCTTCCCATACTTATGATGGGATTCTATCTATAATTCATGATGCAGATGTGTAATAATTCTTCGATTTACCTTCCCCTTCTTATCCAATCCAAAAAGATATTAAAGGGAAGAGAAAATTAATTTCTTCTAAACCTATTATTCCACCTTACACAACTTTTACTCATGAACATGATAAATAATCACCTCCTATAGAAGCTTTACATGATATGTACACTATGGGATATAATATGATGACTAAACAAGGTTATAGAGGTTTAGGGCTTGGTGTTAATGAGCATGGTATTAAGTATATAATTCATATGCCCCCTAAAAAAGATATGCATGGTGTTGGTTGTCTGCAATCTCAATTCAAGGTGGTTGATGTTGATCGTCCTCCTCTTCTCCCTACACCTACCTTAGATAACCCTGATATTCATCAAGAGGTGGCTAAAAAGGTGTATGTTTAGTTAATGAATTCCAAGAAATAAATATTTAAACCTATGTTGATAGATGCTCTATATAAGTATAAATATCCTTTTCATTATAGTAATACGCATTTACTTGTTGATTGTGTGCATTTTAAGTTATATGTTAGAGAAAGAGCTGCTTTAGGAATTATATCTCACTCTCATGTAGTTTTATAATTCCTTCATAATTTTGATATAGGGGATACCCTTCATTCTGACATAATATATATTTCTTCTCCTCTTGTCTCTAGACTGGGGGAAAGAGGTGTATTTCCATCTAGTCTCCTAGGATCCATTAGGCTTTTTATTGAGCTTAATTAGTATTCTTTCTATCCTCTCTCTCTATGGTTTTGTATTATGTTTATAATCATCCATACATTCTATTCCAGATATCTTTTCTAAAAGACATTTGTTTTTCAAAGGTATCCCTTTCTTTCATTCCTGGAGGGCAAGGCTCTTCCTTCTTTCTCTTTGTCTAGGGATCTACTTTCCTTAGCATAGTGGCATTTGTTTATCTTGCAACATTATTTCATTATACTGATTGATGTTTTGACTATGGATATCCTTTTATATGAGAGGTTGTTGTCCTAGGTCATCACCTATTCATTATTTTTCCAATTATGTTCTTTATAAACTCTTGCCCTTGATTTGGTGATTAGAGTTGTTTCCCTTAATTTAAAGATTCCTCTTCCTCTTGATGGCAGGGAGCTTGATGATTGAATATTTGTTCCTGCTTATCTTTTAAAGATGATATTTTATCTAAAAGCACTCCTCTATGGTGAGGGTCTTGTTGATAAGATCTCTTTCTTTAAGGATTCCTTTTCCATGAGTGACATATCCTTTTCATGATTATCTATACACTTGGATGTAGGGGTCAATACTCTTCATTAAGAATATAGTGTACATTGTTGTTAAGAAGGATATCGCCTTACATTGTGAAGTATATATCCTTTTCCTCTCCCTTATCATGTCTAGTAGATAGCCACAATAAGGAGGGGGGCATATATAGGTTCTCCCTTTTACTATAGTTTTTCATTTATATGATAAATCCTCTAAAGGTAATGCACATAAGTTGCTAGATCCTGAAGAGACACGCATTTTTCAATTTTCAATATGCTAAATCCTTTGAAGGTAATGCACATAAGTTTCTAAATCCTGAAGAGATGTTTGCATTTTTCAATTTTCAATATGCTAAATCCTCTGAAGGTAATGCACATAAGTTGCTAAATCCTGAAGAGACACACATTTTTCAATTTTCAATATGCTAAATCTACAAAAGGTAACACACATAACTTGCTAAATCCTGAAGGGACACACATGTTATATTCATAGTGATACAAGAAGGTGGATCTATGGGTACTCCAAAAGCTATTAGAAGATGCATTACAATTACAAAGTACAGTTTTGGGTGAACTATCACGTTTTGCTACCTGTTGGGCTCTCCCTCCTTGGTGATTAACGATAAGGTGGGAATCTTACTGGGTGAGGTAATCAATTTCTCTTTTCTCTCTTTTTGCTTTCATGCTAGTAGGACTGGATCATGAAGCTATGTTATTTATAGTGTTTCTCTTGTCTTTCTTATGTAATCATTTATGCTTTTATGATAGCTTTCCAAATATGATATTAGTATAGGAAACATTTCTTAGCAAGGTTTCCTTTGCTAGTGGATTTGGGTTTGTATTTAGTTTTTTGCTTATTTTCTCACCCTCGTACATGTATGTTGAGTTAGAATCCTTAGTTTTGGGGCTTGTGTCCTTAACTAAGTGTTATTTTATCTCATTGCGAATCCACTTGGATCTTTCTTCTCCTTTATAGTGAGCATGTTCGATTTCCATACTCACACTAAAGTGGGGGATTAATGTATCATCTTAAAATGGAAGAACTTCCATGTTAATATTGTTTATCCCTCCTTAGGGGGTGTTTTGGGGCCGTCATCATGTTTCCTTTATTTTATGCCCCCTTCCCATCTTTTGTGCTTGTTTGGGGCTCTGTTTGGGCCTCCCCGGGCACTATTTTCATCTTCTAGCTCATTTTCTAGGGGTCCTAAACCCCTGGGTCAAGGTCAACCTTGACCTTGACCTAGGTCAAAGTCGACCTCATCCTTGACCTAGATCCCCCTTTTCATTGGAAAGCTTTCCGAGTGCAAGGGAAACTCAAAAGTTTATTTTCCCGCTTCCGGGTCAACTGTTTCAGACTTTGGGATGGTAAACTCTTAAATTATATTTAATCTAGGTCCATCTCTAGGGGTTAAGGCTTAATTGGAATTTAATTCTCCTATGTCATCCTCTCTATAAGTCTATGCCCTAGACTAGTATAAAAGGAAGCATTCCTCTTTCATTTTTTATCATCAATCAAGTGTGAGATCTTCCACCTCTCGTTCAAGAAAATCAAGTGAGAAAGAATTCAATCCAACATATACATTCAAGCATTCAAGTTCCCCATTGAAAATCAAGGATTCAAGCTTTCAAGTCTTTTGGAGGGATTTGGTTCAAATTGTCAAGATTCATCATTCAAAACCCTAGATCTATCCATCATGGTGGTGTGATTTTCCTTCAAGATCCTTTGTTCATCTTCAAGATCTATTCATTCTCCCTTGAAGGTGGATTCCAAGCATAAAATCAGGGAGGTTTTGATTTACATTTTTTAGTGGTAAGTCCAAGCTTTCATATTAACATACTTGTTTACATTTCAAATACAATTGCATATCTATTGAGTATCATAGCTTCATTGTTAGATCTACATCTACTACTTGGTAGCATTCTCTATTTCAATTACATTTTAAAGGTTGATTCTAAACCAAGGTTTGACCAAGGAAAACCCCTCATCCAAAAAACAAAACCCTCTTTTTCTTGTAGGTATAGGTGTGAGGCAATGAATTGCAGTTCAGATCTGAGTACCTTTTTCAGCAAACTTCTGGGATCTGCTGACAAAATTTATGTTGGAGCTGTGTAGGTCAAGGGTGACTTTTTGGGGTAGGATTGTACCCAGGGTAAGATTTTACCCCTCTTTTGGATCAAGGATGACTTTTCTCTGAAAGACAAAAGGTTTCTTGGTTTTCTCTATTTCTGTATTTCCAGGCCAGATTCAGTTGCAGAATTTCTTGAAACTGAACACAAACATCAGAAAATAGTGATTTTTGCATCTTCTCAAGATAAGTATTTATGTTTTATTAAGTTTATATGTCCACAACATTTTCCACACACAAATCAAATCAATCAATCACATAATCATCCCCCCCCAACAAAAGATACAAAAATATACTCTCCCAAAAGTATATTTTTATATATTACAGTAGTAAAAATCAATTTTAAACTCATTTTATTACACTTTACATGGATTTTTTTATTAACTTATCCTTCTATAAAATTTAGTTCATTTGTATAGATTTATTGTAGATGAGAACAATGAAGAAGGAACAAATTACTTTTTGTGTCATTGTATTGAAGCCAAAAAGAATTTAAAAACTATAGTCATTGATGGAGAGGGTACCGAGTACTGAATAGGGTCCATTTTTTTGATAGGGACATGGCTTAGAAGGTACCCTATCAAAAAATATAACGTGTAGTTTTTTGAGGACTTTGAGACCTCTTAAACTTGTTTTATTACACATTATGTTGATTATGATATTAACTTATCCTTATATAAAATGAAGCTAACCTATAAAATATTCCAATGAGTGGTTGTTTGAGGACTTTGAGACATAGACATATTCTTCATTACTCTAACGTTGTTGTTGCAAAAAATATTCAACTGATTAAGATCATGGTAGACCTCTTAACAAGAATTTGTGGAAAGTTTGTGAATTTGACCATGAGGTTAACTTGATTTATTTTGGGCCATCTAGAAGAATGATTCTACAAAATGTTAGAATAATTTTGACAATTTTGTATATATTTTTTGTGAAACATTGTAACTTTTCTTTTTTTGTATATATAAATGGCCATGAGGTTCTCTATATGCATAGTCAGAGGTCAAATTGTGTATATATAAATGGTGATGAGTTGTAATGTGTGCATTTATATGCCAAATTTTGCATTTATAAACAATATTAGTGTTTTAGGTTACTCTAAAACACCCCAAGGATCAAATGAAAGACCAAGATAACTCCCATAGTATAATAGAAAGATAATTGTATTAAGATGCACAAGAATGATAGTATTGATAATGGATATTCATTGATTGATTGATTCAATTGAATTGATTTAAATGTACATAATATGCCTCCTTATATAGGAAAGGTGATAAGAGACAATGACATGAGGTTGATAAGTTATCACCTATGCAAGGTGTAATCACATGTCCACCAAAGGTGGATCATCCTCCATTATTCAATGAAGTATGTGTCATGATGAGGATAATAATGTGATACATGTACTAAAGTTGGATCTCACACCTAAAGTAAAATTTATCTGACACCATGTGCTTAATTGAGGTACAAAATCCTAGGTGTCTCAATGTCAAACTACTATGAAATGCATTATCCTAAGTAAGATTAAGTAAAGTGTAATTAGGAATATTTAATTACACCAACACCCACCCTTAAGTGCAACTTAGTGGAATGTACTTAAAATCACAATCCATGATGGGTCTTGGCTACTAGGATATGTTAGGTACCCATGTACAATATGCAATGCAATACATAAAATGAAATCTCTCATAAAGAGGAGAAAGAGGGAAAACCTCTTGGGAAAAATACGCCCCCAAAATGAGAGATGAAAACACAAGATGTGTTGATGGATAGCATACTCAAGACCCCCCAAGAAGTACATAAATCATGTATATACAAATAATTATCCCCCCATAAGAAGGATAGTTAGAGATATGATATCCCCCCATAATGAAGAAGCTCCAATGTTGATGAAGAGTTCCTGCAAACAAAAGATAATCCAATGCCTACAAGAAAAATGTCTCCCCTTAGGAAGAAATAAATACATTAAATGATGAAGAAACCAATCCATGTGAAAATGGAAGGAGGAAGAAGATGAAGGTCTCCATGTATGCATCTCTAAAGACTAAATAGGTCTCTTGAAGCTCAAAGAATCTATCACATCATGTGACAAACTAGGTGAAGGAGAAGAATAAAGAATGGAAATCTTCAAACAAGGTGAAGAGGTATCTCCAACTTTGATTCCATCATAAAAGAGGAGATAAACCCCCTCTTGTATGTCTCCCAAATCTTCACTATGAGAATCAACAAAAAAATGTTAAAATGGCATCCAAGTAGTCATCACATACTACAAGATTTGAAGCTCTATGATCATCGTGTTGAATAGTAGAATGCATGTCTAAAGAAGTAGGAGGTGGAGGAGTAGTAAGCTAAATGCTTGGATCAAGAAAAAAATGATTAAAGTGTCCAAATTTCTCCTCACATACTTAATTCACCCTTGGTAAAGGGGTTTGTTCATCATGAATATCATCATCATCATTATCAAAAAAAATGTGAAAATGATTACAATCGTAATGTATGATCAACAACTCCCATAGCTATGATATATCTAGTCTCCATGTCCCTAATGTAGACATAATCAAGAATGAACTCAATAATTTTACCTTGTTCCCCATGAGTAATTTGGTAAATAGAAAGGATATTAGTGGTCAAGGATGGTACACAAAGAACATCATTAAATGTCCCTTGTCCCATAGGAATAGAACCTTTCCCAAAAAACCTCATGTAGGTGTTGTTACCCATCAATATATTAGGATAATTAAAAGGCTCAATAGAAGAAAATATATACATAGATATCATATGATGTGATGCACCTGAATCATGAAGCTATTTACCTTGCTCAAGATATACGGAATAAAAAATCTCTTTTCATTTCCCTTTATCCTTGGATAATGATGAAGATGTAGAAGCTACCGAAAGTTTAAAAGACGGAGTAGATACTGATAAGGGAAAATTAATATTATTCTTTTGAAGAATGTGAGTGAGCTCATCAATCTTTTTCTAAAAACATTTATTCTCATCATGTCCTATCATTTTACAATATGCATATTTTTTCCTCTTTGTTCTTGATTATTCCTCTGTTGAAGAGGACTTGGATTACTAAGTATTTTGTGAAGGAGATTCATTACCTTTGTCATGAGGCTTAGGATCCTTATGTTTATTCTTTCATTTTCCATTAGAAGCCTTAGTAGTGGAGTCATTTGTAAGAAATTCATGATGTTTTAAAGGCTTCAGTTGACCCATATGTGTTAAGTTTGCTTGTTCCCTCGTGAGTTGAGCTGCAAATTTATCAAGAGAAGGCAATTTGTATGTGTAATCACCTAAAAGTGGATAGGATCATTCAAGTGAGTAATCAAGGCAAAACAAGGAAAAATCAAGGCAATTGAATGACAACAAGCATTTAGCCAATCGAAATTAAAATCAAGTCTTAATTCAATATAAATCAAAATCAAGAGCTAAAAGATCAATTAAAACTAATCAAATCATGATAAATTAAATCAAAGTACAATTAATCTAATTAATTGTATAGTTTGAATTAAATCAAAATTAACCCATTCTAAGGGGTACACTTGGCTAAACAAAATGAATTAAATCAATTAATAAATTCTAATTTCTCTCAACACCACATGGGAGGAAAAAGCCTCAACCAATAGGATTTAAGAAAAGAGCTCACATGGATCAAGCCAAAATGAATCTCAATCACTCAAATTGAAAGAGCATCTTGTCCACTCATCTTGTCTACTTGTCCCAAGCTTTGAGGATGCAATATTTAAATTGTCTTCAAAGGGTGGAACCAAAGACTCAACCCCAACTTAACCTTTCTCAACTTTACTACACCCCCTACCCTTGCCAAATCCTATAAAAGAAAGGATAAATTCACTCATAAAATAACCTACAAATCTGAGAATTGCATCTAACCTCTTGAGAATTATAGCTAGAAAGGAAATTTAGAAGTTAATTAAGGATTTCATTTTGGAATTGAACTAATTAGCTTATCTTTTCTTTCATTTCTCATTCTAGGGCTGTCATTAATGGAGCCTTGCTGAGAGCTTCACCATTAACACTCCTAGTTAGAGAGCAATAGAGTGTGTAATTGTTCTTTATTTGCTAAATAGAGTTGCTAATTGGGGTTATTTAGTTTCTATTTGATTTATTAACAATACTAACCCTATAAAGATAATATTTCTAGTATACAAAATGACACCCACTGTGGGGCTTTAAGCTTCACTTTCTAAAAATCCGTAAATTTCATTTTTGTTCAAATTTTTTCATGTTAAGCTCTCAGTTTTGTAGGTGAAATAGTGCTTCTAAGACTTTAAACAACGCATTTGAGCAATCAAACAATGCTTCTGAGCACTATTAAAGAGCTTCCATGATAAATTTATGTGCCTTTGCATAGAGAAACAACACTTTTGACTCTTTCTAGCTTCTGTCTAATTTCTATCAACTCTTATACCCTAACTATGGAGTGCATTTCACTTGATCTCTAGTGTGTTTAATCATTTTCTGATGCCTTTACGCAGGATTTTAGTCTTTTACTCTTTGTTTCTACACTTTTAATATTTTCTTTAGCACTTCTAATTATATCTCTAGTGCATTTGAGTATTTAAATAGCGCTTTTAATAGATTTAACAACGCTTTTGCTTAATTTGAGAATAAACAGAATCTAACTGTCAGAAATGTTTTCTTCGTCTCTGTAGGATGTCAAGACATAAAAAAATAAAAAGACCAGAGAGCAGATTCAATCAAGAAGGAAAATCTTTGACAAGGAAGATCAAAAAGGAGAACATTGCTCACATTAAGCTTGTTCTTGAGGATTCACAACAAGAAGAAAAGGTACATGAACATTATCTCAAAGTTGTAGAAGCTTATAAGGCAAAATTTGTTTCATTAAATTGGATATTTTCACCTTAATCAATTTTTGTTAAAATTTGACAAATAAGGTTTAAAGTTTAATTTTAGCTTGCTTTCTTCAATTTTATTTTTGTTTCCTTCACTTTTGATGGTTTTGTTGACTAACTTGTTGGAGGAAAAGCACATTTGAAAGTAACGATCGCCAAGGTAAGTATTAAAACATAAAAATCACTCAAAAATTCCCCTAGCCTTCGCTAGCTACAAGGAAAAGGTAAGCCTTAAACTTTTTCATTTTTGTACTTAAATTGTGGGTTTGGTGTTTTCAAAATTTAGTAATTAAAAATAGCCTATCTTTGTTTGAAAAGTTTAACATTAGGCCTATGCTCTTCACTTTTATTAGTGAATCAAAATGCCAAAAGTGTTAAACTCTTTGATTAAAAATAAAGGTTGAGAAAATCAAACACTAAATTGAAAAACCCCTTGTTTGTAGAAAAGAGTAGCAATACTCGATTCTCACTAGTTAGAGGGTTGGAAATTGAACCTTGGTAATCATGTTTGGGGATAAAGAAGTGGATAGGGATATGCTCTTCACCTTTTTGATGAATCAAATTCCCACAACCAATTTCTCTATTACATTTTATTGCTTTCCAATGAACATGTTAGATCAATAGTTGGGCTCACCTCCTGAGAATTTGCCTTAACAAGGCCGGTGAGAGGGACAACCCAAAGTGGGATACACTTTCTTTTGCTGCAAGAATCCAACCCACTATAAAACAAAATGCATACATCCTTAATGGGGTGTGTGACAAAAGGATACTAAATTTTTGAACTTCCTCGAGTAGTCCTTCGAGATTGCACAAAACTCTGACATACCGGTGGTGGGAAGCCTCTTAATATACTTAGAGGATGAAAGTTTAATATCCATTTTGAACAGAATCCATATTAAAACCTTGTTAAATTAGCAAAGACTACCTCATAGAGCCATGTTTACGAACCAAATCTTGATCAAGGTAGATTTCCTGAAGTGTCTTTTTGTGCAAAAACCTGTGATAACATCCTATAAATTCAAACACTGTGTGTAGAGGGTTAAAAAGAACAAGTGTACTTGTGGTTGTTTTGTTTGAAAAATACATAGAACAAGTGAAAGAGATATCCATTGAAAAAATCATCTTAGATTTTTAAATCTATTCATTAAATATAAAAAATTATCAATTTGGAGGATCAATTTGAAGTCATACCTTGTTGCATACCGATTTCCACACGTTCTCACAAACTCAAGTTATCTCTAAGAGAGGACAGCACATGCATTGCACAAGAAGTTCCCAACTTTCAATATCAAACTCCTTTCAATGATTACAACCAAGGGGATAGTCTCCCAAATCTTTTTGAGAAATAAGGTGATATAATGGATCAAAATTTTGCACTTCATGACTATAATCAAGGAGGAAACAATGATAAATTCAATAATGCTAATCGTACACCTAAAGAAACCCTTGTAGGAACAGTTAATAGAGAAGCCCAAGATAATGAATTTCTTGAGGTTGTGTACAAACTAATAGATAGGGATAGGGAGAAATTTTTCCTAAATCTAGCCCAAACAGGGGTAAAGCTCCCACATGACTATGATGTGGATCAACTCAAGAAGAGAAAAGAAGAGGAAGAACCAATGCATGCTATGACATAAAAAATAAAGATGTTCCAAACTCAAATAGACTTAATGAAATTTAGATGCCAAAACCTTTCTCTATTGAGGCATTGTGTCCATTCCCTTTCGATAAAAGCCTAGTCATGGCACCTTTTCCTATCAATACTATTTTTCCTAAATATGATAAATTCATGGGTAAATCAGACCCACATGATCACCTTAGGGAGTTTTGTGCCCTAAGTATTGAATTTATGCATAACCCCATGTATTTAATGAGACTTTTTCCAAGAAGTTTGGGAGGGAAAGCCATGGAAAGGTTTTCTAAACTTCCACAAGGGATCAAGACTTTTGAGGAGTTAGCATCTAAATTCATAACCTAGTACTCCTATAATATTGAACATCAGATCACTATGCTAAAATTATGTGATACAAAGCAAAAAGAGGGTGAATCTTTCTTAGGGTTCCTTCAAAGGTGGAGGACTATTTTCGCAAGGTACCCACAAAGCATACTAGAAAAGGAGAAAATGGAGATATTCATGAATAATTTAAATTTGGAGATGAACTATATACTCCAACTTCAATGCCTCCCACATTCAAAAAACTTATTGAGAATGGGATTAAGATTGAAGATATATTGGTCAAAAGAGGAGAAATCAAATTGTTTAAAGACAATAAACCCTCTACCAATAATAATAATAATTATTATTATTATACCAACAATAAAGGGGCCACCAACCACAATGACAAACCTAAGCTATGGTTGAAAAACAATAATAAAGGTCAAGTGTGAATGATGGAGTTGTGGAAGCCCACAATGTGAAGGCTACCCCATTTAATTTATCAAGTGGAGCCAATTCAAACTATAATGTTAATCAAACTAATAAAGCTCCCTTTAATCAAGGCAATTCCAATAATAATTCCTTTAACAACAATTCAAATGTTAACAAGCATAAGCCCTACTTTTCCACTTATAAAAAGAGAAAATTCACCTTTTAAGGTGAACCTTTGGAAAATTCTCTAAGGACTTTGGTGGCCAATAAAATTTTTATCTTACCTGAGTTGAGACTTTATGAGCCGCAAGTGAAACCAAGTTGGTGGAATGATTCACACCATTGTGAATATCATAGAAATAAGGGCCATAAGACTAACGAATGCATGAAGTTAAAACACTTGGTGAAAGATTTAATTGATGATGGAACGATCAAGGTAGAAGGGCTGCAAAACAATGAAGATCATATAGCATTTAAAAATCCCTTTCAAAACCATGACAAGGGTGAGTCATCAAATAATAATCAGAATAATAAAAGAGGCAACAACAAGGTCAATTTCACCCACACCTATGATAACACAATCAATGCTTTAAATGGTGAAGAAAACACCATAAATTTTATTGTGGTGAAGGATAAACCTAGAGAGGCAACATCTAATGTTGTTACAAGGGGGCAAGCTTCGAGAATCACTTTACCTACAAATGCTCCTAAGATTGTTCTACCAAACCAAGATTCAACTTCATCATCTAAGAAATATAATTTGGTTCATCAATTACATAGAACTCTTGCTCAAATCTCTATTCTTGAGTTTCTTAAATTATCACCAACTCATAAGGATATCTTGGAGAAAGCCCTCTAGGAGACCAATGTGCCTCTAAACTTAGAGGTAGATAAATTTCAAAACATGGTGGGACACCTCATTGCTTATCATTTTCTGAGCAAGATGACATGTCATTTAATCATCCTCAAAACTTTCCTTTGCATATAGAGGTCTTGATTCATAAGAATAGGGTAAAAAGAGTCCTCATAGATGTAAGAGCCAGCTTGAACATTTGTACTCTTAACCTAGTAAAACCACTAGGATTTTTTGAGGAGGCTATTGACCCTAAGAAAAAGATAACTATAAAAGCCTACAATGATGAAGAAAGGGCTTCCAAAGGAGTCATAGAACTTCCTATTAGGGGTGGCCCAATACAAAAAGAGACTATTTTTCAAGTCGTAGACCTAAAGCTAACCTATAATATCTTACTAGGAAGACCTTGGATTCATGAAGTGCAAGTTGTGCCATCTACCTATCACCAATATTTGAAATTTCTCTAGAAAATATTGAAGAAGCACACATCATGGAATTAAGTGATATAATGTATGAACCTTAAAATGAAGTGTTGTCCTTGAACCCAATTAAACTACACCAAAGCATTGATCCTTTGACCCTAATATACCTGGAATTAATTGAATGGGATTCCATTGAACCTACCATACTTCCAACCTTTTTGAATGAAAACATGGTGTCCCAATACCTAAATGTGGTTGAGCCTTCTTCTACCATGGAATATGAGGAAGATGTAATAAGAGAAGGTATCCAAACTCCTAATTCAAGAAAAAATGAAAAAACCAAAAAAAAATTAAAAAGGAAAAGAATATAATGTTGAAAACTAGATTGTGGCAACATTTGATCAAAAAGAGAAAGAAATAAAGAATGATTCTGAAGGTGAAAACCCAATTGGGGCACCTAAGGAAGGGATTTTGGATACCTTACTTGAGCATTATGAGGAAAGATCTCCTATCTTTATCGAGCCAACAGAAAAGGTGAACATTGGATCCAAATTCGAGCTGAAGATCATACACTTAGCAACATCCTTATCTAGTGAAGAGAGAAAATAATTCATCAAATTCTTCAAGGAAAAACAAGTCAACTTCACATGGTCATATGATGATATGCTGGGATTAGATCCAAATCTAATTATGCATCACTTAAACATAAAAGAAGGAGCCAAACCAGTCAAACAAAAGTTAAGAAAGATGCATCCACATATAGCCTTGCTAGTAAAGGTGGAGTTAGAGAAATTGCTAAAAGTGGGATTTATTAGGACCATTGATTATGCCCAATGGATTTCAAGTATCGTGCTAGTTTCAAAAGTAGATAAATCCATCAAGATTTGCACAGACTCTAGAGACCTAAATTTGGTGTGTCCTAAAGATGATTTTCCTCTTCCAAGTATAGACGCCATAGTGGATTTAACAGTGGGACATTCCTTGTTTTCACTGATGGATGGTTTTAGTGGCTACAACCAAATAAAGATATCACCTGAGGACCAAGATAAAACAACATTTACATGTGCATGGGGAACATTCTATTGGAATATTATGCCCTTTTTTCTAAAGAATGTCGGGGAAACATACCAAAGAGCTATGACAACAATATTCCATGATATGATGCATAAGTTCATGGAAGATTATATAGATGACATATTAGCAAAATATCATTCAAGAGAGGAACATCTACCAATTCTAGAAAAAATCTTTGTCAAATTAGAGCAATTCAAAGTAAGGCTCAATCCAAAAAAAGTGTGCATTTGGGGTCCAATCATGGAAAGTACTAGGGTACATTATTTCTACTAAAGAAATAGAGGTAGACCCACCTAAATTCAAGGCCATTATGGAAATGGGGGCACCTAGAAACATAAGCCAAATGTGATCTCTCCAAGGTAGAATTCAATCGATACGAAGATTTATTTCTCAATTGGTAGAAAAGTGCTACAATTTCACTCAACTCCTACATAAGGACATAGTGTTTAAATGGGATCAAAAGTATGAAGAAGCCTTCAATTTATTGAAGAAATATCGAATGAACCCTCCAACTTTGATGCCACCTATAAGAGGCAAGCCTTTAATACTATATATTTTAGTGATTGAGCATTCATTAGGGGCACCCTTGGCACAAGAAGATGAATTAGGAAAAGAGAAGGCTATTTACTACATCAACAAGACTTTATTGAAATATGAGTTGAACTATACATTCATAGAAAGGGCATGCTTGGCCATGATTTTTGCTTCCCAAAAACTACATCACTATATGCTATCTCATAAGATAAGACTTATCGCAAAGATTGATCCATTAAAGTATCTTCTTAGAAAAACAACATTAAATGGAAGGTTAGCTAAATGGGTCATGGTGTTGAGTGAATTTGACATCGAGTATGTGGACCACAAATCTATCAAAGGGAAATTCATAGTAGACCAATTAGCAGAATCACCATTGCAAGATGACCACCCAATACAAGTGGAATTTCCAGATGCAGAAATTGTGAGTGTTGAGGTGAAGACATGGCAACTATATTTTGATGGTTCTTACACATAACATGGGTCAGGAGCAGGCATACTTTTAATTACTCCTAAAGGATCTACCATCCAAAAATCATACAAATTACTATTTCCATGCACCAATAATATAGTAGAATATGAAGCATTGGTCATTGGAATCAAACTAGTGTTGGAATGGAAAGTGACAAAATTACAAGTCTATGGTGATTCACAAGTAATTACCAACCAAATCAATGATGAATATCTCACTAAATATGACAAGTTGATTCCTTATAAAAATATGGTGGAGAATTTAAAGAAATATTTTACTCTTGTCACATTTGAACAAGTTCCAAGAGAGAAGAATAAAGCAACAGATGCAATGGAAACTTTGGCATCACTTCTACAAATACCATATCAAAGCACCAAATATGAATTCTTGGTAGAAGAAGTTGAGCAACCCGCATTTGACCCTACTCATCCTCACACAATTTGTATATTAATTGGACATGACTCACCTTGGTATGGAGACATTTACACTTACCTAAAAGATCAAATCTTACCCATAAACCAAACCAGGAACCAAAAGAAGAGCTTCATACGCCAAGCCTCTCGTTATAACCTAATTTCTAAAATGTTGTATCGAAAAAATCTAGATGGAATGCGTCTTATATGTCTAGAGAAAGAGGAATCAAATAAATCCTTATGAGAAATGCACGAGGAGATCTGTGGGTCGCATTCAAATGGTCTAACCCTAGCTAAGAAACTTCTTAGGATAGGATATTTTTGGCTGACAATGGATAAATATGCTTGTGACTTTGCTAAAACTTGTTAAAAGTGTTAATTTCATGGAAACTTGATATATGTAGCCGCACAAGATCTTCATGAAATGATGACACCTTGGTCATTTTATCAATGGGGTCTAGATTTGATAGGGATGATTCATCCACCATCTTCAAATGGGCACAAATTCATCATCACTATAACTGTGTACTTTACCAAATGGGTGGAAGTTGTACCCTTATCAACTGCAACAGGAAAATAGATAGCCTTGTTTATCTTGAACCACATAATATGTAGATATGGTGTCCCACATGCCATAATAACATATAATGGAAAGCACTTCAAAAACAAGGACTTAAAGGAGTTATGCACAAAATTTCATATGATCCACCACTCTTCATCAATATATTATCCTCAAGGTAATGGATAAGCAGAAGAAATGAATAAAAACATCCTAAAGATATTGAAGAGAACTGTGGACAACTCAGGTAGAGATTGGCACATCAAAATAAACATGGCCTTGTGGGCTTATAGAATAAGTATCAGAACACCAACATCAGCTACACCTTTTTCCTTAGTCTTTGGAATAGAAGTAGTTTTTCCTTTGGAGGTAGAATTTCCATCCTTAAGGATATCTCTACATGGGTTGATAAGTGAAGAAGATTATAGAGTTTCTAGGTTACATAAACTAGAACTACTAGATGAGACACAAGAACAAGCATTTGATCACCTAAAAGTATATCAAAACCGAATGTCAAGGACTTATAACAAGCATATCAAGTCAAGAACATTACAAATAGGAGACCTAGTTTTGTGAGAAAATCCCAAGAATCAAGCAAAAAGAGAGAAGAAAGGAAAATGGGAGGTAAATTGGTTAGGACCTTTTGTGAGCACATCGTCTTTTGGGACCGGCACCTACAAATTAGCAGATTATGATGGAGAAGAGCTACAATAACCTATCAATAGCATTCATCTTAAAAGGTTCCACACATGAGGTAGATGAAATAGTATCCAAAAAAGAGTATAAGAAAATCAGATGGAAAGCATTATATTTATTGTACATAGTCAAAAGAGATCTTGAAAATACCAAAAACATTTGAAAAATAGAAAAGAACAAACAGATCAAAAATGCAAAAAAGACCAAAAACAATGGAAAATTGAGCATGAAGAAAGAAAAAACATTCAGATATGATTTTCAAAAAGATGTTGTAGTGCAGAGGTGCCAGTGGATGTGATGGATCCAAGGTCCAAATACACAAATGAGAGGAATGCAACAATCTTTCTTCTAGGCTTCAACCAAGTGACCCAAAATGGTTTCAAAGTGTGAAATACCAAATAATACTCAAACAAGACCCAAGGAGTGATCAAATGGTATCAATTTATGAAATCCAAGGTACTTTAGATGGTTCCAAACTTTCTAGCCAAGATACAATCCTGCAATCCTCCAAATTTGCAAAACTAGGCCTAATGACCCTGTCAAATAGGTCTCTAGCAAGTTATTTTAAATGTTTTCTCAAATATTTTTTAAAACACTTTGCAAAAAAATTACATATTTAGATACCCTCTATTGAGCAGTCCAAAATATCTCAAAGGAAGATATAGTTGTTTTGGAGCATATATGACTATTTGCATTGTTTCTCTACTTTTTCAAGGCCTAAAACCATGCATTTTCAAAGGAAGTACTAACCAGTCAAACTCTGAGGCTCCAATTTTTTTCACAATATCATGAGTAGGTTCAAATCAAATGAATATGAAGTCAATTCAATTCCAAGGGGTCTTTAAATACAATAGCCCCAATTTGTGCCCTCAAAACCCTTAAATCTAGGGCTTCCTTAATGTCTCTCTTCCCAAGGTTCTAGACCCAAAAAATGGATGGATCACCTTGTCCTTAACTCCCTCAAACACCTCCAATCATAAAAATACCTTCTCATTAAGGTATATTTACTACTGTTGTAGCATACCAAGAAACTTTCATTAGTTTCCCTTCACAAAATTGGTGATCACCAAGAAATTAGTATATCAGTACATCAAATCATGTTAGTGGATTATAATAAATGTTTTTAAAATGTCATTCCATGGGTTATAGTGCCCATGGTTCATGGAATGACCATGGTTTATCAAAAACTAACAAAATTGTCAAATAAAAAATGTTGAAACTCTACTAGGCACCAAGAAGTAACTAGAAAATGTCAGTACAAACTTGATTATTGCATAGATACATTATCAAATCAACCTCTACTTACTTTAATGCATTGACAATACAACAAAATATTGAAATGTATTCAAAACTATTCCAAGAACTCAATGAATTTGCATTTGAAGATAGTTTGTATTCATCAAAACTGGTACAGTCCATACAATAGCCTGGTCTACCTATACAATGGGACTTTGGAACATTTAAAACACTCCTATCAACTATTCAACAAATCCAAATTGGTTGGATGGATTAGTTTTGCCTAAAACAATAAAAAAATCAAATTCCCTCCTAAATGTCCATAACCGTTACAATTTGAAAATTCAAATTTGTAACTTTGTAAAGTTTGATTATTTGTAATTGCTAAGTATTGAAACTTTTTCAAATTATTGAGATGGACTTATTGACCATTACTAAAAACTAATTTAACCTATTTGAAACTTGCAACACCTAATTCCATCCTAGACTCCAAATTGTGGTCCTAAGGCTTATTAAGCCTTTTAGGACTTATTACATATTTTCCATATACATTGCATGGAATGACCTCATAGGCCATTATAGGTGCCAATAGATTCCAATTGATGCTATTGGATGTCTTGAAGTTATCCATAGGTTTTTGAAACCTTTTGTGCACTCTAGGTGCCCTTGCACCATGTTCACCATCTTTGAAAGGATTCTTGTCCCAAGAATCAGTCCTTACATTGGATGTCTGAACCTGCACTTTCTGGTGCTTTGGGGAATGAATGAAGTCCCCTAAGGTCACTGTTCTTTTCATCCCATACCCTACATTTACATAAACACATTTTTTAGAACAAAAGGCTTTAGAGGAAACTCCTCTCCCATGATCTTGTTGTTTTGTTGTTGGAGGTTTCTGACCACTGTCCTTCCACATCTGAGCATGGTTGTGTATTTTCTTCCCTCCAATAGGGCACTTAACTGTACCTATTTGGATATATTTCAAATCCCAAATGTCTTCCTCTCTAGTATTGTTCAGCATTGTCCTATTTAGTCCATGTTTGGGTGCTTGTTTCTCATGCCAACCTGTATCATCTTCAATGTTTCCTTTCTTATGAAAAGGGATATTATCACCAAAACACATCAGTACCTTGTCTTTATCCCTGCAAGTCAGTGGATTCAACTTAAACTTCTCTTTTCCTTTATGAACAATATAAGTATTAGTGTAGCCATTATGAATTTTCCTCCTCATACATTGCCATGGTCTACCTAATATCATGTGCCCACAATTCATAGAGATTACATCACACCAAACTTGATCATGATATGGCCGAATTGAAAAATTAACAAGAGCCTTTTGACTAACCTTCACATTCAACTCTTGGTTTACCCAAGTGGCACTATAAGGGTTAGGATGTTCTACTAATGTCAATCCCAACTTAGAAACCATATCAACTGAAACCAAATTTCTATGTGCCCCTGAATCAATAATTAGAGTACATACCTTACCTTGGACTAAACATCTTGATTTAAATATACCTTCTTGTGTTGATGTTGGTAATGGTCCTCCTTTCCTCATGAGAAGAAATTCTCCTACCTCATCATTTGTTGCTTTAGGTTCATGAGTTTCCTCTTCTTCAATTAGGTGTACCCTCCTTTCCTTGCCTTGATTAGAGTCTGTCCATTTAGAGCACCTAAAATATTGATGTCCAACTTCATTGCAATGAAAGCATCTATTGGTGAAGATGTCACTTCCTCTTCCTCCTCCAAATGTTCCACCTCTTTGGGTGTGTCCTCCTCTTTCCTTAGGAGTAGTTCCTTTGTCCTTTTCTTCCCAAACCTAATTTGTCCTTCCTCCTCTTCCCCTCATTGAAGAACCTCCTCTATTTCTACTATTTTGTCTTTCACTTTTCCTCTTCAACTTCTCCTCTATTCTAAGGGCCAACTGGTAACATTCCTTCACACTTCTAGGGTTAGAAGCCACAAATTCATCTTGGATTTTAAATCTTAAACCACCTAGATATCTAGCAACCTTAACAACTTCATCTTCTTCCAATCCTAACCTTATGCTTAGTTTATAGAATTCATCTGTATATACTTTAACATCTAAATCCTTTTGTCTTAAACTTTGCATTCTTTTATGCATTTGTACATCAAAATCTTTAGGAAGAAAGTTACCTTTTAGTTTTTCTATCATCCTATCCCAAGAGACAATCTTTGGCTTACCTCTTCTCCTTCTATTTGCCTCCTCATGATCCCACCATAGGAGTGCATGCCCTTTGAGTTTTGTTTTTGCCAATCTGACCCTTTGGTCTTCTGGTACCTCTTCACTTTCAAAGTATGCATCCATTGATGCTATCCAATCCAAAAGTTCTTCTTCTTTCAAACTTCCATCCTACATAGAGATATCTCCTCTCACCTTATGCTACTCATTCTTCAAAGCCTTCAATATCCTATTTATCCTCTGCTCTTCAGGATCTATTTGTTCCTCTTCTTCTTCTTCCCCTTCCTTATGGGTATCTTCCTCTTCTTCACTATCAACACCTTCATCTACTTCTCTCCTTTGATTGGATTCTAGTGCTTCAAGCTTGGCCAAAAGTGCATTGTAAGATTCTTGCAAGCTTGTGTTCTTCTCCTTCAACTCCTGGATCTCCCTGGTAGTACCTCCATTCCTTGGAGGCATTTTCACAAACAATAGTCAAAATTCTTTAGTGAAGTGTTCCTCTATCCCTTTAAGGATCTACTAGTGTGCTCTGATACCACTTGGTGTGAGGTGGCAGTGGATGTGATGGATCCAAGGTCCAAATACACAAATGAGAGGAATGCAACAATCTTTCTTCTAGGCTTCAACCAAGTGACCCAAAATGGTTTCAAAGTGTAAAATACCAAATAATACAAAAACTAGAGCAAAGGAGTGATCAAATGGTTTCAATTTATGCAATCCAAGGTACTTCAGATGGCTCCAAACATTCTAGCCAAGATAATACCCTTCAATCCTCAAAATTTGCAAAACTAGGACTAATGGGTCTCCAGAAAGATATTTTAAATGTTTTCTCAAATCATTTTCAAAAAAATTTTCAAAAAAATTACATATTTAGATACCCTCTATTGAGAAATCCAAAATATCTCAAAGGCATATATAGTTGTTTCGGAGCATTTATGACTATTTGCACTATTTCTCTATTTTTTCAAGGCCTAAAACCATGCATTTTCAAAGGAAGTACTAGCCAGTCAAACTCCCAGGCTCCAATTTTTTTCACAGTATCATGAGTAGCTTCAAATCAAAGGAATATGAAGTCAATTCAATTCCAAGGGGTCTTTAAATACAAAAGTGCCAATTTGTGTCCTCAAAACCCTTAAATCTAGGGCTTCCTCAATGTCTCACTTCCCAAGGTTTCTAGACCCAAAAAATGGATGGATCACCTTTTCCTTAACTCCCTCAAACACCTCCAATTATAAAAATACCTTCTCATTAAGGTAGATTTGCTACTGTTGTAGCATACCAAGCAACTTTCATTAGTTTCCCTTCACAAAATTGGTGGTCACTAAGAAATTAGTATATCACTGCATCAAGTCATGTTAGTGGATTATAATAAATGTTGTTACAATTTCATTCCATGGGTTACAGTGCCCAAGGGTCATGGAATGACCATGGTTTATCAAAAACTAACAAAACTGTCAAATAAAAAATGTTGAAACTCTACCAGGCAACAAGAACTAGAAAATGTCAGTACAAACTTGATTATTGCATAGATACATTATCAAATAAACCTCTACTTACTTCAATGCATTTACAATACAAAAAAATAATGAAATGTATTCAAAACTATTCCAATAACTCAATGAATTTGCATTTGAAGATAGTTTGTATTCACCAAAACTGGTATAGTCTGTACAATAGCCTGGTATGCCCGTACAATGGAACTTTAGAACATTTAAAACACTCCTATCAACTACCCCAACCAATCCAAATTTTTTGGATGGATTAGTTTGACCTAAAACAATAACAAAATCAAATTCCCTCCTAAATGTCCATAACCGTTACAATTTGAAAATTCAAATTTGTAATTGCTAAGTATTGAAACTTTGTCAAATTACTTAGATGGATTTATTGACCATTAATAAAAACTAATTTAACCTATTTGAAACTTTCAACACCTAATTTTATCCTAGACTCCAAATTGTGGTCCTAAGGCTTACTAAGCCTTTTAGGACTTATTACATATTTGTCATTTACATTGCATGGAATGACCTCATAGGCCATAATAGGTGCCAATACATTCCAATTTATGATATTGGATGTCTTTAAGTTCTCCATAAGTTTTTGGAACCTTTTGTGCACTCTAGGTGCCCCTGCACCATGTTGTCTTGGTGAAAACCTAGCAAATAGGTGCCTTGATGATAAAAAAAAATACAAAAAAAGAAAAAATACCAAAAAAATCTAAAAAGGAGAAAAAGTACCTTGGTGAAAACCTAGCAAATAGGCACCTTGGTAGCAAAATAAGGAAAAGATTTAAAAATAGAAAAAGAAAGCAAGATCCATTCAATCAGTGAAAACCTGTCAAACAGGCACCATTGAAAGTCCAAGTCAGTCACATACCTAGAAAATCATCCTTGTAAATACTGCATTCACCAGCATTTGTATATATTGCATAATACAACCCCACAGTTGCATTTGAAAGTACCTAAAGATTTTGGTCACCTAATATCCAAATTTTCCTAAGTCCAACAAATGTCATCATATCAAGTTGGGGGAGAATCTACTCTAAAGGAGAAAGGACTCATCAAAAGAAAATTTCAATCAATCAGGGAATCAATTCATCAAAAACACAAGTGAAACATTCAATCAAACCCAAATCTAAATCCAAATTGAACCAAATGCAAAATTTGATCCAAGATCTAACATGATCATATCTTGATCAGGATTAAAAGTATGAAATGGATATAACTACACTTGAAATATGGATTTGAAAAATATTGCAAAAAAAATTTGAAGTGTTGACTTGATTGATGAAATCATGTCTTTCTAGTGAATTGATGAAAGTTTTTAAACTAGATGAGCTATGTTTAAAGTGTGATATTTTAGTTGATTTATGAATGACTGTCTTAAGATCAAAGTTTTAAATCATGTATTATTTGTCTAAGGACGTGATCATCAAAGAATTATCGATGACTTGTACATAGGATAAGACTGATATCTTTGTTTGTTTACGCAAAAGGATACCTTGGCTATTTTGATCTTCAATATCATAATACCAAAATCCACTTGCAACATAGAATCTGACAAAATCAGAATTTGCACTCTCATGATTGGCTTCAATTAGTGATAGTCATACCAGAAAGAGATGGGAAAGAAACAAAAGAGGTGCAAAAAGTATTCATATCATCATAGTTGAACTAGTGATGGTTGTACTAAAATGGGCTTCCAAACATGCTCAATGATGATTATAAGCTCCAAATTTTTGAATAATGATAGTTAGTTGCATACATATTTGATTAAATGCATTTACTATAGTTTTGCCTTTCTTAGTTTAAATTGCAAGAGGGAAAAAATGATAGAAATGAAAGGGGGTGTGGTCAAATCAAAAATCAAATGAGCATCAACAATTATATGTGATCGAGTGTGTTGGAAATCCAAAAAAAAAAAAAAAAGGACATTTCATTAGTTCAGTTGCATTTGTTAAGTTCATTTTAAATCATTACCTTTGAGCTACATAAAATCATCTTCATTAGACCTTGCATTCATTTAAGAATGTTCATCATTTAAATCCAAATTCATTTTAAATCAATTGCATTAGGTTGCATATATCATTTAAATCCAAATTCATTTTAATCAATTGCATTAGGTGACATAAATCATGTAAATCCATTTACATTACATTAAGTGCATTATGTGGCATTCATTCATCCATGTTAAATTTCATTAAGTGCATTAGATTGCATCATTCAAGATTCATTTCATGTAGAACACATCGTTCTTTTGCAAAAGAAATTATTTGTATTGCATCCATTAAGTGCATTATCATTGCATTCATTAGGTTGAAAACATCACATCATTGCATTCATTAAATCAAATAGAACATAAAATCATCATTAGGTGAATATCATTCAAGCCATCTTAGAATAAAATGTATCATGCAAATAAATTCATTCATATAAAAGCATAGGACATTGCATCATTATTCATATCATATAACACCTTGAATCATTAAATATCATACACATGACATAAAAACATTGCATTAGATATAAATACCATAAAATCATTCATATACATTATGTACATCCATATCATATGAAACCATTCGCATACATTATATTATCCATCTAACACACACACACACACACACACAGATATATATATATATATATATATATATATATATATCCATTGCATACATAATAATATCATTAATCATTAAAATCACATAGTATATCCATCCATCTATTATATGTCATACATAAGACAATATTTAGGCATCATTAGGACATATGCATACATATCAAAAATCACATCTTCAAAGCATAAAACAAAGCATATAGGAGATATAATCATCTAGATCTTCATATCATGCTAAAACACTTGAAAAGGAAATCCAACACACCATGATATCATATATAGTGAAAGCTATCAAAAATGAATATTAGAGTCTATGGCATTATCATAAAATCAACAAAATATCAAATTCTATGGAATGATCATATAATGAAACATCTGTAAATCAAAGTATCAACATAAACAACCTCAACGAATCAAAAATAATACAATAGAGTCCAATATCTTGATATCAATAAAGGAATGAGATCATGTATATCATCAAAAGCAAAAATCTGAAATATCTCATATCCTATCTCAACTGGCTGAACCACCAGCACCATCTCCACCATCAAAACTAGGAGCACTATCTAAAGGATGACTCAATCTCACTTGTAATCCCTGCTGATTCATCGTGGCCATAAAAGTCTGCATCATCGAACTCAGCTGAGTAACATGTTGCATCACTGACATCTAAGACTAAAGAGATATAACATTTGATGCTAAAGCTGGTGCATGAGCCTATGATGTAGAAGTATGTGGTGGAGGTATGGAAGAAGAAGGAATGGAAGAAGATGGATCTAATAAGGATGGAACAAACCTTAAAGAGGTGGACATGAAGAAGATGAAGGCATCGAAGTAGAAACATGTGCTCGAGAAGAGGAAGCCTATGGAACAACTAGAGGTATAACTGGCTGAGCAGGAGGACCCTATGCCTGATCAAGTAAAAATTATGCAATCTATGCATCCATCTCTCTTTGTCATCTAGCTCTATGTCAGCCATGTCTAATAGTTAGATCCATAGCAACTTGATGGAATGCTCTATCTACACCACCTCTAACCTGATTACCCCTAGGAGGGATAGGAACAACAATAATCACTAGAATATGAACTCTACCTACTCCAACTACCTGATGACCCTATTTTCTATGTTGTGCTCTAATCCTACCCCACCTCTCCCACCACCTCCATCATTTGCATCATCTCCATGATCTCTCATATCACCACCATCACCATCAGATATCTCATCTATGCATGGGACTCTCTCAACAGGATCTGTAAACCTCGGAAATGGGTTTCAAACCAACCAATCTCCATACTCATCTATGATCCTAGCATCCATAATATGCTCTCTCATAGACTAAGGTAAGTACCCAAGGTCTCAAATCTCTTGAACAGTTGTTCCATAATCCACGCAATGACCCCAAAAAGATCTCTCTTCCTGGACCCTAGCATACATAGCCACTCCCTGGGACATACCCTATGTGTGCTCATACTGATGAAAAACTCTCTTGAAATGATATAAGTGGAATTCCCAATCATCCATTAAGGACAGAACATGAAAGGAAACTCAGTGCCATCCTTAGGTCAAGCCTCACATCTCACATATGGCCTCCATACCACAACATCCATATCATCGATGACACGATGCCAATAATCCAACTTACCCATATGGGCCTGAATCACCACACCCTCATACATGCAGGTGAATGGCCAACCCGGATCTCATTTGCATGTTGTGATAGGATATGTCACCGGGATATGCTCCCAAGTCCAAAGTTGTAATAAAATCACTCCTGCAGTAAGCATGGAAGATTTTCTATAAATGACTGTATGTAACTCATTATATAATTGTTCTAATACACAGGATCCCCATTCAAAACACTTGGGATGTGCCATCAAGTCCTCCAAAATAGGACCCCATCTGATTGCAAAACCATGACCACATCTATCTAGAAGAAGGAACCCACTGATCAGAGCATCGAGAACTGCTAGAAACACTAGAAAAGAATGGAACTAGGCTCACTAGATATGATCATCTCCAATGGTCAGATCTTGGAAGACCCGACGAAATGTTGAACCATCATAAAAATAATCATAATAAACCAACTCTCCTCTGGTAGGCAAGTGAAGGATATGATACACATCCTTTAGGGTGATCGTCATCTCACCCATAGGAAAATGGAAGGTATTATGGTCTGAGTGCCACCTCTCAACCATAGCAGTGATCAAACCTTGATTCACTCAGAATCAAGGTAAGACAAGAAGGAAAGACAACCCACAAAGACTAACATGTCTCTGATCAAATGTGCTAAGATCATCAATCATACTCATAGGAAGGGGATATAAACCATGGATGCCTAAGGACTTAAGCACCTCCTACAAAAAGCAAGTTCAATCACATTAGTTTTGAAATTAGTTATCATTTGGATTATCCTAAGTCAATTAAACATTTAAAAATATCAAACCACAATCAATTTTCCTGAGTCTACTTAGTGAGGATGGAAAATTCATCATCATCCATCATCTAAATCTAGATTGACAATCAAACATTCAAACTCTGACTGACTCATATTGACATCTTACAACTTGCTATAACATCAAGTTAGTTAACTTAACTAATCATCTAATTGATGATGTTGAACAATTTGCAAAGTGGACTATGAAAATTTAAAATATTTCTTAGTGGGGTAAAAGCACTATTTCAGTCTTTAAAAGTGCTAAAACTCAAAAGCATTGTTTAAAAGTTTAAAAGCATTACTTAAAAAATCAAAAGCGCAACATCAACGCAAACATGCTAAAAATATTTGAAAGTGCTATTTCTGAACTCATGCACGCTAATCTAAATTGCAAAAGTGAAATAAAATTTAAAAGCACTATTTGACAAAGCGAAAGCGGTTGATGCCCTAGAATAGGCATGTAAATGCGCTACTTCGATTCATGGAAGTGCGATTTCAAGTGTAAACACGCTATTTAAATTAGTAAAAGTGCTATTTCATATTTAAAAAGAGAAAAAGAGGGTTTTCCTACGAAAAATTCATTTTTTTTCATTTAAATGCGTCAATCAGAAAATTGAAAGGATCAGGCACTTACTGGAGGTCCGTACATGAGTGGCCATTGATACCATCGCCCATGCTCGAATCTATGCTCATGTATCAGGATCGACATTGTCAAGGAGTCAAAGAAGGTCAGAGCTCAAAAGTGAAAAGTAAAAGTGAAAATGAATAGTGAAAGTGCCTTTTTACCCCTTTATATAGCCCCTTTTGACCTAAAAAGGGTATCTTTGACCTAAAAAGGGAATCTATGATTAGAAAGTGACCCAGGGACTTAAATTTTTCATCAAATCATATAAATTAGGGGTATTTGTTATCACATAGATGCAAAAACATTATCAAAAATGAAATCAAAATTCATTAATAGATTGACCTAATCAACACAAATTGACCTAAACTGTAAAAAAATTTCAAACATGTATCAAATTTCATTTCATTTCCAAGGGGGCATACACTTGGATAATTAGGAACATCAGCATCATCATCGAAATAGGGGAATGCACATCAAATCAAAGTGCAAGCTTTATCAAAAAAATTTTTTGCTAATTAATTGAAAGGGGCAATCAGACATTGAATTGAATCAAATCTAGTACCATTTCAGGGAACTATCATCGAATCGACTGTTAGACCAATTTCTCGTCAATGTAAAAATCCTATGAAATTGGTCTTATCCTTGCAATTTTCTAGAAGTTGTATTGTCATGCCTGTGATCATAGTTTTGGTGTGCGCCAGAGTTTTATAAGGTCTCATCACTTGCACCCTTAGCCATCTATTGATTTCCATGTCACCATACTCTAGTCCAAGTCACATGGCATAATATGTAAAAATCCAAGTGAACTACCCTGCCTAAGCTATGACATTGTTTTAACTTGCCAACTAAGTATATGATGTTTCTTGGCTTGTACCCTTAACATGTGATAGTTCAATGTGTTCCCAAGGTTGGGTTAAGGGTACATGTCCTGGGGAGTAGAAACCAGTGAGATATGGTTGTTTTAAAATCCGTGGGAAATAGCTTGTTTTATGTCACAGGGTTTCATAAAATTGTATAAGCATAAAAACCATGGATGTTTTATGCATTTCGCATGCTCGCAGTTCCTCCCTGACCTCAACATTTCTCATCCACATTGTTGCAACCACATTACAAATGTCTTGGTGGGCCCAGTTTCAAAAGGCTTTTCAAAGAAGTCAAATTTTAAGTCTTAATCAATGGTTGTCGTATGACCGTAAAGCAAGCTTTTCCTCTTTGCGATCATGCGACGACCATTGATTCCTTCCAAAGCCACAAGCCAATGAGGCGGTGGGACCGATTGCCTGATCTTACAAACATGCATGTTTCTTATTCGTTGCAATGTGGCAAAATTATTTTCAAGGGCCCGGTTGACCACTTTGTTGATTTTTGAGAACCACCCAATCTATCGGGAAGGAATGAATCAATGGTCATGTTTTAAACTGGCTGATTAACCATTTCTATCCTAAATTTGAATATTTTAAGGATTTCTTAGCAACAAGACTAAAAATTTAATGTTTTGGCAGCTGATCTATGTGATATGATTTTGCACTCACTAGTGCAACATGGCCCAAAGTATGATTGACTGTGGAAGGTGTCTAGGCCATGGTGGTGGGTGAGATGGCCATTCATATTCGTGTACATCACAGTTGGAATTATAAAGGTTAATCATGATGGGTTGGTAGTCTTTTGCATGCTAATTAGGGATTTTAGCATTAATGAAGATCATTCTTGGATTTGATTTTCTCGCGATTGCTTGTTTTCCTCCCCGACAGTAAATATTGATTGAATCTAGTTGACGAGGTGGTTGGAACCTAACATTGTCCTAGCTATCCAAAGCTTGTTGCATCCTTTCCAAAGGATTCCAAGGTAGCTAGTGACTATAAATTGTTGTCTGATGTATGTAGAAAGGGTTGATGGTCAATTTGGAAAATTGAGTAATGAGAGCTTGGCTTAAGGTTTGTTTTCCTTAGTATTTTGTCATTTTTTAATGTATTGACTCTACAAGTTTTAATGAAAATGCACTTGAATCCCAATCTCAGATTTATGTATGTCTTCTTATTCTAATCTTGCATTCTTATATATTAATGTCACAAACTGAGTTAATGTATGGTATACAAATCATATTGTGAAAATATCTTTGAGTTCTTGCCAAAGTCAGGATTAAATCCTTAAAGGAAGTTTCAGAGAATCCACAGTTCAATGAGAATTTAATGTCTAAGTGTGAGGTTGGAGAGGAATAATAGGCAAAGCACTTATTCTTGATTTGGGTATGTTGGAATTATATTTTCAGCTGATGTATGTTGTATTGTGACTCTATGCCCTAGGTGAAGACACTGGTCCATTCTCAGGAGGCATTTTTCCCATCATCAATCAAACAAATATAAATGATAAAATCTTTCAATCAGTTTGTAAAGGGTATGAATGTATAATATTTTGGAGACTCCTTTCAAGAAGCGAGTCAAGGGTACACCTGCCTGAGCATTAGGCTCAAAGTGTAGGAGGATCCTTGTTGATCCTATTTAATTGGCCCTTTTCCTTGTAGAGTTTGGAGTGGTGATAGAGTCAATGACATTAGTTTGTCAATCATAGTGTAAATCTTCAAGTGGAAAGAAAAGGAACCAACAAAATGGTGACTCTGCTGGGGAGAGTCTAGAGATAAGAGAAATTTCAGCAGATTCTTGTGTTTCTCCTATTTTGGTATTTTCTGTTAAGGCTTCTCAAGGTTTATTTCATAAGATTTCCCATTTTTGTGGGTTGTGACTCAAAGGTTGAGAACCAGTCTTTATAAATTACAAATCATGGACAAAAGAAGGAATACAAGGTCTTTTGTCAAGAAGCATCCAGAGGTTACTTTGGAGTAGTTGCCTAGATTAGAAAAGAAAAGTTGGATTAGGAGAAATGGAGAGTCTACTAGTGATTTTGTAAGAGAACAAAATAATGCCAGAAATAGAGCACCACATGCATCCTCTAATGAGGATGATTGATAATACAAAAGTTCTAAATCAGACAGTGGCCACTCCAGAGATAATTTTTATGATACCCTAGAGGCCTTATTTCAAGATAAAGATTCATTTCCTATAGGACAAGGTGTGCAAGCAGGAGAAATGGGTTTTGGACCAAATTTAGATCCTGACAAGGATATGTTTGGAGAGTAGCCCATGGGACCAAGGCAGGTCCATTTCCCATATCAAAATCTCACTGATGTGGATGTATCATCAAGCTCCAAGGACATCATGATAGACCCAAATGATTTGGGTGCATTGAGATTACAGTTGGCAAAGCAGGATGCCATATACAAGAGATTACGAAAAGAAAGAGAGACTAAAAAATTAAATACATTAATAGAAAGAGAGTCTTTAATTAGAAAAAATAATGAGCTAAAGGAGAGAAAAAAATATTTGCTTCTACTCCTAAAACTTTGCAGCATGATGTCTTCGGTGATCTTGATGCTTTGAGAAGTGAGCAGAAACATTTACTGCAAGACCATGAATTTTATAAAGAGGGCCCTGTGATTAGACAGGTTTAGAATTATACTTCTCTACCTAAGGATAAAGATGGGCATGAAATTACTAGACCTGCCATTGCTATAGGTTAGAAGGGAAAGCAAAAGATGGTGGGAATCCAAATAACCAAGCTAGTGGTAATACCACAGATCCCACCACCTATCTCAAATAAGGATACATAGATGGAAAAGAAAAGAAAGGAAGATGATGATCTTGCAAGAGAATTAGAGAAGGCTGAAATTGAAGCCTCCATTGCAAAAAAAAAAGAAGAAAGATCCAGTTCTTGAAGGCTTCATCTGTGAATACTCTTCTACCATCTACTGATAAAATAGGTATGCCATCTACATCTTCTAATGTTGTTCCACTTGGTAATGTTACTACCAGTAATCCAGTTCCTACTTCATCTACCAAGATAAATGTTAACCCTAAAGGAAACATTAGTTCAAGTTTTCAAAGAAGGCCTATTCAATTAGAAGGCTATAGGAAAATCAGCTTTGATGGAATACCAGGTTACCCAAATGCCTTTCCTAGTGATATAAGAGACAAAATACCTAAATTTTCTAGTAAAAATGCCATTAGTTGTGAAGAACACCTTAGATCATTTTTCGATGTGCTAAATGACTCTGAGGTTGAACATGAGGATGTGGTCATGAAATTGTTTGTTTAGTCTTTGGTGGAGGATGCTAGAGATTGGTTAAAAAGACTCCTTGACAGATGTATTGCCACATGGGATTCCTTTGAGAAATGCTTCAAGGAACAATATGGTGATAGGCCTAATGCTAAATTTATGTTGAATGAATTTAACACCATAAGGAAAAATCAGAATGAATCTGCAGCCGAGTTCAACATGAGATTTCAGAAGGGTATCCATAAATTGTTTCAAGTCATGAGGTTAGATGAAAATGTTTGCTTAACCACAATCTTCAATGCCTTTGATGGTAAGATGGGATACTTGTTGAGGGAAAAAGAACCAAGAACTCTCAAAGAGGCTTTTAGGATTGCTGTCAATTTTGAAAACAATATGAAAGTATCAGGGAAATTGGGTGGAAAAAGAGATGACCCTAAGTTGTTTGGGGATAAAAAATAGAAAATGGATAATGAGAGAAGTGTTGGAAATAAGATGCAAGAGTAAGATAAGTTGGATAAGGTGTTGAATGCACTAAAGGATTTGAAATCACCTGCAAATAGGAATAATAGTGTTCCTGCTAATGAAAAGCCTCAATTCAACAACAATTTCAATAGGCAGAATAGACTGCAAAATTACCCCTACAACACCCAATGGAAAGATGGAAAACCTATTGTTCCTACTATGAGACAAAATAGTGACAAAGTTGTCCCTGATCCTTTAAAAAAAGCTTCTATAAATGTTATGGAGGATACACCATGGTGTATGGGTTGCCAGTCTCCTCATTCTGTAGAACATTGTGTGATTGCACAGTCCATGGCTACATATCAAGATGATGGTTCTGATGAACCTGATCAAGAAGGAACTCATGACAAGATTGAGTGTAACATGAAATCTTCATATTTGGGATATGAAGATGATTTTGATATTGGTGAAGAAACTGATGTGTGCTTGAAGAGACAAAATAAGGCTCTATTTCAGCAAGAAGTTTTTTCTGATAATGATGACGTTGATGAAAAGACATGTAACATGAATTCTTCCTCAAAGCTAGTGAATTTAAGGAGACCTTCAAAAGAAGAAATTGCTAGGATCACTGTAGAAATGGTAGCTCTTGTACAAACTAGAAATATGATAGCAAATGATACCAATGGAAAAGCTGCATGAATGTTTATGAAGGATACCAATCCTAAGGGACCCAATGGAAGCAAATCAAAAGATGGCAACTTGGTGAAGTTCAAAAATCAAATAGATAAAAAGTGGGAACCAAGGGGAGTTGGAGCTGAAAAGATCTGTGTTGTCCATGACAAAGATAATCAAAAGGAAGTAGAGAGGCCAATTAGTACAATGGCTAAAACTAAAAAAATGAACGTGACAACTACAACTAATGTATCAAAGAAACATAAAGACACAAGAGTAGTGCAGATTGAGATTCCTTCCTCCACCCCTATTGATATGTTGGTTGTATTGTCTTAGATTACTGTCAAGGTTCCTTTGTCAGAATTATTGAGGATCCTTGATCATAAGGATAGACCCCTTGCATGGGTAGACAATGTTCATGATAAAAATGTTACTTGCAATGCCAATGAACCCCAAGCTAAAGCTATGAAAGGAATGGAAGTTCAGGGAATGGTGTCTCAAATACCACCTATATATTTAGACAATTATGTCAATGCTAGCCTTGAAAACATAGATCCATTCTTCCTAAGTGTCATTGTGAATGGAATGAAATTAAGGAACTGCATGATTGATTCAAGTGCTTCAAATACTGTCATGCCTTTCAAAATCATGGAAAATTTGGGCCTTAAAGTGGATACGGTCCAAGGAAGATGTTATGCAATGGATCAGAGAGAAGTACCAGTTATTGGGACTATAAGTGCAATGCCCTATAGATTGGCAGCCAATCCAGAGAAAAGTTTGACAATGAGTCTCTTGGTGCTGGATATCCCTCCCCATTATGGGATGTTACTATCTAGGAAGTGGAGCGTTTCCATGGGTGGAAGTTCACAATGTGATTTTTCCTATGCAACTTTCAAGATTGATGATCAATTTATTAAGATTGAGTGGGAGCCACGAGTATGCCACATGATTGAAAGGAGTATTAACAATGAGACTACATGTTTTGTGGATACCGACATCAATGCTTTCAGGGTAGAGGCCATTGTGATTGAAAAGGAGCCTATATTTCCATTTATCTCTGTGGAGGTAAGTGCTAAATCTGATAAGGGTGATTTATGGGTGATGTACTTTGATGGTGCAAACTGCAAAGATGGGTCATGAGCAGGTGTTTTACTCATTTCTCTTGATGGAAATACTTACAATTTCTCCTTCACATTAAGCTTCTCATGTACAAATAATATAGCAAAATATGAGGCATTATTGATAGGATTGAGGTTGGCACACAAGAATGAAATTAAATGCATAAAAGTTATGTGTGATTCAGAGTTAGTTGTGTCCCAAGTAAGATTAGTATATGCTTCCAAGAACAAGAGATTGAAACAATATGGAAATGTTGTGTGGGACATGATTGAATGTTTTGATGCCTTCAATATTGTGTGGAAGGATAGGAGAAACAATAAAATGGCTGACTTGTTAGCCAATATAGCAATCAATCCTAGTGACATTACATTTGTTGGTGTCTCTAAAGTTGAAATTCAGACTAGGCTGAGTATACCAGATAATGTTGAAAATTGGCAAGTCTTTGAAGATGACTAGGATATTTTGAGATTTATGAATTGTGAAGATTAATATCATGGTCAAGAACTATATTGCTCAACCCTGGTTGAGATTGTAGAATGAAAAGAGGTCATCCTTGGCAATGAAGTCCTACAACTTAAGACTAATAAGGTTCCTAAGGGACTTGTTGTTTTAGAAACTGTATTTGATAGTCAAGACAAAGTTCAAATGGATACTAAGAAGAGAGATCAAATGGATATGGATGAAATTAATCTTAGCACACAAGAGACACCTAAGAAGATTTATATTGGAAGAGAGATGTCTCAAAAGGTAAGAAAGTCTTTGATTGAATTGTTAAGAAAATTCAGGCATGTTTTTGCATGGTCATATGATGACCTAAAGGTTTATAGGGAAGACTTGTTTCAACATATTATTCCTCTGAAGGAAGATGCTAAACCTTTTAGGAAAAAACAAAGGCCAATTAATCCTACATTGGCACCCAAGATGCAAGAAGAATTAATGAAGTTGAGAGATGGTAGAATCATAAAGCCTGTGAGGAACTCTTCTTGGGTGTCAAATTTGGTTCCTATCAGGAAGAAGAATGGGAATATTAGATTATGTGTGGACTTCAGGAACCTAAATGTATCTTCTCTAAAGGATAACTATTGCTTGCCTAATATGGAGGCTATGTTGCAAAGAGTAACTCGTTCTAATTTGATGTCTATGATGGATGGTTTTTCTGGTTACAATCAAGTTATTGTAAAAGAATCAGAATAGTTTAAGACAACTTTCACAACACCTTGGGGAACTTATATTTATGTGAGAATGCCTTTTGGTCTCATGAATGCTGGTGCTACTTTTTAAAGGGCAATGGATGTTTCCTTTGCAAATTTTATAGATGTTTTCCTTGTTGTTTATTAGGATGACTTAAATGCATACTCCAAGAAGGAAGAAGATCATTGTTCTCATTTAGAACAGATATTTGTAAGAGCCTTGGAGTATGGCATTTCATTAAACCCAAGGAAATGTGTGTTTGGTGTGATTGAAGGCAAGTTGCTTGGCCACTTAGTAAGGAAGCAAGGAGTAAGAATTGATCCTAAAAGAGTGATGGAAATTGATAAGATTCAAAAGCCAAAAAATGTGAAGGGAATCCAGTCCTTCTTTGGCCAGATAAATTTCTTAAGAAGATTTGTTACAAACTTTGCTGAAGTCACTAGGCCAATATCCAAAATGTTAAAAAAGGGGGCTGAGATTATATGGGAAGGTGAGCCTAATGAAGCTTTCAAGAATATCAAGTAGGAAATTAAAGATTTCCCTATGCTTAAGGCTCGTGATTATGATTCTCCAATGCACATTTTTTCTTTTGTATCTTTTCATATTGTTGCTGTAGTTCTATTGCAGAAAAATAAGGAGGGTTTTGAGCAACCTATTGCATTCTTTAGTAAATATTTACAGGCTATTGAATTAAAATATGATATCAGTGAGAAACAAGCATATGCACTCATGAAAGTAGTGAAGGCTTTCAGGTGCTATCTGATGGGAGCAAATATCATTTCTTTCATACCAAGTGCTGTAGTAAAGGATATCTTTTCAGAGCAAGAAGTGTCTGGGAGAAGATGTAGATGGATTAATAGAATTCAAGAGTTTAACATTGATATCCAAATTACCAAGTTGGTTAGAGGTCAAGGATTGGAAAAATTGATGGCTCAATCCAATCTTGATGCAAATCAAATAAATCAAGTTGAGGTTGATTACACATGTGATATGGATGATTGTATTTGGTATCAAGATGTTACCTATTATTTGAGAAATATGAAGTGCCCAGTAGGAATGGATGATAATAAGAAAAGGAAACTGAAACTACAGGCAATCAAGTATGTAATCATAAAATGCAAGTTATATAAAAGGAATTTGGATTGCATACTTTTGAAATGTGTTGATAAAAATTAGGCTGACAAATTGTTGAGAGAATTGCATGAAGGGATCTATGGTGGACATTTTATGGGAAAAACTACTGCTCAAAAGATTCTGAGAGCAGGATTCTAGTGTCCCACAATCTTCAAGGATGCAGAACAATTGGTAAGAAAGTGTGATGCTTGTCAAGGATTTTCTGGTAAGCTCAAATTCTCAGGAAATGTACCATTGAGGCTAGTTAAAGTGCAGGCCCCTTTCCAACAATGGGGAATGGATTTTATAGGTGAATTCCCAAACAAGTCCAGTGGAGGACATTCTTGGATCTTAGTTGCCACTGATTATTTTACAAAATGGGTAGAGGCTATTCCTATAAGGAATGCAACAAGAAAGGTGGTGATTGATTTTCTATTGAATAATATTGTTACAAGATTTAGTTGTCCTAAAAGAATTGTCAGTGATAATGCGATGTGCTTTAGGTCTACTGAATACAAAGAATTCTACAAAGATTTAGAAATCCAAATATCATTTTCCTCACCGTATCATCCACAAGGAAATGGACAGACATAATCAACTAATAAAAGTTTGATTAAGGTTCTCAAGAGAATTCTTGAACAAAATAAGAGGTCATGGAATTCAAAATTGCCATTAGTTGTATGGGGTGACAGAGTAACTATGAAAAAGGCAATTGGATGTGCACCATTTGACCTAGTGTATGGAATACATGCGAGGATGCCACAAAACAACTTTCTAGAGATGTATAAGTTTGTTCAAATATATGATGAAGATCTGGAGAATGAAATGCAGTTGAGAATTGAGGACTTAACCAAGTTGGATGAAACTAGAAGAGAATCAATTTCAAGGAATGCTAAGTTGCAATTACAAGTTAAGAGTTTGTATGACAGAAAAACTGTTAAAAGGAGGTTTGAACCTGATGACTTGGTATTAATCTGGAATGCCAGATTGGAAGATAAAGGAAAGCATGGAAAGTTTGATCCAATTTGGTTAGGACCATATTTGATTCATGAGAGATGGGGACCAGATTCCTACATTGTCAAGGAGCTCAATGGTGATATTCAAGAGTTTCTAGTTCATGGAAAATTCTTGAAGGGATACTTCAGTTGAAGTACCTTTATTTCCATGAACAGTAGTTAGGCTTGTATATACCAGTGTGTTTCTTTCTATCTGGTCTTGCTTTAATTTGTAGGGTTTTGTCCTGGCACTCTTTGTTGTTCTCCAGTGGGTGGTCTGCTCTCCCAAAAATTCTCATTTCTTACATGGGCACAAGTTACCCATTGTCCCTAGACAAAGCCACTATTAGACCAATTTCTCGTCAATGTAAAAATCCTATGAAATTGGTCTTATCCTTGTAGTTTTCCAGAAGTTGTCCTATCATGCCTGTGATCACAGTTTTGGTGTGCACCAAAGTTTTATAAGGTTTCATCACTTGCGCCCTTAGCCACGTATCAATTTCCATGACACCATGCTCCATTCTAGGTCACATGGCCTAATATGTAAAAATCCAAGTGAACTGCTCTGCCCTAGCTGTGACACAATTTTAACTTCTGAGCTAAGTATATCATATTTCTTGGCTTGCACCCTTAACATGTGATAGTTCAGTGTGTTCCAAAGGTTGGGTTAAGGGTGTACATCCTAGGGAGTAGAAACCAATGAGATATGGCTATTTTAAAATCCATGGGAAATATCTTGTTTTATGTCGCAGGGTTTCATAAAATTGTATAAGCATAAAAACCCTGGATGTTTTCTGCATTTCACATGCTCCCAATTCCTCCCTGATCTCAGCATTTCTCATCCACATTACAAATGTCTTGGTGATCCCAGTTTCAAAAGGATTTTCAAAGTAGTCAAAGTTTAAGTCTTAATCAACGGTTGTCGTATGATCGTAAAGCAAGCTTTTCCTCTTTGTGATCATACGACGACTATTGATTCCTTCTAAAGCCATAAGCCGACGAGGCAGTGGGACCGGTTGCCTGATCTTGGAGATGTGCATGTTTCTTATTGGTTGCAATGTGGTGAAATTATTTTCAAGGGCCCGATTGACCACTTTGTTGATTTTTGAGAACCACCCAATCTGCCAAGAAGGAGTGAATCGATGATCATTTTTTAAACGTGTTGATTAACCATTGCTATCCTAAATTCAAATATTTTAAGGGTTTCTTAGTGATAGAAGGACTAAAAATTTAATGTTTTGGTAGATGATCTATGTGATATGATTTTGTGCTCACTAGTGCAACATGGCCCAAAGTATGATTGACTATGGAAGGTGTCTGGGCCATGGTGGTGGTTGAGATGGCCATTCATATTCGCATGCATCACAGTTGGAATTGTAAAGATTAATCATGATGGGTTGCTAGTATTTTATGTACCAATCAAGGATTGTATCATTAATGAAGATCATTCTTGGATTTGATTTTCTCACGATTGCTTGTTTTCCTCCTCGGCAGTAAATATTGATTGAATCTAATTGGCGAGGTGGTTGGACCCCTAACATTGTCCTAGCTATCCGAAGCTTGTTGCATCCTTTCCAAAGGATTCCAAGGTAGCTAGAGACTATAAATTGTTGTCTGATGTATGTAGAAAGGGTTGATGGTCAATTTTGAAAATTGAGCAATAAGAGCTTGGCTTAGGGTTTATTTTCCTTAGTATTTTGTCATTTTTCAATGTATTGACTCTGCAAGTTTTAATGAAAATGCACTTGAATCCTAGTCTCAAATTTATGTATGTCTTCTTATTCTAATCCTGCATTCTTATATATTAATGTCACAAACTAAGTTAATGTATGGTATACAAAGTATATTGTGAAAATATCTTTGAGTTCTTGCCAAAGTTAGGATTAAATCCTTAAAGGTAGTTTCAAAGAATCCACAGTTGAGTGAGAATCTGATGTCTAAGTGTGAGGTTGGAGAGGAATAATAGGCAAAGCATTTATTCTAGATTTGGGTATGTTGGAGTTAGATTTTCAGCTGATGTATGTTGTATTGTGACTCTATGCCCTAGGAGAAGACACCGGTCCATTCTCAGGAGGCATTTTTCCCATCATCAATCAAACAAATATAAATGATAAAATCTTTCAATCAATTTGTAAAGGGCATGAATGTATAATATTTTGGAGACTCCTTTCAAGAAGTGAAGCAAGGGTACACTCGCTTGAGCATTAGGCTAAAAGTGTATAAGGATCCTTGTTGATCCTTTTTAATTGGCCCTATTCCTTGTAGAGTTTGGAGTGGTGATAGAGTCAGTGACATTAGTTTGTCATTCATAGTGTAAATCTACAAGTGGAAAGAAAAGGAACCAACATTGACCATCAAAACTAAAACAATCAAACATCATTAGAATCTGCATCAAAATATTAAATGATGAAATTGACCATGGAAGACATCAAATGCAATCAGGATCTTCCATCAATAGAACCAAGACTTTTCATTAGTTAAATTAGAACAATCTTTGAATTGGCATGCTTTGCACGTCAACTCAAAGAGGGGCATTTGTAATCACCTAAAAGTGGGCAGGATCATTCAAGTGAGTAATCAAGGCAATTGAATCACAACAAGCATTTCACCAATCAAAATTAAAATCAAGTCTTAATTCAATATAAATCAAAATCAAGAGCTAAAAGATCAATTAAAACTAATCAAATCATGATAAATTAAATCAGAGTAAAATTAGTCTAATTAATTGTATAGTTTGAATTAAATCAAAATTAACTCATTCTAAGGGGTACACTTGTCTAAAAAAAATGAATTAAATCAATTAATAAATCCTAATTTCTCTCAACACCACATGGGATGAAAAAGCCTCAACCAACAAGATTTAAGAAAAGAGCTCACATGGATCAAGCCAAAATGAATCTCAATCACTCAAATTGAAAGAGCATCTTGTCCACTCAACTTGTCTACTAGTCCCAAGCTTTGAGGACACAATATTTAAATTGTCTTCAAAGGGTGGAACCACAGACTCAACCCCAACTTAACCTTTATCAACTTTACTAAACCCCATGCCCTTGTCAAATCCTATAAAAGCAAGGCTAAATTCACTCATAAAATAATCCACAAATCTAAGAATTGCAATTAACCTCTTGATAATTATAGCTAGAAAGGAAATTTAGAAGTTACTTAAGTATTTCATTTTGGAATTGAACTAATTATCTTATCTTATCCTTCATTTCTCATTCTAGGGCTATCATTAATGGAGGCTTGCTGAGAGCTTCACCATTAACACTCCTAGTTAGAGAGCCATAGAGTGCTTAATTATTCTTTATTTGCTAAATAGAGTTCCTAATTGTGGTTATTTAGTTTCTATTTCATTTATTAACAATACTAACCCTATGAAGATACTATTTCTAGTATACAGTATGCACTAGCAAGAGCATCTGTAATAGCATAGAAAGTAGAAACAAATATTGAATATTTAGGACTTAGCTTAGAAAGAATAGAAAATATCAATTATTCATCCCCTTTAGTAATGTCACAAGTACAAAGCTCCAATCTAATAGAATTGAACTTAGAGAAAAAGTCTTGAATATTGTCAAAATCACTAGGATTGAGACCTATGAGCTCATTCTCTAATCTGAATTTTCTCATTCTATCAGGTGTTCCAAATATTCCTTCCAAGATTAGCTAATCATCATGATGATGTGTGCAAGATGCACTATGAAATAGAAAATCATGAGAGATGGATGATCTAAGAGACCTAAGTGATTTATCTCTTCGATCAAACCATTTTCTCTTTTTTGCAACACCTATATCTAGTTCTTGATCCTCACCAAGACTCATTCTAAGAAATACAATACTTAACAATTGATCAAATAAAGAATCTTTCCATGCATGGCAGTTATATGGAGCGAGAAATTTTACCTTTCAAAAGTCTATAATGCAACCAAATAACAACCAAAATCAACTGATAACTCCTTCAAATTACTAAAGCAAATTAGGAAAGAAAAATCCAAGGATTAAGCAAGTGCAAATATAGCCCCAAAATGGCCTCTTTATGAAAGTGATATTTCCCAAATCAATGAAATATGATTGCATATCTAGAAAGTAGTCAAAACACCATGCACTTTCAAAATAAAATTCACCTGAAATATTATTGCATGTGCCCAAACAAAGCCTTGGAAGTTGTAGAAATCAGGAATAGATAAGAATAGTCATGAAAATATGCAATATAAGATTAATCCAGCCACCAAAATGATAAAATAATGTACCATTGGAAAATTCTACCCCAAATCAAAAGAAAATTCTTGAGAAAAGGAGCAAAATTAAGAAAGTTATTAGCCTATGAAAATGAACTACAAAATCAAAAAATCATATGGTGAAGGCAATAATTTTCAAATATACAATGACATTAGAAAACTGCTACATTAAATTTGATGGACGTATGGCTATCACAACAAAATAGCCTCCTACTGCTACATGACGTGCAAAAGGGCATCTAAATTATGCCCTTAAAATAGATGACATAGAAAAACAATATTGCCTCCTTTGCTAATTGTACTACCCACGTGGCAGATCATATCATTGTTTGCGTAAGATGACATGGTCATTTTGCATGATCTAATTGGGTCATACTGTGCTAATGTGGTGGTCAATGATGTGGTGCCCATATGTAGAGTTGGCATGTGATCACTAACTAGATCTGACCACTTTCTTGACTTTTGCCACATGTCAAGTGGTGACTGGGGCTTGACTGGTCTGCAGGAATCAATGGACAATAGGTGGCAGAGTTGGTAGCAGCCATAGGATGAGGAGCCCACTGCAAAAGTGGGTGGATGAGGGGCCCTCTAGGGAAGAGGGTGGTGGGTGGATGAGGGTCCCATTGAGGAAGTAGGTTGTGGATGGATATCCACTTTGGGTGTGGATTTTAGTCCCACATTAGGAGTATGGGTAAACCTCCCTGCTTTATATACAAAGTGCCACCAATTTTAAATAAAGAAAGAGTCGGTGGGTGTTCGGCTTGCTCACCAATACATATGATGTGATAGATTTGTTGAGGTCATAGATTAGTTTGGATTTGATAGTTGTATGACACCTACAATAAATCAAAGCTAACAAACTGAAGTGGATTGTACCAACCTAGAATTTATCTAGAGAAGTATAATTATAAAAAACTACAGTGGGCTGCACCAACCCATAATTTTGCTAGAGAAATATAATTATAAGAAACTATAGAAAATATGTGAAGATATATACATATATATACATACATATACATATAAATATACATATACATATATGTGTGTGTGTGTATGTATATATATATATATATATATATATGTATATGTATGTATGTATATGTATGTGTGTGTGTGTGTGTGTGTGTGTGTGTGTGTGTGTGTGTGTTTGTGTATGTATATATATATATATATATATATATGTATATGTATGTATGTATATGTGTGTGTGTGTGTGTGTGTGTATGTATATATATGTATATATATATATGTATGATGCAGGAGCATCCTAGGATTTTTGACAATCCTGTATCAACCAAAAATATGTTTGTCTTTGAAGGTAGATTGTTAGCTTTGATCTTGGTTTGATGGAGTACTTTCTTGGTTTGGGAGAATGGTTGCTCATTTTATGTGGTTACCAGGGTACTCGGTCTCTGAAGAATGTGTGGTAACTGAAGGTGTCAGTTCACTAGCACTCGGCGATAACTGCATTGCTCGGTCATGCTTGGCATGGTTGGTTGACTGGTGCTCGGTTATTTCTTCTGTTGCTCGGTGTTCTTGCTTACTGACTGGTTCGTTTGGATGGATCGGCTTGGCTGACTAGTTTCATTGATTTGGGTCATGCTCCTCATGTTATGGATTGACCGTTGGATGTTCATGAAGGGTGCTCCCCTTAATACCGTAAACACACAACAGAAACAAAGAACAACAACAATTTGAAAAAATAGAAAATGGGCTTCTTATTATCTCTACAAATGTGGAATTACAAATTTCAGAACCAGAATATGCAAAGCCACATGGGCATCTTCCTTACAATATTCTGAGGGACAAATCCTCAAATGATTACCCAAAACTACTCTGAACTACTCTGAACTACCTAAGACAACACTACTGGCCTTCTTTATATAGGCAATTTCCACCACCCGAGAAGGTTCCAGAAATTTAGCCCTTTAGGCTGACTAAACATAGAATTATTTGTTTTTCACAATTATTACAATAGGGTCGGCTCAAAAGAAATACAAAACATGATTTTAGGTAACCCAACTTCCGGAGGTCATAACTTTTTAACCGTAACTCCGTTTTTCTATTGTAACCACTTTTTGGAAATGCCATGATGAGATCTACAGTGCTTGACATGTGCAAGCACCAGTCAACTGGGGGTTGATCACAATTCGGAGCCTCTAAGGTCTTCAAAATTGACCTGAAAGATTTCATACCCAAAAACCTCAATAACTTCACCAATACTAATGATGTGGCAATGAAACTCAACTAGTAGGCTGAAATGACTAGGATGAACCTCCAACTGTAAAATTAAAACATTCTAAGATCATGTGACCAACTTACTAAAAATAGTAAGTTTCCATAAATAGCAGCTCTACACAAGATAACCCTTATTGAAAAGAAAATACAAATATTTTTGGGTGATGCAAGATTGCTCTTACACCCAGGATGCTCCTGCATCAGATGTGTGGGGACCTAGATCATTGACAAGAAGTTAGTATCCTACAAGCTTAGGAGCAGGAAGATTGCTTGGAAGTTTGAGTACAAGTTTAGATCTTTCCTGGGTGCCTACTAGTGTGTTGTGTGTTGCAAACCTGGGCTAGTTGAATACTGATGTTGTGGAAAAGATTTGGATCTTGCGAGATCTTGTAGATTGTTACTTGCTTTGTATCTAGCCGTAACCGGGAAGGCCTTACAGCCTAACACATTGCATGTAATCGGTAATTTGATGAATAAAGACTTCTATTTTATATCATATTTTTTGTTGTTGTTGTGTATTTCCACTGCATATTGGTCTAGCTGAAAGGTCGGCCAATCCTTAATTGGATCCACCAACCTTGACTACATTAAGTGGTATCAGAGCTAGGTTTGTTCCTGTTTGAGAAAAGTTTGTTTCTGTTGGAGCCGAGTGGATCTTGTGTGTTCATGTCTGGATCTTGATTTCAAGATGCCACTAAGGAGAAATAGTGAGATCTCAGAGGAAGAGGAAGCTACTAGAGAATTCAGTCTTGATGATTTTAGGGCTTCACAAAAATAAGTGCAAGACCTACAAGAGGAATTGAGAAAGAAGAAGCTTACCTTGAAAGAGGATAGTGATGATGAATCTAAGGAAGATCATTTTGAAGAAGTTGTAGAAGAAGCTAGAGATCCTGAGGAGAATCGAATTCTAAAATCTATGTCTAAGATTGGGAAGAGACCTAAGATTAAAGTTTTTGCATTTTTTGGAAGCCTTAGGCCAGAGGAGTTGATTGATTGGATCAATGAGATTGATGAGTACTTTGAGTATAAAGAAATAGAAGATCCTGATAGAGTTAGATTTGCAAAGACTAAGTTGAAGGGTCATGCAAATATTTGGTGGAGAGAAGTTCAGTTGGAAAGAGGTAGAAGAGGAAAGGAAAAGATCACTAAGTGGAACCGAATGGTTGACAAGTTGAAGAAGCAATTCATTCCAATGGACTATGAATTGGACATGTTTAAGAAGATGCAAGATTTGAAGCAGACTAACAAATCAATACACAAGTATACCGAGGAGTTTTACAGAATCATGATTAGGATAGGTCATTCTGAAGCTGATAAAGAGAAGGTTTCTAGGTATGTCTATGGTTTGAGACCTAGTATTCAGGAAGAGTTACTTACTGTGTAGATGACAATAATCAATGATGCTTATCAGATGGCATTGAAGATTGAAGAGAAGCTGAATAAGAAGTATGAAGGAAAATAGAACAATAGGAATGGAGGTGGTAAAACTAGTGAAGTAGTTGCTGAGAGTAATGTGATAGAGAATCCTAAGTCTGATGTGGGATCTAGTAGTGGTCAAGTTACTAAGAATGTTGGATAGAGAGGAAGGTGGAAGAATGAGTTCACCGGTACTTGTTATAACTGTGGTGAAGCTGGTCACAGAAGTTTTTATTGTCCTAAGAAAAGGGTGGCACTAACTGCTAAAGAAGATATTGTGAATGATGCAGAAAAAGGTGAGACACTTATCACTAGGAGATTAGCTGCATGTGTCCATGTACCGGTGCAAAGAAGGAATTTGTTCAAAACTAGATGTAAGTTCAAGGATAAGGTATTTAATATTATAGTTGATGGTGGTAGTTCTGAGAATTTTGTTTTAGATGAAATGGTTAGTAAATTGAATTTGGAAAGAAGGAAGCATCCTAATCCTTATCAGATTAGTTAAATAAAAGATTTTTCTAAGGTTAGAGTTGAATAACAATGCTTGGTTAAATTTCAGATTGGATCTTACCATGATGAGATATTGTGTGATATATTGCCTATGGATGCTTGTCATTTGTTGCTCGGTAGACCTTGGCAATTTCATAGGAATTTTTTGTTTGATAGTCGTGCTAACACTTATGTGGTTAGGCATGAAGGAGCTCAGCATAAGATGATATCTTTATGGGAAATAGGGGTTAAGGGATGTGGAGTTATCAGGTGTTGTCCTTATGACAAACCTCAGTAGCGGAGGGTTGATGAACCTATTCCTGCAAAGTCTAGCTTGAAGGAGAAGGATAATGGTATATCTGAAGAGTTTGCAGAGATTAAGAAACAGATGGTCTTGTTGGTAGAGATGGTACAAAAAATGGTGACATTTGTGACATAGAGAGATGCAGATGATACTGAGTTGATTGAGAAGTCTGAAGAGGATGAACCTTATCGAGGCACTGATGTGATCGGTAGTGGACAGAGTTGGTTTCTATCAGTTACTGATTGGAAGGATAAGCAAAGTGGAAAGAAGAAGAACTTGCTATAAGGAGAAATGAATGAAGTGAAGATTACTTGGGATGAAGGACAAGAGGAGATATGGGTTAAGAATAGATTTGGCATACCTGTTCTGATTCCCTTGAGGTGTTCTTGATTTCCTTATGAAAAAATCTTTCTTACTTGGGGTGTCTGATGTTGGAGCATCCTAGGATTCTTGGCAATCCTGTATCAACCAAAAATATGTTTGTCTTTGAAGGTAGATTGTTAGCTTTTATCTTGGTTTGATGGAGTACTTGCTTAGTTTGGGAGACTGGTGTCTTGATTTATGTGGTTACCAGAGTACTTGGTCTTAGAAGAACATGCGATAACTGAAGGTGTCGGTTCATTGGCGCTTGGCAATAATTGCATTGCTCAGTCATGCTTGGCATGGTCGTCTGAACAATGCTCAGTTATTTCCTCTGTTGCTCAGTGTTCTTTCTTATCGACTAGTTTGTTTGGATGGATCGGCTTGGCTGACTAGTTCTATTGATTTGGGTCACACTCCTCGTGTTATGGATTGACCTTTGAATGGGTGGGGACCTAGATCTGGCATGTTGCATTCTTCTATGGGGATCTGATGACCATTGGGGCCATGTTTGAGAGTTTATTTATTTTGTAAGGCTATGTGAGAGCCGACTGAGGTTTTAGAATTTAATATTTTTTTGTAAGGGTTTGTTGTTTCATCAGTCGACTTGTGGCTAGGAATTAGTATTTATAGGATGCTTGGGTAGTTTTTTAGGAGGGGAGATCATTGACAAAAAGTTAGCCTACGAGCTTAGGAGCAGGAAGATTTCTTGGAAGTTTGAGTACAAGTTTAGATCTTTCTTGGGTGCCTACCAGTGTGATGTGTGTTGCAAACCTGGGCTAGCTGAATACTAATGTTGTGGAAAAGATTTGGATCCTGCGATATCTTGTAGACTATTACCTGCTTTGTATCTGGTCGTAACTGGGAAGGCCTTATAGCCTGACACATTGCATGTAATCAGTAATTTGATGAATAAAGACTTCTTTTTTATATCATATTTGTTGTTGTTGTTGTGTATTTTCGTTGCATATTGGTTTGGCTACAAGTTCGGTCAGTCCTTAATTGGATTCACCAGCCTTGACTGGATTAATAAATAACATAGAATATATATATATATATATATATATATATATATATATATATATATATATATATATATATATATATATATATATATATATATATATATATATATATATATATATATATATATATATATATATATATATATATATATATATATATACACACATATACATATACATATAAGTACAAACCCGTGTCACACATTTGTAAAGGAAAAGATCAACATCATGCAAATTTTTCAACTTTAACGACATAAAAGTGGCAATTGTGTTTATAATTTGCAGATGATGTAAACTAATGAAATGTGTAAAATTGGATGAAGTTTATGCCTATAATTTTTTTTAAAAAAAATTGAACAAAAATTGGCATAGTTTTTTAATTTTTGAAGTCCATTTTTTTATTGCTAAAATATGTTGAAAATCTAGGGTCTAGTTCCCACCAAAAAACTATATGCAAATAATATTTTTTTCCTCTGATTTCAGAATGTATTTTAGATGACATGTATAGCTAGTGCAAAAAAAAAAGAAAAATTGGATTTCGGTATATATTTTGTCTTTTATAACTATCCAAAGTCGGTGTTACCTAAAATCAACAGTTTTTAGTTCCCACCAAATTTTTCCTATCAAATCTACACCATTAAGAAAAAAATTATATATTCTTAAAGAGGACCCTCTCCTCTCTAGTGTTAAATATAAGTTTTAAATTTTTTTTACATGATTTTCTATTTTTTTCTTTTTTCGAATGAGCATGTCCTTAAATGTTAAAATACCTCCTTGAAGTATTTTCAACTTATAATATATTATATGAATTCAAAACATTATAAAAATTATATGATCATAATCTTGACTCTTAGCTCTACAAAATGATATTTTTAGATTTTACAGAAAGCTAAATTTTGATGGAGAATTCAGATCCATAACTAAGAACTTCTGAAACTCACATTTTTTTGCTTGTTTTGCTGCCACATGCGATGCCACATTAGTATGTTCAGTCAGAACTGGTTAGGCCAAAACTAAGGGTGACCAAACATGGTCGCGTGGATGACCACAACCCTCAAACCTCATATTTTAAAGAATTTTTTTTAAATTAAAAAAATTGACAAATTGATAAAATCTGACCTAGAATAAATGATTTTTTAAATAAAATCATTTTTTATAGAGTTTTAATGGTTTTTTGCAAATTTATTAATTACTTTAATTTTTTGTGTTTTCAATTAAAGCATTGTTCAATTAGTACTTGAATTATGAACTTATTAATATTATTTTTTATCTTTTTCATGGGAAGAATTGTTTTTTGAATTAAAAAGATTGACAAATTGATAAAATCCGACCAAGAATAAATGATTTTTTAAATAAAATCATTTTTTATAGAGTTTTAATATCTTTTGCAAATTTATTAATTGCTTTAATTTTTTTATGTTTTTAATTAAAGCATTGTTCAATTAGTACTTGAATTATGAACTTATTAATATTATTTTTAATTTTTTTCTTAGGTATATAGTTTTGTGTTTGCAAGTGAATTGAAGCTCTCAATTCAAACAATTTTTGCAATGGGGAATAAAAGGAATAGAACAAAAAAATATGATGGAATAAGGGATGACAAAATGAATAGTCATACAAAACATAATCAAGATCAACCTGCTGAAGTTCAGGAAGAACCTATTGATATTCAAGAAGATGCACTTCAAGTAGGGGAACAAATTGGTAGTTATGAAGGTGAAAATATATCTTTTGGCACAGGAAAATTGATGGAGATGAATGAGGATTCCATTTTTCAGTCAAATTTCATTTGAACAAATGGTATCTAAAAGCACAATTAAAGCGCATTGCAAAAAAATTTGGGATGGATATTTTAAAAATAAAAGTGTTGTTCAGGAAAAAAGAAATGACTCATGTTTTGGAGTTGTTGGGTGTTGATAACAAGAAAATCTTAGGAGACAATGTAAGTCAAGGAGCTGACTTAAGTGTTTCACATAGAGCATTGATGACTACTTTATCTAGTAGGAGGTTGACACAGAGAAAATAAGAACATGCAATTTTTGATTTACTGAATGTATCTAGAAGAACTGTTCAAAGATATATCAGGAAGAGAAATATGTTAGATGAAAACATTGAAAAGAATTGGGTAAATATTTGTAGAATTCCTTGAAAAGATGAAATTTCTAAAGATTCAAAAAGACTAGTCATTGAATATTTGACTGCTCACTCTCGTGTTTCTTCTAATAGAAGGGATATAATACATATGAAAGATGAAGAGACCGGTATGAAAACTACACATCCAAAACATTTATAGATACAACACAAAGTGAATTGTTTGAAGAATTCAAGAAAGAATTTTCAGATGTGAAAATATGTCAAAGAATGTTTGAGAGGTTGTGCCCTTTCTTTGTACGCATAAATAAGGTTCATGAAACTTGTTGTCGAAATCATGTTGAGTTTCATCTATACTTGAAATCATATAAAAAAGTTATGGAAATTCTTGATTCAAATATGGTCATCCCTGGAAGTATGACATAGTTTGTGAAGTCTATTTTATGTGATAAATTAGAAGATTCAGATGAGCTCAAAGTACAATGTATAAAGAGTGCATGCAATGATTGTGGACATTTACATAAATTTTCATTGAAATTTAAGAATATTAATGTTTCAACACCAGTTTTGTGGAAAAGATTTGAATATGAGACATATTGAACTAAGACCAGAGATGAATCCAAAAAAATTGTGTTGAAGGAGAGTGAATTTCCCTACATTGATTTTATGACCAAATTTTGTAGTCTAATTTATCCACATATCTAGCATTTTCATGGTGTACGATGGCAAGCTAATCAGTTTCATGATTCCAAAGATTGTTTTCCACCTGGTGGTATTGTTTCAATTGTAGATTTCTTTAAGAACTATACATTTTCCCCACAAATAGATCTTTATGCTCAATATTATCATTTTGAGTAGGTTACAATATTTGTGCAAGTGACCTATAGACATGCACAATTTTATTTGGATGAGGTAGAAAGTATTGATCCAAATGAATGTGTTATCATCAAGGAGGTTCATTTCTATATAAGTGATGATAAGGTTCATGATAGGAGCTATGTGGCTCACTATTTTGCAATGTATTTTAAAGATATTATGAATCATGGGATAAAGGCTATGTGTTTTGATATATATGTATGTATGTATGTATGTATATACATACATACATATATGTGTGTGTGTGTGTGTGTGTATGTATTTATTTAATTTTCAATAAATCATAACAGATTTGCAGATTGGGTCATATGGTTTGGTCTGCAAATTTTTTTTTTCCATGATTTTGACTTTTGTCGAATATGGGCAAATTTATGATCAATTTTTACCAAAACAACCTCCCAAATGCAATGGTTATGTCCAAATTGCAAAATTTTGCACCCACAACTAGATCAAGCCAAGATTTCACTTCTTGAAAAGACTTCTTCACACCTTGTAAGCTTTGATACCATGTTAGAGTTTTAGGTAACTCTACAACACCCCTATGATCAAATGAAAGACCAAGATAACTTCCACAAGATAATGGCAAGACAATTACATTAAGATACAAGAATGATATTATTGATAATGTATAGTCATTGATTGGATTAATGAATTCAATTGATTGAAATGTACATAATAGGCCTCCTTATATAAGAAACGCGATAAAAGACAATGATAAGAAGCTGATAATATATCACCTATGGAAGGTGTAATCACATGCCCACCAAAGGTGTATCATCCTTTGTTATACTATGAAGTATGTGTTATGATGAGGATGATAATGTGATATGTGCAGTAAAAGTGGATCTCACACCTAAAGTGCATTTTCTCCTAAACTATGTGCTTAATTGAGATGCAAGCTCCTAGGTGTCTCAATGAAAAACTACTATGCAATGCACTATCCTAAGTAAGATTAAGTAAAGTGTAATTAAAAATATTTAATTACACCAAAAAACAATAATGATCTTTCATGTGCATATTAGATCCCAAGTTTTATATATAAGTGGCCATGTGGCTGATTTGCAAATATTGAGAGGCCAAATTATGTATATCCTAATGTGTACTATTTGATTATAAATACATATTGAATTTTATATTATTATATTTGTATATCATAATGTGTACCATTTGAATTTTATATTATTATATTTGAAGTCCTATTTATATCAATGGGAACCCTCACAAAATCACCAAAATCAACAATTTATATCAATGGGAACTCTCACGAATTCACCCACCACACCAATCTCACTTTTAGGCCATCTAGGCTTGCATACAATGAGGTTTTATTAAAAATGCCACTCCCAAACCTATCCAAACTCTACCAAAATGTCAAATACATTCAATTAGGTCTTCCTAAGCCCACCAAACCTTCACAAGTCATAGGTCATTACATTTCTTACAAAGTCTATGTTTGTTCTCCATTTTCAATCCATAACTTCAATGAAACTCAACTAGGGCATCAAGCCCAAGCCCAAGAACATTTTTAGATGGACCTTATAAGGAATCAAAAGGTCTAAAATTCATCTTTTATGAGCTTCCAATAAATCCCTCTCTATCACTTGTCATGAACCCATAATTCTCCTTCACAAGGTTACTAGGAATCTTGGAAACAAACACCAATGAAGTGCTCCATGGTTCTCTACACTCAAAAGGATAAGAAAATAGTTCAGATTAGGAAAATCCAACACTAGATATTTCTAGTGGTAGAATGAAGTGCATGACCATCATCATTTGACATAGGCTCACATGTGTATCTTACTTCTTACAATTTTACATAGTTAGGGCATGCAAGGGATATCATCAGTAGGGTATGCCACTAAGCATGTCGATAAGAGAAGTGGGACCATGCCTAGAGTAAACCCACCCTACCAGACATGATCAATGTGTTAGTTCATTCCTATGACAAATAGAACGCAATATGGGGTACTTGGAAAATTTGCACTAAGTACATCTGACACTTTTTGCATGAACAGAAAAATTGTTTCCCTGCAACAATGACTCCAAGCATTCAAAAAATGAGAGAGGTTATTATAGATGGTCCTAACAAAACTCTATAGGTTTAAATAGATCGTGTACAAGTACCATGGTTTGTAAGAAAAACTTAGTCAAAATTTGAAATTTTTTTGTCATTAGGGTACACAAGGGACATCATCGGTAAAGTATGTGACTGAGTGTTCTGGAATGATAAGAGGTAAAGTGAGACTATGCCTGGTAAACCAATCCAACTGGATATGATTGAGGTTTCATTTCATGCCCACGATAAACAAAATATGATATGGCATAGTTGGAAACTTTACACTAAGTGCATATGACCCTTTTTGCATGAACAAAAAAATTGTTTCCTACAAAAATGACTGAGTCTTCAAAAACCCATATAGGTTATTATGGAGGGGCCTAAAATGATCCTATAGGCTCAAATGGAACATGCGTAGTTGCCACATTTTTCAAGAAATCATTCATCAAAGTTCAACCATTTTTTTCACTTAGGGTACACAAGGGACATTGTCATTAGGGTAAACTGCTAACTGTTCCAGTGTTCTGAGAGGAAAAGTGGGACCATGCCTAGGGTAATCCCACTCAACCAGATCTAATAATTTTTTTATGTTTTTTCCCATAATGAACAAAATATGATATGGAGTACTTGGTGTATCATCTTAAAATGGAAGCACTTTCATGTTAAGAGCATTTATCCCTTTGAGTAAGTGGTTTGGGGTCATGTCAAGCACCTCGAATTGGTCTTTGCATGGATCAAGCTTTTACCCCTATTTTGCTTCTCTCTCCTCCTATTTCCAACATTTTTCTAGCATTCTAGAATGAGATCCTGAGATTTTTGACCTCAAGGTCAAGGATGACCTCATCCTTGACCTAGGTCAAGGTCGACCTCATCATTGACCCAGGTTCCAAATTTCAAGGTCCCATGATTTTCAGATGTCAGGTTTTGGAAAGAATTGTTTTCCCACTTTCGGGTCAACTGTTTTGGTCTCTGAAGTGGTAAACTCTTAAATAACATTTAATCTAGGTCCATTTCTAGGGGTATGGGCCCAATGGGAATTTATTTCTCATATGTCAACCTCTCTAGGAGTTTGTGCCCTAGATCTCTATAAAAGGAAGCCTTCCTCTCTCATTTTCTCCATCTCTTAATCAAGTGCATCCACAATCGACTTTCATGATCAAGGCATCAAGTTTTGAAATCAAGTGCTCAAGGTTTTCTCAAGGTGGTCAAGAAAGCATTCCATTCAAGAAATCTTCCATTCAAGTCCTCTTCTTCATTCAAGTTCTCCATTGAAGATTGAGGATTCAAGCATTCAAGCTTTTGAAGGGATTTGGTTCAAGCATTCAAGATTCATCATTCAAACCCTAGATCCATCCATCGTGATGGTGTGATCTTCCTTCAAGATCCTTTGTTCATCTTCAAGATCCATTCATTCTTCCCTCAAGGTGGATTCCAAGCATACAATCATGGAGGTTTTGATTTAGATTTGTTAATGTTATGTTCAAGCTTTCATATCAACATACTTGTTTACATTTCAAATACAATTGCATATCTATTGAATATCATAGCTTCATTATTAGATCTACTTCTACTACTTCCTAGCATTCTCTATTTCAATTCCATTATTAAGGTTGATTCCAAACTGAGGTTTAACTAAGGCAAACCCCTCATCCAAACAACAAAACCATTTTTCTTGCAAGTACAGGTACAAGACAACAAATTAAAGTGTAGATTAGGATACCATTTTTGCCAAACTTCCATGATCCATGAATAGAATTTTTGTCAAAGCAGTTGGGTCAAGGATGACCTTTAGTGGGGAGTAAGATTGTGCCCCGCTATTTGGGTCAAGGTTGACCTGGCTCAAAAAAGAAAAATATTTCTGGGTCTTGTAGATCTTGCAGTTTTAATTAAGGATGACAAAAATCAACAATTTATGAGACTATTTGACAGGGTTTTCAATAGGTTCTTTTTCGAAGGTAAGTACTTTTATTTCTTCATTTCAACACTAGCATTTCTAGATTTGCATTCCATCCCCTTACAATACAAATGTATGTGTAAAATATTGGTTTTGGGGTCTCTTTTATGTGCAAACCATTTGTTCTAGGACCCCATCCATATTTTATATCTTACATTTTGGTGAACCCATTGTGAACCTGCGATAGACAACTCTTTCTTTTGTGGTGTTAGATTTACATTTTATGTTAGATCTTACATGCATATTAATTTCTTATTTTTGGTGGAACTAGATTCTCTATTGTGTTTGATTTCTTTTTTTATAAGTTTCATTTGAATGCATTTGAGATATATCTAGACCTATTTTCTATGCATTTCTTTATTTGTTATCATGTTGCACAAGTTGTTTCAAGTGTTTTCCAAACATTCTTCTATAACTTTTGGGATTACACAACATCTCCCTCTTACCTTACCATTGCATAATGTTACACCTAGAAAGACTTTATCTAGTGCGTGTGATGTTGCTTTGTCCTCTTTTGAATTACCTTGTAAGGATATATTAGAGCAAGAAGATGACTTTAATCTATCTCTCCATCATATTTCTCTTTATGGAGATGAGTTGAGGATTGATGTTAATTCTTCTCCTAATACATGTCTTTTCTACAATCTTACTTTAGAATATAATTTACCTTCTCTCCCCTTTAGGGATCAGGCTTTAGTGGTTTATGGCACTCCTACAATGTGCTTTATTGATAGGGATGATAATCCTCCTATTTGGGATGAACCTCTGGATTTGGATGTTGATTACTCTCTTCCTCATGAAACCATTGTGGATGATCCCTTGGATAAAGACATTGATTTATACCCTCCTCATGAAGAAGCTTTGATACAAGAGGGTGATTTATTAATGGATGACATATTGATACATGATGATGACTCTTTTTCTAAAACACACTCCCCTTATGCAGACATTTTAGTGAAAGAAGATGATATTATAGATGCTTTACCTCCATTTGGGATTCCTTCTAGTGATGATGCATTAGCGGAGAATGATATCAATTCCCTTAATGCTCTCCCTCTTAGTGATGATCTTATGGAGAATAAAATCCTATCTCATCTCCTCCTAGGATGTCTTCTTGTGAATCTATTTGTAGTGTTGAGACAACTAACATGGTTTTTATGAAACCCTTGTTGATTGTCAAAGGTTGTCCTCACATTGCTATCAAAGGAAAACCTATGGAGTCTTTCAATGATCATGATTCTATAGCTCACACAAATCATACAAGGAATAACCCTCAACCTAATCTGGTGGTTTCTATTTCTTTACCACCTTCTCAACCCATTCTTCCTCCTCCACCCTATCTTCCTAGCAAGGAGTATAATTTGACAAACCAATTGCAAAATACCCCTGCTAGGATTTCTCTATGGGAGCTTCTTCAAACTTCACCTACCTACTATGAAGCCTTGCAAGAAGCTCTAGAAACTCTTCCTACTCCACATCCTAATCAAGAGAACATCAATAACTTCTTACAATGCATGCATGCTACCTCGGGTCCTCCTGACATTGTATTCACTCAAAAGGATTTACCTTCTAAAGAAGTTCAAAATCAATATGATGCTCTTATGGTTGTTGTTACTATCAATAAAAGTATCATTCATAGGACCTTGATTGATAATGGATCTAGGCTTAATGTTTGTAGCATGGACATGCTCAAAGAAATTAAAGTTGATCTTTCAACAATTCAACATGACAATGTTCCTATACGTGGCTTTCATAACATTGCTAAGAACACTTTAGGCATCATTAACTTACCTATCAAAGTAGGTTCGGTCATCCTGAATACACCTATTCATGTTATGCCTGGACCTCTCAATTATAACCTTCTTTTCGGTAGACCTTGGCTGCATGAGATGCGTGATATTCCTTCCACCCTTCACCGTAAAGTCAAGTTTATACATAACAACAAGATGTATACACTTCATGCATATGATGTGCCGAATCCTTGCTTTAATATTCAAACCTACACTACTCCTACTCCTAATAGTAATCCTTCTTCCTCTAATGCTCTTCTTGACGATGATTGGGGAACCTTGGATTTTAATCCTACCTTTATTGGAGAGTATAAGATTTCTGATCTTGATTTTATGAAGCCACAATGAGATTTTGAACAATGATTTTTTACTTCTACTTCTAATACCCTTCGTAATAACTTTGTCATTGCTTCTACCCACAATGAATCTATCAAACTACTAAGGATGATATTGTGACTGCCGAAGTTCCATTGACTCCTTCTGATATGGATTCTTGTTATCGTCCTGGTTATCATTTCCTTATTAAACAAGGATTTAATGGTCAAGGATGTAGTAAGGATAAACAGGGAATTCAAATGCCCTTACATATTGGAGGCATGAGAATTCTTATGGATTGGGATTTAATCGTCAACAACAAATCAATGTTAACAACATTTCAAATAACACTTCAAAACATGATGAACTTATGAAGGAATTTGACCAAGAAGATCTTTTGCCTAAAATTCTTCATGCTAAGATGATTACAAGACCTAAACGCAAAAAGAAACGTAGTCCACACTTGAAGACTTCATTTTTGTTTGTATCATAGATTTAATGATCACTCTACTAATGAATGTCAAGCTTTACATTATAAGATTAGGTAGCTCATTGATAGTAAGGTTATTTATATATCATGTGGAAATGAGTTGTATTTCAATCCTGTTTTCTCTAAATAACATTTATGTTCCTATTATGGAGCTCCACATTATCTAAAAAATTTTAGCCTAATCTTTGGGGGCTCATTCTCTTGTCTAGTGTTGTGAGTGATATAATAGGTCCCCTTCCATCTTTTTTCCTATGCTTGGGGGGCAAGGATGCCATCTCCTTCTTTTCTATCTTTTCGGGATTCTACTCTTTCCTTGGTTAAACAATATCTATCTATTATGTGATATCCAATCATACATGAAAATTTTGGTATTGGGTTTCCATGGTTGATAAATCTCTCACCTTGGAGGCTGAACAGTGTTTTATCCCTCACAAGGGTTACTTTTTCACTTTTTGCATGATATCTTTTTGCATTCATCCCTTCCATGGCCTCATAGGAGCTGTGACCTTCTTGGCTTGGACTGGGTGTTGTCTATTGATATTGTCTTGATGTTGAAGAAGGCTTTATCCTTGTTATTTTCTTTCCTTAACATGTCAAAATAGTATGTTTTTTCCATCTTAAGGAGGGGGGCATATATATGGCCTCCCTCGTTCTATATTATGCATTTTTTTTCTAACCTTTTGTTTTGTAGCATGCTAAATCTTAGAAGGTAACGCATATAAGTTGCTAAATCCTGAAGAGACGCATTTTTCAATTTTCAAATATGCTAAATATTTTGAGGGTAATGCACATAAGTTGCTAAATCCTGAGGAGACATGCATTTTTCAATTTTTAAATATGCTAAATCTTCCAAAGGTAACACACATAAGTTTCTAAATCCCGAGGAGACACACATTTCATATTCATAGTGATACAAGAAGGTGGATCTATGAGTATTCTAGAAGCCTTCAGAAGATGCATTACAATTATAAAGCACATTTTTTGGGTGAACTATTGGGTCTTGCTACCTATTGGGCTCTCCCTCCAAGGTGATTCACGGTAAGGTGGGCATCTTACTAGGCGAGGTAATCACTTTCTCCTTTCTCTCTTTTTGCTTTCATGCTAGTAGGACTAGATCATCAAGCTATGTTATTTATAGTGTTTCTCTTGTCTTTCTTATGTAATCATTTATGTTTTTATGATAGCTTTCCAAATATGATATTAGTATAGGAAATATTTCTTAGTAAGGTTTCCTCTACTAGTTGATTTGGGTTTGTTTTAGTACTAACCCTTGTTCTCTTGGTTTTTTCTTTTTGCACCCTTGTGCATGTATGTTGAGTTAGAATCCTTAGCCTGGGGGCTTCTTTCCTTAGCTAAGTGTTATTTTATCTCATTTTGAATCCACTTGGATCTTTTCTTTCTTCTCCTTTACCAAGAGTTTGCATTGAGTCCATACTCTTGCTAAAGTGGGGGCTTAATGTATTGTCTTAAAATGGAAGAAATTCCATGTTAAGAGCATTTAGGCATCTGAGTAACTGGTCTAGAGCCATGTCAAGCACCTTGAATTGGTCTTTGCATGGATCTAGATTTTTCCTCATGCTTTGCTTCTCTCTCCTCCTATTTCTAGCATTTTTCTAGCATTCTGTACTGAGATCCTAATATTTTTGACCTCAAGGTCAAGAATGACCTTGAGAGTCAAGGAAGACCTCGAGGGTCAAGGATGACCTCATCCTTGACCTAGGTCAAGGTCAACCTTTTCCTTGACCTAGGGTGCAAATTTCAAGATCCCGTGATTTCCAAATGTCAGGTTTCAAAAAGAATTGTTTTCCCACTTCCAGGTCGGATGTTTTGGTCTCCAAAATGGTAAACTCTTAAATTACATTTAATATAGGTCCATTTCTAGGGGTATGGGCCCAATGGGAATTTATTTCTCATATGTCAGCCTCTCTAGGACTTTGTACCCTAGATCTTTATAAAAGGAAGCCTTCCTCTCTCATTTTCTCCATCTCTTAATAAAGTGCATCCACAATCAACTTTCATGATCAAGGCATCAAGTTTTGAAATCAAGTGCTCAAGATTTCCTCAAGGTGGTCAAGAAAGCATTCCATTCAAGAAATCTTCCATTCAAGTCCTCTTCTTCATTCAAGTTCTCCATTTAAGATCAAGGATTCAAGCATTCAAGCATTTGAAGGGATTTGGTTCAAGCATTCAAGATTCATCATTCAAACCCTAGATCCATCCATCATGATGGTGTGATCTTGCTTCAAGATCCTTTGTTCATCTTCAAGATCCATTCATTCTTCCCTCAAGGTGGATTCCAAGCATACAATCATGGAGGTTTTGATTTACATTTGTTAATGTTATGTTCAAGCTTTCATATCAACATACTTGTTTACATTTCAAATACAACTGCATATCAATTGAATATCATAGCTTCGTTATTAGATCTACTTCTACTACTTGCTAGCATTCTCTATTTCAATTTCATTATTAAGGTTGATTCCAAACCAGGGTTTGACTAAGGAAAACCCCTCATCCAAATAGAAAAACCATTTTTATTGCAAGTACATGTACAGGACAACAAATTAGAGTGCAGATCTGGATACCCTTTTCACCTAAACTTTTGGGATCCGTTAACAGAATTTCTGTCAGAGCAGTTGGGTCAAGGATGACCTTTAGTGTGGGGGAAGATTGTGCCCTACTATTTGGGTCAAAGTTGACCTGACTTAGAAAAGAAAAATATTTTTGGGTTTTGTAGATCTCACAGTTTCAATTTTGGAGTACAAAAATCAATAGTTTCTAAGACTGTTTGACAGGGTTTTCAGCAGGTTCTTTTTCAGAGGTAAGTACTTTTATTTCTTCATTTCAACACTAGCATTTCTAGATATACATTCCATCCCATTACAATTTAAATCTATGTGTAAAATATTGGTTTTGGGGTCTCTTTTATGTGCAAACCATTTGTTCTAGGACCCCATCCATATTTTATATCTTACACTTGGAAACTTTTCACTAAGTTTATATTATCCTTTTTGCATGGATAGAAAAATTGCTTCCCTACAACAACTTTGTGAATTCAAAAAATGAGAGAGGTTATTTTTGGACTACAATTGATTGACTACTTGGAGAACAAAATGGAGAATGTGAAGATAATCAGCGAGCTACTAAAGTATATGTGAGACATTGGATCAGTTATTATATTTTCATTGATGTCAACTAGTTTTGATTATACTTATCATGATAGTTGCAAACATCTGAAGAAGGTATATTCTTGAAGGAATGAGATATTAACATCAAAATAAGATGTATGAGTAAGATATGATTAAGGTATTCATTGGGTAACTTATTGATTAGTCTATGATAGCATTATAGTGATTTGATTGTATTACATGATTATGTTAAGTATTGAATATCAAGAATGTACAAGTTAATGTGGTCAATATATGAAGAACTTAGTATACATCATGTAGAGACAATGTACAATGAGCATGCATAGTGTATACTGAGTGTGGTATTAACTGAGAAAGAAGTCACCGATACATCACGGTATTGACTGAGCAGGATAAATAAGGAGATACATGTCATTGCTGACATAAGATGATGAGCTAGATGAATCTAGAAGATTCTGAGGATAAAGATAAAGTTTTTTATGAAGATCTATGACTGAAAAAATTTAAGGAAGATCAGATGATGAAGATTGAAAATATTTTAAGGCACAAGTTCTCAAGAAGGTTAAAGGGTCAAAATCAACAATGGAATATGAATATTAAGAAAAAAAAATCTATGGCAGAGAAGAAAATGGTTTATCATGTCTATATAAGGAGACAATAAATTCAAAATGAGCTATGCACATGAGGAGAAAATTATATTCATGTGAAGTCCGTTAGATTGGTTGAAATAAGAACCAAGCAATTCTATAGACTACACTGAGCGTTAGAAGGAGATAATCAAGCATAACAGAATTAGAGGACAAAAGGAAATTGAAGAGATTATGATAGCTAGAGGTATATTGAGCTTAGCATAGATCTAAATATCTATAAAGGAATTTTAATTTATATCAGGTAATATATTATTTCATTCTAACCATTTCTATAGAAAAAATCTCTTAACCAAGTGAGACTTAACAATCTTTATTTATTTCTTTATGGTATTCAATTAATGTTGATTATTTTCTTGTTGACCCAAGTGAATGTATGGTCACAAAGAACTATTAGTGATAAATCCTCTAACAAAGTCACACCTTACAGTGTGTTTTGTGACCTTTAACATAGTTAGATCTTAACCAAGATCACTTCACAAGAGTGAAAATATTTCACGTACTGGTCCCAGGTGGTTTTTCCCCTAAGAGGGTTTCCATGTTAAAAATAAAGTCTTAAATATGTATTCATGTGATGTTTTGTTATTTTACTTTACACATTACATTAAATGTTTTGATCGGTATATACTAGATGATTTATCTGACAAGTGGTTAATGAATCAAAAAGGCACAGGAAAGTTTTATCAAGTTGTTTAGTTTATTTGTTGAAATTAAGTTTATACATCTGAGAGTAAATTGAGACTGTAGGATAATCGGACTAAACTAATTCACCCCCTCTTAGTTATCTAACAATTGGTATCAAAGCACTGGTACTTAAAGGAGAATTTTGAAGGACTTCAGTTAAAGATCTAAAGATGTATAAGAGAGAGGTATCGAAGCTGAAAAAAGAAAAAATTTCAACATGGCAGAGTGGGATGAAGTTGTATCTATCAAGAACTTGAGATTATACACTATACTATTTGGAAAATGAGTTCATAACTCCTACTAGTCATTTGATTGTCACACATATGAAAGAGAGACAAGAACATAATGCTATGATGATTGAGATTGCTTCTTCTCTATCAGATGTTAAATTTGAAGACATTAAGAATTGTACAACTACAAAAGAAATGTGGGACAAACTAACACTAGTTCATGAAGGAGATATAAATGTGCTAAGGGAAAAATCAAAAAGCTTAAGAGGAAAGTTTGATGATATGAAGATGAAAGAAGGTGAAAACATTACTCAGTAAAAAAACCAAGTCAAGGAAGTGGTGAATGATATCCGAGGTGCAGGTGGAATTATTGAAGATTACATTGTGGTAAGTAAAATTCTAAGAACATCATTTCCTTCCCATGCTATTAGAGTCTACATAATACATGAAATGAGAGCGGTTCCTAGTAATGATGTTTCTCTTGATAGTATAATCAGTAGATTGACTACATTTGAGCTTGACAACTATGATAAGAGTATTTTACCTAAGTTAGAATTTGCATTTGTGTCATCTCTAAATATTGGTAGCTCAAGCAGTAGACATAAGATAAGAAATTAAAATGATAGTGAAGTTGAAGAAGATGTGCTTGATGAGCTTGAAGCATTAATGGCTAGAAGGCTACCAAAAGGCAAAGGAAGATATAGAGGTAAACTACCCTTGGTGTGTTTTAAATGTAAAGAGATTGGTCATATCGCTACAAGATGTCCTGACAGGAAAGATGATGAGAGGATAAGTTAAAGATCAAATAAAAGGAAGAATGATAGAAGAGATTACCACTCAATCATAGAGGTAACCAACATAGAGGAAACATAGACAACTGAGACTACAAAGATAAAGGTAAAAAGACATCCTACCTAGTTGAACATGAAGATGATGATATCGAGACTGAAACTCATGAAGATATAGAAGTGGTGTTTGTAGCATTGAAGGAAAACTCTAAAGAAGAAGAGAGGTATGTTGAAAAGGAACTTATTTCTAAAGTTATAAAAAATGACACATGGATTATTGATAGTGGCTGCACACATCATATGACTAGGGATGAAGAAAAATTTGAATATATTGAACATTATAATGGAGGATCTATGAAAATGGTAAATGATACACCTTCTCAAATGAAATGTAAAGGATCTATATTGCTCAATAATAAGATCAAATGTGAAAATACTTATTGGGTGAAAAGACTTAACTATAATATGTGGAGTGTAGCATAGCTAAATAATACAGGTCACCAAGTTGCATTTGAGAAAAGGAAAGTGAAGATCAATGATGAGGCTTGAAAACTGATCAGTACTGGTGAACAATCAAAAGGTAACTTATTCTATTTGGATGATGTAGAAACTTCTTATTTTTTAGCTAAGAAGGATGATGTTTGGTTATGGTATAAGAGGTTATGTCATGTGAACTTTGACAATATTGTTAAGATTAGTAAGAAAAGGAAAGTTAGAGGTTTATCGAGTATATCTAAGCTTGACCATGTAATTTGCAAACAATGTCAAATGGGTAAAATGTCAAAGTATACTTTCAAGAGAAAAAAATACTCATCTAATTCTATTTTTGAGTTAGTTCACACTAACTTATGTGGTCCAATGAGAACTCAAAGTTATTATGGAGATAGATATTTTATGATTTCTCTATAATGATTTTCTCTATAATGATGACTATCATGTTCTTAAAAGAAAAATTAGAATCTTTCAAAAAATTTAAGTGGTACAAAGAAAAAGTAGAGAAAGAATGTGGTAAGAAAGTCAAATCCATGAGGTCAGATACAGGTGGTGAATTTATTTCTAATGAGTTTAGTAACTTTTTTAATTAGCATAGAATAAAGAGACATGTATCATCACCAAGGACACCTCAGCAAAATAGGATTGCTAAAAGGAGGAACAGATCAATTATTCATTATGCTAGAACATTGATGATTGAAAAAGATGTTGCACAAATTTGCTAGAGAGAAGTTGTTATTAGTATTTTTTACACACTAAACCAAGTACAACTGAAGAAAGAATCAAACAAGACACCTTATGAGCTATGATATGGTTATACACCTAATGTGAGTTATTTTAGAATATTTGGAGCTAGATGTTACATTCTGAAAGATGAAAGAAATGGAAAATTTGATTCTAAAGGTGATGAGAGCATATTTATAGGTTATTCTACTAGAAGTAAGGCTTATAAATGTTTGAACAAGGCTACTAACAAAATGATTGAAAGTGAAAATGTGAGAGTTGATGAGTTTGTAGAAAATAACATGATGAAGAAAGAAAGAAAGAACCAAAAGACTATGGTAGATTTGTTTACATAGTGTTAGATAACTGAGAGGGGGGGTAAATCAGTTAATTACAATTATCATATAATCCCAAATCTCCCAAATGTATATGTTGGGAGTTCCCTTTGATCTTCAACTTGTAGATTTATACTTTGATGGATAACCTAATATAACTTTGACTCTATCACCACTCCAAAGTCTACAAGGAAGAGGGCCAATTAACAAGGATCAAAAGAGATCCTCCTACACTTTAAGCCTTAATTCTCAGGTGGGTGTACCCTTGATTCACTTCTTCAAAGGAATCATAAAATTTTATGCCAATATACTCTTTACTAATAGATTTAAGGATTTGATCATTTGAATGTGTGTGTGTGTGTGTGGTTGACAACAATGAAATGCCTCCAGAGGATGGACCAGTGCCTTAACCTAGGGCAAAGAGTCACCCAATTACATACATCAACTGAATACCTTAATTCAAACATAATTGAATCTAGGATAAGTGCTTTGCCTATTACCCCTCTCCCTCAGACACAAGGACATCAGATTCTTGCTTGGTTGCAAACTCACTAAACCCACCTAAAAAAATTTAATCCTAACTTTGTTAGGAACTCAGAGATGAATTCATAATACTCTTTGTTTACTATATGCTAATACACTTTGTAACACTAACATATATGAGCTTAGAACCAAAACAAGAAGACATACACAAATGCAAGATTGGAACTCAATAGCATTCTCATTAATATATTCAGAATCAATACATAATCAGAACACCAAAAGGATAGGAAAAGACACAAAATCTAGCTCCTCTATCAGTAAAACACCACATGAACAACTAGCCTAGGACCAAAGAAAGTTTTGGAACCCACATAAAATCAAAATTTCTACAATATATACTCCCTAGTCATCTTGGAATTCTCAAAGAGAATGAAACAAGCTATGGATGACTTAGGGTTAGGGTTTCAACCACCCAACCAACTGGAAATGGCTAAAAATTTATCACAAGGGAAGAAACCCAGGCAATTAGGAGAAGACAAGCCCCGGACAGATCCTCAATCATGAAAATCTCACTGAGAAGGTACTGAGAATCACAAAAACATCCAAAATGTCAACCCCTTCGACCACCTAAAACATGCCTCAAGCACAAAATTACATGGTACAAACCCCTGCAGACAATCATGGTACACCCTGGACCACACAGCAATAGCAAGCACCACCAAACCAATCGAAATCAGCTGTTAAAACCATAAATTCTAGTACATCCTATCATTGGAAACCCCTCAAAAATTTAAATTTGAAAAACAATGGTCACCCTATGGCGCTTGTAGCAAATTGGTGGTTGAAATTTGAATCTCCATCAACTTTAAGTCGTGACTGTTCGATCTCTTTATTTCACGGGCCCTTAGTCTTTAACTCAACTACCACCCTGGGTTTACCTCTAACGAACTGGCGACAATGCATTTCATGTTCATAGAAAGAAAACTTAACCCATCACTTAACTCCATGATTTGGTGACCACAGGAAAACACTAACCTCAGTCCCACATTTAGCAAACTAGTGACAAAAGACACCGCCAGTTTGTGAAACACATTATAAAACCGCCAAAAATTTTAGTGATTCCATGAATGCTTGTTCGCTGAACTACTAAAACACTTAGAGAACCGCTACTATTTTATGTGAATGAGTGAAGCCTTCATAAATTTTTCAGACCACCAAAACATTTATCAGAACTACTAAGCCATCACCTGGAAAATCAACAGTCATCACAAGATCTTACCTCTGACACACTCGATGAGATCATACGTCATTCATCGATTCACTGACAGGATCAGGACCCTCTAACAAGCTTGGGAACCAGCTCCCACTAACAGCTACCAACATGTTAATACATGGATCAATAAAAAGCCACCAACTATGTAGATGTGTCAATGGACCCACCTGTCTTCCTTATGAGAATCAACGGTTGTTGCTATACCGCTGCATTAAAAATCAAGCATGTTATATCAATGGTATAACGACAACCACAAGATTAAAATGAACTTTAATCTTCCTAAATGCCAAGAAGACCAATCCCACTGACAACACTCCACCTCATACTCCTATGGACCAATGAGATACTGCCAAGTCAGCTTACCTGGCAAGTGGACCCATTGAAAAAGAAAAGCTACGTCACAGAAATGAATCAATAGTGGGCGCAGCTTCGCATACCTCTGACAAAACCCTTGTGCTTTAGCGATAACCATTAGATGAAGATGGTGTCAGAGAGGGGCCCAGGAAAATATTAACCTAGAACATAGGAAAAATTAAAGCGTAGGACTTAGGCTTTAAGGAAAAATATCAGGCATAGGGGACTATAGGAAAATATTTAACACCACCGGGGGAAGAAACTTAGGAAAAATTAAAAGGGACCTCGCCAGACATGAAAACCTAACCACTAAACAGCTTAAAGGATTTAATTAGCACATGCAGATTAGGACTTTTAAGTGACCCACGAAAAGTAACATCAAAATAGAATAAGGCCAGGGTAAAAACAAAGGATTTAAATGTAACGGCTAGATTTTCAAAAATTTGAACTAGGGCCAAAGGCAAGGACCTAAAAAAAACTACAGGGACCAGGGGAAAAGGGCTAGAGCCATGAAATTTTTTTAGGGTGCTAACAGTATATATTCAAACTTTTCAATCAAATAATAAACTCAGTAAGATATCAACAATATCTTTCTCTTCATCTACCAATTGATAGTAAATTCAATACTATATTTACCATTATATCTAGTTATAAAATGTGTAAAGAAAATAACAATTCAACATATCAAATACACATCTAGATTTTTAACATGGAAATCTTGTTAGGAGAAAAACCACCTGGGACTGGTAACCCAAAATAGTTCACTCTTCTAAAGTAACCTTGGTTAGGAACCAACCCTATTAAAGGTTACAAAATACATTGTAAGGTGTGACTTGGTTAGAGGATTTGTCACTAACAATTCTCCCTTGACCATCATTCACTATGGGCTCAACAAGAAAATAATCCACATTCATTGAATGTCATATTGAAATACAAAAAACTGTTAAGTCTCACTCGGTTAAGAAATTTTATTGTAACAATGGTTAAACTGATACAGTAATGATCTGATTCAAATAAAACTAAGATTTGTAAATTTTCAGATCTAAGATAAGCTCAAAATACCTCCTCTGATCAATAAAAAGTTCAATCCTTCATATCCTCCAACTTCATTCCACTCGATTTATGCTTCTCTGATGCTCGGTAATGTCTACAATTCAACTTAGTTCTTTCATCAACCAGTTTGACTAGTGGTGCATGAAAATAGTACTTTCATGTGAATTCTCCTATTGTATCAATAATCCAAGACTCAATAATGAAACTTAGGTCGAGCTTTAAATAGATAACATAAACCATTTTCTTTTCATCCTTTAGATCTTTCCTCTTAATCTCCATTGTTCATTTTTTCACTTTCACCTTCATCGATAGTTGTGTCATTAACACATTTCAATCTTCTTCATCTGATGAATCTTGAATTTTGTCAATCGTTGGATCATCATAAAAAAATTTATCTTCTACTATAGAATAATAAGCAATTGTCTAGCTCATCGATTCAGTTGGTTGCTATAAACTTTAATTGTTTCTTTCACTCGGTCAATACAGAATATTTTAGTGATCTCCTTCTTGATTAATACTATACTTGGTATACACTATACTAGCTTGGTGTATACATAAATCTTCATTTACTGACAATGTAAACTTTTTCAGTTCTGATCTTCAATACATAACAAAATCATGTAATACAATCAGGTCAACAACATGATTTCATAGACTCATCAATAAGTTACCCAATGTATACCATACCCATATCTTTCATATCCATCTCATCTTATGTGGATATCTCATTGCCTTACCATTTTTTTTCCTTAGATGTTTGTAACCATCATGATAAGTATAGTCAAAACTAGTTGACATCAATGAAAATACATCGACTAATTTAACTGCCTCACATATCACTTTAGTAGCTCAGTGACCTTCAATCACTATCTTTCACTTGTCCATTCATTTTATCAAGATATTCAATCAGTTGTAGGTTATCAATCTCACCCTTTGGAATTGATAGAAAAGCAATATGAAATATTCCATATTAGAATACCAAACATCTATTCTATAACTATATAAACAAATGTTGTAGCTCGATAAGCTCTCTCTAGCTTGTACATTTAATATGTTTAATCACTACACATCATTACATGCAGACTCTCCTTACAGATTTGATCTTCTTCTTCTCCCTGTGATTCTCTCCCTTTGCTTCTCTCTTTCCTTATGATATTGCATTGATTCTTCTCTCCCTTTGACAATAATGCCAAAAACAATAAACAACTATGGTGTTCGATTCAGATCAAGTACCTTCATGTACCGATATCTAGTGTTCTTTTGTTCTTAAATTTCTAACTTTTACAACCTTAGGAAACCTACAATGTGAGCAATATGCATCAACATTATTCAATATTCTGATAAGGTATAGGTTGATGCAATCTCCTAATCACCTTAGTGACTAACAGATAGGGGATGGACCCCTAGTCTAGTCTTCAAGTACTCAAAAGTACCCTTAGGTAAGGGTTTAGTAAATATGTCTACATGTTGTTCTTTAGATTTCACAAACTCCAATTTTACTCGCTTGTCTTGTACTTATTTCCTCAAATAGTGATACTTTATAGATATATGCTTTGTCTTTTCATGCATCACTAGATCCTTTGAAATGTTTATAGCACTATTATTATCACAATATATTATCACTGGATCGGTGATCTCTTCTTTCATAACTTCCAAGAGTTATTTTATCCATGCAATGTTTAAAGAATTAGAAGCACTGGAAACATATTCTTCTTCCACAATGGACTGAGAAATGCATGCTTGTTTCTTGCTTATCCAAGTTACTAATCTTTCTCCCAAAAAAATGGTCCACTGATAGTGCTCTTTCGGTCATCAGTGTTTCCAACCCAATCTACATCTGTATAAATATTTCATTCAAAATTCCCCTCTTTCTTGTAACATAAACCATATTTCTCAGTGTTTTTCAAATATCTCAGAATCCTCTTAACAATATTCATATGTCATTCTTTAGGATTAGTAGAAAATCTTTCTACAATCCCAACTACATGTGCAATTTTCAGTCTACTATGCACAAAATACATCAACTTACCAATCATTGATTTGTATAATGTATGATTTACCTCAGTTGACTGATCATCCTTTGTTAATTTTTATCCTATAACCATAGGTGTACCAACCGGTTTTGAATCTTTTATTCCAAAGGTCTTCAGTACTTCTTTGATGTACTTTGATTGTGTAATGAAAATACCTTCACTTTGTTGTAAAATTTGCAAACCAAGAAAGAATTTAATCTCTCCAAACATTGACAGTTCAAATTCTTTTCTCATTTCATCACCAAATGATTTGGAAAAATTATTGTGTCCTCCAAATATGATATCATCAACAAAAATTTCAGCAATAAGAATGTTATCATCAGTTTCACCTTTCAAGTATAAATTGTTATTGTCACTTGTTCTTACAAATCCAATACTAATAAGATATGAATGTAGTCTTTCATACCATGCTCTTGGTGCTTGTTTCAGTCCATATAGTTCTTTGTGAAACTTACATACCATGTTTTTCTGATTTGGATCTACAAAACCTTTAGGTTGTTCAATGTATACCTCTTCCTCAAGTATTCCATTCAAAAATGAAGATTTGACATTCATTTGATATACTTTGAATCCTTTATAGGAAGCATATACAAGCAATATTCTAACTCCTTCATGTCTTATAACTAGTGCAAAAGTCTCACCATAATCAATACCTTCTTCTTGTGCATACCCTTTGCATACAAGTCTTGCCTTATTACAATTAATTTCACCATTCTCATTCAACTTATTTTTGAATATCCATTTGGTTCCAATTATATTCTTATCATTTGGTCTCAATACCAATGTCCATGTTTTGTTTTTCAGTAGCTGATCTATTTATTCATTCATGACTCTAATCCATTCATCATTCTCAAGTGCACCTCTATCATTTTTAGGTTCAAATTTACAAACTAAACATGTGTTGTTTCTCAACTTACTTCATGTCATCATGCTAGCATTCTTGTCACTAATAATCTGATTCTATGGATGGTGTCTCCTCATAAATTTTTCTATCACTATCTCTCTTCTTTGCTCATCATTCGGTGTAGGATCAAGATATTCCTTGGTAACTATTTCCTAATTCTTGGTCTCTATAAGTTGTTGCTCGGTATCATTATCCTATTGCTTGGTAATTTCAACCTATTTCTCAGGTAGAATGTCAGGTTGCTTAATGTATCTGAATCTACCATAGTCTTTTGGCTCCTTTTTTCTTTCTTCGTCATTTTTCTCAACAAACTTATCAACCATCACATTTTCACTTTCAATCATTTTGTTAGTAACCTTATTAAAATATTTGTAATCTTTTCTTTTAGTGGAGTATCCTAAGAATATTCCTTCATCGCCTTTTGAATCAAATTTCCCATTTCTATCATCTTTCAGAATGTAACATCTTCTTCCAAATATTTTGAAATAACTTACATTTGATGTGTACTCATACCATAGCTCATAGGGTGTCTTATTTGAATCTTTCTCCAGTTGTACTTGGTTCAATGTGTATACAGCAATACTAACATCTTCTCTCCAGTCCATTTGTGCAACATCTTTTTCAATCATTAGTGTTCTAGCACAATCAACAATAGATATATTCCACATTTCAGCAATTCCATTCTATTGTGGTATCCTCGGTGCAGAAACTTGTCGTTTAATTACATGCTCATTACTAAAGTTAGTGAATTTATCAAATATAAACTCACCACCTCTAAATGATCTCAAGCATTTTAACCATTTTCTACTTTCCTTTTCCACTTTTTCTTTATACCATTTAAACATCTTGAAAGAATCAGATTTTTCTTTCAAAAACATAACAGTCATCATCCTAGAGTAGTCATCAACAAATAAGATAAAATACATGTCTCCATAATAACTCTGAGTTCTCATAGGACCACACAAGTCGGTATGAACCAACTCCAAAATAGTATTAGATAAATATTTTTTCTCTTGAAACTAGATTTTGATTTTTTCCTTTTTGACATTGTTTACACATGACATGATCAGGTCTAGATAAGCTTAGTAAGCCTCTAACTTTTCTCATCTTACTGATTTTAACCATGTTGTCAAAATTCACATGACAACCTTTTGTGCCATAACCACACATCTTCATTTCTATCCAATAAACAAGAAGTTTTAGCATTGTCAAGATAGAATAGATTACCTTTACATTGTTCACCAATACCGACTAGCTTTCTAGTCTCATCATAGATTTTCACCTTTCTATTCTCAAATCCAATTTGGTGACCTAAGTTATTCAGTTGTGCTACACTTAATAGATTATAGTTAAGTCCCTTCACCCAATATGCATTCTCACATATGATCTTATTGTTCAAAAAGATAGATCCTTTTCCTTTTACTAGACAAGGTGTATCATTTCCCATTTTAACAGATCCACCATTATAATTTTCAAGGTATTCAAATTTGTCCTTATCACCAATCATATGATGTGGATAGCCACTATCAATAATCCAAGTATCATTCTTGCTAAATTTAGAAATAAGTGTTGTTTCAACATACGTTTCTTCTTCTTCTGAATCTTCTTTCAAGGCTACAAATACCACGTCAATATCTTCATCAGTGTCAGTGTTAATGTCATCATCATCATCTTCAACAAGGTAACATTCTTTCTTGCCTTTGTCTTTGTAGTCTCATTTGCTTCTTCTATCATATTATCAGTTGCCTCTGTGTTCTCATTTATTTCTTATGTCAAACTTTCTTTCACTGGATTGGTCATTGTCTCTGTCATCTCCTTTCTTGTTAGGACATCTAGCTGCAATGTGGCCAATCTCTTTGCAGTTAAAACATACCAAGGGTAATTTCCCTTTATAAATTCCTTTACCTTTATGTAGTCTTCTAGCCATTAATGTTTCAAGTTCATCAAGTTTATCCTCATCACTGTCACTATCACTCTCTTTTCTTATCACATGTTTAATACTTGATTTACCAATTTTCAAGGATGACATAAATGCAAACTCAACATTTGGAACAATATTGTTATCAAAGTTAATCAGCTCAAAGTAGTCAATTTACTGATTATGCTCTCAAGTCTAAGAGTGTTACCTAGAGCTACTCTCATTTCATGGATTATAGAGATTCTAATAGCATAGATAGGTAGCAAGGTTCTAATAATTTTACTTACAACAATGTCTTCTTCAATAATACCTCCTGTTCCTCAGATAGTGTTGGCAATCTCCTTATTTTGGTTGTTGTACTATGAAATGTTTTCTCCTTCTTTCATCTTCATGTCATCAAACTTTCTTCTAAGACTCTTTGCTCTTTCCCTTAGCACATTTTCATCTCCTCTGTAAACTAGTGCAAGTTTATCCCACCTTCCTTTAGTAGTAGTACATGTCTTGACATCTTCAAACTCAGCATTAGATAAGGTAGCAACAATTTCTATCATTGTGACATTGTGTTAATGTATGTTTCTCATCTGATCAACAATCAAGGGACCAGTTGGTTGAATGTAATCATTGCTCAAGTAGTCTATTGCAGATTCTCCAATTCTAGATATATGCAATTTTATTTTGCTTTTCCATGTTGAGAAATTGTCTTTATTTAGCTTTGGCACCTCTCTCTTATACATCTTATGATCTTTAGGTTAAGTCCTTCAAAATTTCCTCTCCAAGATACTAATGCTTTGATACTAATTGTTAGATAATTGAGAGGGGGGTTAATCAGTTAAATACAGTTATCATATAGTCCCAAATCTCCCAAATGTATATATTCAAACTTTTCAATCGAATAATCAACTTGGTAAGATATCAACAATATCTTTGTCTTCATCTATCGACTTATAGTAAATTCAATACTATATTTACTAATTTATCTAGTTATGAAATTTATAAAGAAAATAACAATTCAACATATCAAATACACATAGATTTTTAACGTGGAAACCCTATTAGGAAAAAAACCACCTGGGACTAGTAACCCAAAATAAATTACTCTTCTGAAGTGAGCTCGATTAGGATCCAACCCTGTTAAAGGTTGAAAAACACACTGTAAGGTGTGACCTGGTTAGAGGATTTATCACTAATAGTTCTCCCTTGACCATCATTCACTATGGGGTCAACAAGAAAATAATCAACATTCATTGAATGTCATATTGAAATACAAAATATTGTTAAGTCCGACTCAGTTAAGAGATTTTGTTGTAATAATGGTTAAACTAATACAATATGATCTGATTCAAATACAACTAAGATTTGCAGATTTTCAGATCTAAGCTAAGCTCAAAACACCTCCTCTAATCAATAAACAATTCAGTTCTTCATATCCTCCAACTTCATTCCACTTGGTGTATGCTTATCTAATGCTCAATAATGTTTGTAGTTCAACTTGGTTTTTTCTTCAACCAATTTGATCATTGGCACATGAAAATAGTCCTTTCATGCAAAATCTCCTACAATATCAATAATTTCAGACTCAATAATGAATCTCATGTCTCTTTAAATAGACAACATAAACCATTTTCTTTTCATTCTTTATATTTTTTCTCTTAATCTCGATCGTTCATTTTACTACTTTGACCTTCCTTGACAGTTGTCTCATTAACACATTTAAATCTTCTTCATCTGATCAATCTTGAATTTTGTCAGCCATTGGATCATCATAACAAACTTTATCTTCTACCTCAGAATCATAAGCAATTTTCAAGCTCATCAATTCAGTCAACTCTTATAAAATTTAATTGTTTCTTTCACTTGGTCAATACATAATGTGTCAATGATTACCTACTTGGTCAATAATATACTCGATATACAGTACACTAGCTCAATGTATACAAAAATCTTCATTTACTGACCACATAAGCTTGTTAAGTTCTGATCTTCAATACATAACAAAATCATGTAATACAATCAATTCAAAAACATGATTCCATAGACTCATCGATAAGTTACTCAATGTATACCATACCCATATCTCATTCCTTTACCATTTTCCTTCTTTAGATGTTTGTAACCATCATGATAAGTACAGTCAAAACTAGTTAACATCAATGATAATACATTGACTAATTTAATTTCCTTACATATCACTTTAGTATCTCGGTGACCTTCAATCACTTTCTTTCACTTGTCCATTCATTCCATCAAGATATTCAATCAATTTTAGGTTATCACATAGAAGACGCTGAAACTCTACCCGAGCAACAATCTGGTGTCCCTGAGCAAAAGTATACTACTACCGAGAAACAATCCTTACAAACCAAGAAACAAAAAACTATTACTAAAGAGAATGATGATCCTACACTGAGTGTAGAAAATATTGAAGAACAAAGATCCGAGCCTGTACTAGTAAAGTATGTGAGAATGCACCATCCACATAATCAAATAATTGGAGACAAAGGAGAAGTTATGATGACAAGAAGTAAGTTAAGGAATAATACATGTTTGGTTTGTGAACTTGAACCTAAAACTATTAAGATGCATTAGAAAATGATGATTGGATTAAGGAAATGAATGAAGATATTGAGAAAATATAGAACAACAAGACATAGACATTGGTACCGAGACCTAAAGACAAAAATGTGATTGGCACCAAATAGATTTCTAGAAACAAATTGAATGACAATGGAGATGTAACAAGGAATAAAGAAAGATTAGTCTACAAAGGTTATGAATAATAAGAAGGAATTGACTATGGAGAAACTTTTTCATCCATTTCTAAACTTGAAGGAGTAAGAATACTACTTACATATGCTTTTTATAAAGGATTTAAGGTATATCAGATGGATGTGAAATCTACATTTCTGAATGGGATACTTCAAGAAGAGGTATACATTGAACAACCTGAAGGTTTTGTTGACCCTAATTAGAAGAACATGGTTTGTAAGTTGCACAAGGCATTATATGGACTGAAGAAAGCACCGAGAGAAGGGTATGAAAGACTAAATTCTTACCTCATAAGAATTGGATTTGTTAAAACAAGTGATAACAACAATTTGTATTTGAAAAGTGAAACTGATGATAAGATTCTTATTGCTAAAATTTTTGTTGATGACATCATATTTGGAGGTCGTGATACTTTATGTAAGTCTTTTGCTAATGAAATGAGAAAAGAGTTTGAAATGTCAATGTTTGGAGAGATCAAATTCTTTCTTGGTCTACAAATACAATAATAGAAGGAAGGCATCTATATCACACAAATAAAGTACATTAAAGAAGTTTTGAAAATATTTAGTATGGAAGAATCAAAACCACTTAGTACATCTATTATAACCAGATTCAAGATGACCAAGGATGACAAGTCAACAAAGGTAAATCAAACATTATACAGATCTATGATTGGTAAGTTAATGTATGTTGTGCATAGTAGACCAAATACTGCACATGTTGGAATTGTAGCTAGATTTTTTGATAATCCTAAAGAGTCACACATGATTGCTAAGAAAATAATCTTAAGATATATGAAGAACACTGAAAAATATGGGTTTTCATATAAGAAAGAAGGAAATTTTGAACTCAAATTTTATATTGATGGTGATTGGGCTATAAATATTGATGATAAAAAAATCACTACAGGTGGAGCATTCTTTTTAGGAGAAAGACTAGAAACATGGATAAGCAAGAAACAAGGATGCATTTCTCAGTCCACTGCTGAAGATGAATATGTAGTTGTTGCTACTAATTGTTTGAATATTGCATGGATAAAGAAATTTTGGGAAGGTATGAATGAATAAATCACTAATCCATTGATAATCTATCGTGAAAAAATAGTACTATTAATATTTCAAAGAATCCAGTGATGCATGCAAAGAAAAAGCACATATCTATTAAATATCACTACTTAAGGGAGCAAGTTCAGGAAAAATAGGTCAAATTGGAATATATGAAGTCACAGGAACAACTTACTAATATATTCACAAAACCCTTACCGAAGCATACATTTTAATACTTGAGAAGTAGACTAGGGTCCATCCCATGTCTAAAAGTCACTAAGATGACATGGGGTTGCATCAACCTGAACTTTATCAGAAGATCTATTGATGTTGATGCACGATCTTCACACTTTGGGATTCCTAAGGTTGTGAAGAAGATGGAAGATAAGCTTAAATTCAATATATGTACATACAAGATACAAGAATTAGAAATGGACAACAAAGATACTTATTTGGCTAATGACGAGTTGATTATTTTTTTTGGCATTGTTATCAAAGGGAGAGATGATCATAAAATATGAAATATTCATGAGAGATGAATGTCATGAAGTATCAGTTGCATGAGAAGCTAATAAAAAAGGAGAGTGTGTAATGATTAAACATATTAAATGCATAAGCTAAGGGATAGCATAAAGACCGAGTTGTAGACACTTAAGATGTTTGGTATTCTATGGCGTATTTCATATTGTGTTGCCATCAATGCCAAAGGGAGAGATTGTTAGACTACAATTGATTGACTAGTTGGAGAATAGAATGGAGAATGTGAAGATGATCATCAAGATACTAAAGTATATGTGAGATATTAGATTAGTTATTATATTGTCATTGATGTAAACTAGTTTTGATTGTACTTATCATGATATTTGCAAGCATCTAAAGAAGGTATATTGGTGAAGGAATGAGATATTAACATGAAAATGAGATGTATGAGTAAGATATGATTAAGGTATTCATTGGGTAACTTATTGATGATTCTATGACAATATGATAGTGATTTGATTGTATTACATGATTCTATTAAGTATTGAAGATCAAGAATGTACAAGTTAATGTGGTCGATATATGAAGAACTTAGTATACACCGTGTAGAGACAGTGTATACAAGAAGGTGTAGTGTATATCGAGTGCGGTATTAACAAAGAAAGAAGTCACCAACACATCATGGTATTGACTAAGAAGGAAAAATAAGGAGATACATGTGATTTCTGACATAAGATGATGAGCTAGATGAATCTAGAAGTTTCTGACGATAAAGATAAAGTTTTTTATGAAGATCTACAGTTGAAAAAAATCAAGGAAGATCGGATGATGAAGATTGAAAATGTTTTAAGGCACAAGTTTTGAGGAAGGTTAAAGAGGTGAAATCAACGATGGAGATTAAGACAAAAAATCTATGGTTGAGAAGAAAATGGTTTATCATATCTATATAAGGAGACAATAAATTCAAAATGAGTTATGCGCATGAGGAAAATATTGTATTCATGTGAAGCTGGTCAGATAGGTCGAAGTAAGAATTGAGAAATTCTGTAGACTACAGTGAGCATCAAAAGGAGATAACCAACTAGAACAGAGTTGGAAGATAAAATAAAATTGAAGAGATTATGATGGCCAAAGGTATATTGAGCTTAGCATAGATCTGAATATATGTAAAGGAATTTTCATTTGAATCAAGTCATATGCTATTGTATTTTAACCATTTCTACAGACAAAATCTCTTAATTGAGTGAGACTTACTGTAGTATTTATATTTTTTTATGACATTCAATGAATGCTGATTCTTTTCTTGTTGACCCAAGTGAATGTATGTTCATAGAGAAATGTTAGTGATAACTCCTCTAACAAGGTTACACCTTACAATTTGTTTTGTAACCTTTAACAAGTTTGTCTCTTAACTGAGCTTACTTCATAAGAGTGAAAATATTTTGGGTACCAGTCCCAGGTGGAATTTCCTAGGTAACAGGGCTTCCACATTAAACATCAAGCGTTAAATGCATATGCATGTGATTTTTTGTAATTTTACTTTACACATTACATTAAATGGTTTGATTTGTATATATTAGATGATTTATTTGACAATCGGTTAATGAATCAAAAAGGCACAGATAATTTTTATCGAGTTGTTTAGTTTATTTTTTGAAGTTGGTTCTATACATCTGAGATTAAATTGGGACTTTAGGATAACTTGACTTAAATGATTCATCCCCCTCTTAGTTATCTAATATTTATTGTAGAGTGTCCTAACATGACCATGTAGGTTTAAATGGATCATACACAGGTGACATGGTTTGAAATAAATAGTTATGTCAAAGTTTGACTATTTTTTGCACTTATGGTCCACAAGGGACACCACTGGTAGGGTATGTCATTGATCACTCTAGTGTGATGAGAGTAAAAGTAGGATTATACCTAGGGTAAACCCATCTAACTGGTTGTGATCAAGGTGTCATTTTGCACCCACAATGAATAGAACACAATATGGGGTACTTGGAAACTTTGCACTAAGTGGATCTTACCCTACTTGCATGAACAAAAAAATTACTACCCTACAAAAATGACTTTGAGCCTTCAAAAATATAGACATGTTATAGTAGGGTATGTGAAGGATCATTATATGCCAAACTAGGCCCTTAAGTGGCAATGAAAATTCAGAAAATCAGGTTTAGGCAAGTTAAAATAAAAAATTGAACAAGTTATAAATATTATATCAAAAATATGTAAGAAGAGAATCTATAGAAAATTGAATTTACTTTCAAAGATACTAGGCCTTTTTTGAAAAATAATTAATCTATATGTTGAAATTTTCAAATTTCAATGTAGTAGTACGAAAATTTCAGTAAAAAAATAAGAAGTAGGTGTATGTCTGACAACCTTAAACACAACCAAATGATATATTTTTGTACAAGATTCTAGATATAAGTAGTAGACTCATGTTTGGATGTGACATATATTTTTTTGTAATTTTTTTCCAAGTAAATAATTAATTATGATTTTTCTTCTACAAATTTTCTAGAATACAAAAACTCTCATGTCTGACCACATTAACTTTGTCTAAACTTTATCAAATTGAAAACTTTTGTTATTTTTATTGTAGTAGGAAAATCATAGAATGTGACACATGTTTTGAATTTCAAAAATGTTATACATTTTGAAAGTTATAGCTATTTTTCAACAAGTCTATCAATCAACACTAGAAAGATAACAAGTAGGTGTATGTCTGACCACATTAAACAAAATCAAATGATAGTATTTTTTTATAAGACTCTAGATAAAAGTAGTAAACTCATGTCCGGATGTGATATATATTTTTTTTAATTTTTTTTAATTTTTTTTCTAAGTAAATAATTAATTATGATTTTTCTACTACAAATATTTGCGAATATAAAAACTATCACGTCTGACCACCTTAACTTAGTCTAAATTTCATCAAATTGAAACAATTTTTTATTATTATTGTATTAGGTGAAGCATAGAATGTGATGTATATTTCAGATTTAAAAAATGTTATATTGTTTGAAATTTATAGTTTTTTTTCAAAGAGTCTATCAATCAGGACTTCTTTTTCACATCGCCACTTTTTGGCATACCATGATCATGCACATACCTAGTAGAGAGGCCTAACACAAACCTACAAGTTCAAACAAATCATGCATAGTTGGAATAGTTTGGAATAAACACTCTAGCATAGTTGACAATTTTTTGCACTTAGGGTACACAAGGGACATTGCTAGTAGGGTATGCCACTGAGTTTTGTAGCATGCTAAGAGGAAAAGTGAGACCATGCATAGGATAATCCCACCCAATTGAACATGATCAAGGTTTTGGTTCATAAACACAATAAATAGAATGTGATATGGGGTACTTGGAAACTTTGCACTAAGTGCATTTGATCATTTTTGGATGAATAAAAAAATTGTTTCCTTGCAAAAATAACTCTGAGCCTTCAAAAATAGAGATAGGTTATTATGTAGGGGCCTAACATGACCCTGTATATTCAAACGGATCATGTGCACATGCCATGGATTGAAAGAAATATTCCATTAAATTTCTTGACAAATTTTTTAACTTAGGGTACACAAGGGACATCACAAGTAGGCTATGTCGCTAAGTGTTGCCGCGTGCTGAGAGAAAAATTGGGTCTATGTCTAGGGTAAACCCACCCAACTGGATGCAATCAAGGTGTTATTTTGTTCCCACAATAAATAGAACATGATATGGTTTACTTGGAAACTTTGCACTAAGCTCATTTGACTCTTTTTGCATGAACAAAAGAAAAATTTCTTTGCAACAATGACTCTGACCCTTCAAAAATTGAGATAGATTATTATAGAGGGGCCTAACATGACCATGTAGGTTCAAACTAATCATGTGAAAGTACCATGATTTTCAAGAAACACCCCATCAAAGTTTGATCATTTTTGTACATAGGGTATATAAGGGACATCGTCGGTAGGGTATTTCATTGATCATTCTAGTGTATCAAGAGGCGGAGTGGGACCATTCTTATTGTAAACCCACCCAACCAAATGTGATTGAGGTGTCGGTTCATGTCCATGATGAATATAATGTAATATGGGCTTCCTTCACAACAAGGGTTTGTTCCTATTAGTCCTCAAAACTAATTTTTTGGATTATAACATCTGGCATGTTAATATCTCATATAAAAATTTGACCTTTTTACATAGCCATTTGGGAGACACCTAACATATGTCAAACTTTACATGTGATTTTAAACAGATTTCTCAAAAACTATTGATTTCGGGTATTTAAGGGCCAATTGAGACAATTTTACAAAGTATCTACCCTCTAAATAGTCTCCCAAACCAAAACCTTTACTGCAATAGCTAGGGAAAGGTTCAAATAAAAAAAATTGATTTTTTTTGTGTTGAAACATATCAAAAGGTTTCCAAAAAGGTTGATATATGAAATTGATCATTCCCAATGCACATTCAAACAATAAAATTTGGTAGTGTTGATGGAACTTGTGTTTGAATTTCCTTATTTCATAAGCACAATATGACTCCAATAATAAATATATTTAAATTTTATTATATTAAATAATTATTTAAAAGTATACACCATATGAGTTGCATAGAAGGAACAAATTGGGTCACATTTAAATTGTAAGTATGTATGTTTCAAAGTATCAAGACATAAACATAATAAACAAGTTGGATCACATTTCAATTGCAAATAAATAAGTTTTGAAGTACAAAGATATGCACACAATGAATAAATTGGATCAAATATTAACTTTTATATATACGAAAATGAACAATAATTATGTACATATAAAAAAAATGGCATAAATAGAAACTCAATAATAGAGTTACAAAAATGTGTTATGTGTCATGTCAAGGTTGATATATACAATAAAAATATCAAATATATGAATAAATTGGTCCTTCAATGACAACAACTAGAGCTATATGTCTCTATCAATATCTATGACTATGGTAGATCATCAAAATCGAGCCTCTTCAAAGCAATATGTGGCTGCACAAGAACAATTCAAATACTAAATCAAATATATTTTCTCAAAATAACATCAAAATAGCGAAATATTGAATTTTAATTTGTTTGCAGTTGAATTATTGATTACCTCATGTCTTTCTTCTACTAGTGGGTTGTGTAGTAAATCTAATGGGTCCTTTCTTATGCAAATGAGACTCCTAACAAAATGGAAAGGTAGACGGTTTGTGGAAAGTCTTGAAAGGGGATATAAAAAGTAAAATGAAATGAATACGAGTTAATAACATTTATTTCAAAAAAAACTAAAAAATAATAATGCATGGACTAAAAAAAATGCATACCAAAGCCTCAATTGGATCTCCTATACTTGCAAGAGCCATAGTCACTAATGAATCAGTTATGATCATTTCCTATATGTTAAGTAATGACAGATGTTATAGTCATAGAGGAAGGAGTTGGGGCTTTCAAACAAATAAGAAAGAACTCCAAAAAGAGTTGACAAGAGGGTTTCAACTAAGAAGAAAGACATAACTCTTCCCTCCATTCTATTGGACCCCATCTTTGACAAATGAGACTTGTAATGAAATAGAATGGGAGAGAATTTGTGGGAAGTTGTAAAGGGGGTTGTAAGTTAATAACCAAAAAAATTTGACAAACACTAAAAACCTAAACTACATTTAATTATATCTAAACACATATATTTAACATATATAGAAAAAATACATACTAAAGCCTCAAATGTTTCTCTTGCACTCTTAGGAGGCATCATCGCTGATGAAGAATCCAGGACCATTTCCTGTGTGAAAAATGATAACATATGTTTGTTATAAATAAGGTATAAGACACAACTAAGAGAGGGGAAGAGCTGAATTAGTTGTGTCCAAAACTAGTTGTTTCTTAAACTTAGATGTGAAAGATAAATATTAAATAACTAAACCAAAATCACATGAACACATAACACAAGAATTTTTCTATAGAAACCCGACTAAAGGAAAAACCTTGGTGGGGATCAAACCCACTAGATAATGTACTAGCACATATATACCCTATTAAAGGTACAATGGAGAATGCACATGGATTTAGGCACAGTGCCTATAGATCATTTCTCAAATAAAACTAAGGGAAATAACCCTTGGGCAAAACCCCAAAATAAAACTAGGGCTACAACCCCAAAATGAACTACAATCCACTATGGACAATAATCTAGTAAATCATGAACTAACTAATAGAATCTCTAATCTACCAATACAAATCTATTCTGACTTATTTCAAATTCAATTCCTACCTCTTCCCACATCCTCTAATATGCAAATCTCTACATCATCACATACTCACTCTACAAATGATTGCATATTTATATGCATTAGATCAAGTTATTGCAACTAGGTCAACCAAGGACCTAAGTACTATAAAATACAAAGAGTAATACATAATCCTCAATGCAATCTAAAAAAAGTCAGCTAAGACTTATGTAAGACCTGAATCATCATCCACAAACATCCTATAATATATAGAACACGCTACAATACTTTGCAACACGGTAACTCTCCAAGTCGACCAAGAACACCAACACTTCTCAAGAAGATCATTGAATACAATCACATAATCCAATGAGATCTAGAAATATGAGTAGAGAATGATTTAGAAACATTTAAAAAAACATGAGGTACCATAACAACAACACAAACATCTTTGTCATAGAAATCACAACTATATCTGCAATATTCATTAGGAACATTAAACACCAACTAGTGTCACTCAAGAAGAATAACTTTCCAACATCTAAATTGTGAACCATTTGAGCTAAGGATACACATACATGTCCTAAATTCACAAGGAGATTAGAAACCAAAATTATTGCATAACTGATCTATACCAAAAGAAAAACTATAACTTTGTCAATACTGGAACAATCAAAAAATTATCCTCTATTACACCACATATATCTTTGCAAAATCTATAGTGGAATCATAGCATATACTCCCACAATGTGTACACAAATGGGATGTCAAAGCATCTTGATTCATGTTAGTATCTACTCCAAAACATATATTCTTTCAGTTGGTGCACATGTGCTCAATTGGTTGGGTGACACCAAATGGTGCATTTGATGATGATGGAGGTGGTGTAGGTGTTGATTCATCCTCTGGTCTGACTAACTATGTGCCATGTTGAACAATGACATCAGTCAATTATGTAACTACCTAAAGAGTTTGTAACTCCATAGACTCCTTCAGGGATACTGGGACCATGATGTGAACCATGGGTTTAGTAGCTAAAGGCATCTCATGTTGATGGTATACCATCCTATGAGCCCTAGGTCTATCATCTACAGAGACTCTCCCTTTACCCTAGAACTATAGTTTGGCTTCAAGCCAAGGATAAAATAAAAATAAAAATTTCTCAAACAAAATAGAGGAACCTCCCAATTGTTAGAAGGTTGTTGGTCAAAGACCATATACCACCTATCCCAAAATGCATTTTTCATCTCAATGTGGACGCACCAATGTATAGGAAACTTAGTTGTATTAGTAAGTAATGTGTCATTAATTTTAGGATTAGCGAAAAGAGAACATATGTCATCTTTAACTGTGCTCTTTCTTTTCACCTCATCATATGACAACCCATTGGCATAAAATGCATGACATCTATCCCTATATGAATACTATTTTTTAAACTGTCTAGATACCTCCATGTCACTATTGGTCACTGATTCTAGGGATGTGACGAGGGATGAGTGGTTATCATGAGTAGAGGACCTCAACCTATTCACTATCATAGAAATTTGAGTGGTGTTCTATGTGAAGCAATTTATAAGATCCTTTTGTGTGGCTTGGACAAGTTCTACTAGAGGATGCAGAGGGTTTTGGGGTGGTAGTGGATGTTGAGTGCTATCTTGAGGGTTTTTTTTGTTGTGGAGAAGTATTTTGAGGGTTTTTTTTTCTTCGTGTGTAACTTTTTTAGTGTATATGTGTGGTGGTTGATCATGAAGAGATCATTATTGTTTGTTTTATCATTGGTGATTGTTTTAAGAATCTGACATACAATTAATAAAAAACATTAAATCAATTGAATAAACTCTACTTAAATTCAAATTCAAACAAAAGAAATAAAAAAAAATCAAATTCTTACTTTTTTGACGATGTGGCATTGTTAGAAATTGGTCTAAACACTGCAAAAATACAAAATATAGGAAAGCACCCTCGGGTTCTGTAGAATTTGGGAACCTAGAAGTCATTGTCAAGCCATTTTTCATGGTGAAAATGAGCTTGGCTATGGGAAATGAAGAAAACATATAGTTCTTCATTACCCATTATGGTTATGAATAACTTTTAATGCTTTTTAATTAGGCTCTATTTCCCTAACCCAAGGGATTTCAAATATTAAATAACACACATAGGTTTTTTGAAATTTGAGTTTTTTCATCATGTGGCCACTTTTTTTGACAAGAAACTCAAGTTGTAATTACCCAATGCATTATGGATATTCTCCCAATCCTCAAGGAGGGTAAGGAAAGAATCATATATGAAATGTTTGTTCATTAGCTAAGAAGTGGAATTTGGAAGCGAAATACCTCAAACTTGATCTACGGAGATATTAGAGGCAAGAAAATAGCCAAAGCCTTCAAATGCTAGGACATACAAGGATGGAGCTAGAGGAGAGCTTGACAAATGGACGTATGGAAGCTGAAAATATGAGATTTATGTAAATTAATAGTAATGCAAGTAGAGGCATCTACAAACATCATTTGGACAAAGAGCACAAAATCAAGTTCAAAACGAAAGGCTTTTAATATGGCGAGAATGAAAGGATAGTCTATGTGGTTATAGGCCTTAGAAAAATCAATTTTTAGGAAAATTACATTTTGGTTGGATTGATGGGCCCATTCCATACCCTCCCAGACAACTATGATATTATCCAAAAGAAATCTGGATTGAATGAAACTAGTCTTCTCAAGATGCACAATCTGGGGAAGAAGATGACAAATTTTAAAAGAGAGGGCCTTGGCAATGATTTTATTTGATACATTAAGAAAATTGATTGACCACTAATTATAGATGTCTTTAAGATCTCCGATTTTAGGTATGAATTTTATATTCCATTTGTTTATTTCTTGTCCTAAAGTCTTATTTTGAAAATCTTCAAGATATACATGATGTGGGCTAGAACTAACACAATCCCAAAGATCTTTATAAAATTCATATGGGAAGACATCACAACTAGGGGACTTTTTATCTTCCATATAAAATGCAGCTTCCTTAATGTCTTGTATGGACAAATTTTGATCACAAAATCCCCTTTCAGAGGTTGTAAGATGAGAAGGAACTGCAACAAGGAAATCTACCAAGGCTTTTGGCACAAAAAAATTTATGGTAATAGTTAACAAAGGATTAGAGGATGTATGGAAGTTCAGTGAGAATTGATCTACCCTCTCTAATCCTTTCAATACTTGGAGAGGAATGTCAAGGATGTAGATAGGAGAAAAAATCCTTGCTAGCTCGATCTCCAACTTTCAACTAGTGCATATGTGCCTTAATCTGAGCACCTCTAGCTGCATAGCTATCAAAAACCTACTTCTAATGATGAATATAAGCCACCTTTAACTATAAATTGATTAAGAAAGGATTATTTTCTAGGCTCTCTATAGCAACACACAATTCCTTGTGAGTATGAGCATAACACTGCCAGTGGAATTGGGCTAGTTATTTTCCACAAAAAAAGAATAATCTAGTTGCTCGATGAATTGCATCATTCCACCATAAAATCCAACCTATTGGTTGAGTGGGCCTAGGTTGTAAATTCCAAATCCTCTTTATGTGGGCCAGAGTAGGAGGATGACTCAACAATGAAATGTTGAGAAAAAATTGAGACTTAAAGGAACGTGACAAGGAAGCACACCATTCAATTCTAAATTTAATATGAAAGTGGTATGACAAAGTGACATAAGAAAAAGGTAGAATTGGAAAATATTGATCTATCCCATAAGAAAAAAAAGGATTGATAAGAGATCATGGCATGATTGAGATGTTTAAAGAATCTATAAGAACTAGTCCAAAAATTTCTCCAAGCATGACAAACCACATGTGGAAGGCAGTGATTGGTATTGGGATAAAAAAGGCCTAATTTATTATGCATGTAAAACTAAGCCTCTCACTCACTAGATATCCATCAAAGTGATGAAGTTCCATCCTTGTCAAAAGCCACCTCAATCATATTAAATTCTCCACAAAAAACCCAAGTGGATGGAGGTAATAAATTAGCTTTCCATTGCCAAAGGTAAGCTCTTTCCACCACATCATTGGGAGCATAAACATTAATTATTCCAAAAGCACAACTGTCAATTTGCATAAGGACCCAAACCAATTTGTGCATGGGTTCCTATCCATGACTAACAATAACATCTTGAAAACATGGGGAAAGAATGATAACCATCCCTCCATGACCAACTTCATGGTTGGAAGCGAAAACTAGGCTATTTGGCCAAATTAAATGGCATGTTATGGTGAGAAAAACTACAGTTATCTTGACCTCTTGGAGGCAAAAAAAATTAGTCTTAGGAAATGTATGATGAACATATCTTACTAAATATTTATGTGAGAGGCATGTGAGACCTTGAACATTCCAAGAGGTGAAATTCATTCTAAACCATCATTCATGGAAAACTCATCCCCAAGAGAGGAATAACTATTATGAAAAAACTCAGAATGTGTGCAGAAAACAAGCTAAAGGTTCCCCAGAATTAACTATCTCTTTCCAGGCCCTTCATCTTCAAATTCATCCCTTCTAAGAGGGTTGAAAGAATGATGCAAGGAAGCTGAAGCACTAGATACCAAAGAAGTCAACTATGGAGTACATGCTCTTCTTGAGTGTGAAAGAGAATAACTCTAGTCCTTGGGAAGAGACTCACTAGGTGGTGATAAAGTCCCTTGAGAAGAATGGTTTAAATTCTCCCACGATTGAGAAACACACTTGGAGGCCTTGGAAGGCATAGAATCCTTGGATGTCAAAGAAGATGAAGGTGAATCTTACTTCGTTTGAAGTGCCAAAGTGTATTTTCCTTTCAAGATGATAGTTGTCCAACTAGAATCTACTTTAGGAGTTTCTAGAGCTCTAGATGCAATAATATTATTAAGAGGAGATTTAGTCTTGGGAGTCACTAGAGGTCAATCATTGATTTTATGTTCTACAGAATGACAAAGGAAACATGTGTTGGACAAAATCAAATGCGTGACTCATTGATAGGAATACCTACCAACCTGAATATCAATGGTATCCTTAAGTTCCTTAGCAAGATCAATTTACACAAAAACCCTCTTCTAAGGGAGGACATGGAAAAAATGTTCTTGCTCCATGCAAACTACCTGACCAAGGGTCTGAGCAACATTTTGTAGAAATGGCCAACAAGACAAAGGAAGACTAGAAAACTCAATCCAAATAGGGACCTTAAGTTTATTCTCGTTAAAGACAAAGAAGTCCCGAGACCAAGGTTGGAAAACAAGGAGAGAAGAATGAACAACCCAAGGGCCATTTTTTTAGGACAACCTCAACATGAGATGGGTTCCCAAAATGGGAAAAAAAAACCCTTTGGTCAAATTTTTTACTCCATCTAGGTAGACCCCATGAGGGGTCCATACCTTGGCAACCCATTCATGCAACACACTTTCAAAAAGAACACGACCAACAAAATATCCTATCAAAGTAAATTTTCCAAGCCAATTGCATGCTTTATTAAAATCATACATGGGCAAAACCATATCGAGGGTAACAAAAGCCTTACCTCGTAGAATACCTTTAGGAAAAACTTGTAGGGATGTTAGCTTGGAGGAGCCATGATCTCCCAATGCCAATACTCTGACACCAATAGAAATTATTGTTCTAAAGCTAATCGGAGCCGTTAAAAAGTCATATTGAATTCTCACAGTAAATGCGGTTTGAATATTATTACTGAATAGACAGTACGAAAACCCTAATGACAACCTAGCCAGGAAACATGACCATAGATGTGCAGAGCATGCTCAGCTGATTTTATGAATTTTTAAGATAGCAACTTGAAAAAAGATAAGTCCCTAAAAATAGAGCATGATTGATGGGCCAATAGATCTCCAGTCAATAATTTAAATGAATTGAGACTTACTTTTTGACATTCAATTCACAATGAAAGACATTTGCTCCGACCGACCAATGGAGGAGGTCAACCAATAAAACGTTAAAATATAATTGTCAAAATTTTAAAAACCATATGGTTACGGGACTAAGAAAATCTATGGCAATCAAAATGCTACAATAGCCCAAGGTTGATTAAAAGGATTATCATTTCTCAATAGATTACTCAGACTATGATGCTTGAGAAAGAAACAAAACATGTTGATTAAAGATCTATATAACTGGAGATTCCAAATATATTTTTTAAGAAAAATTAGGCATCTGTTTAATTTTTATATATATCTCCATGTTTTATGGTGAAAATATAACGAAAACTGATAAAAATGATGAAATCAAACACCCCTTCGAATATCATTTGGTCAATTTGTAGACTTCAGAAGAAACCTCATTGCTAATTAATCTAGTCGAAATAAAATAAAATACCAGAGACGAGAGAAATTTAAACCATTCAAATATTTTACACAAAACACCAATTTCTGCTCTATTTTGAATGGTAGAAACCCCATTTTACTACAGAACTTTATGAATTACAAAAATATTCCATTGACAGCATGCTCAGCAACTGTATTTATAAATTGTTTATGTTGTTCAACAACATAAGATATCTCTTTGAAAAAAATGCGTAAGCCGGGAAAAAATAGAGCATGCAAAACAAGATTTATTTGAAAGAATAATAAACTGATGTTTAAGAAAATTTACTGTTGTTCTAAATTTAAAAGTGAATGTGCAGCATGGTATTAAATTGAAATGAAACTTTAATTTGCAATCTAAAATTAGAGTAAAACCCTATGTATGAGCAAGCTTAGTTTTTTCTTTAGTGTCTGATATTTAAGGGTGGCCACTTTATTCTTCAATTGTAAACATCACATACTAATGAATGGCTCTTAGGTGTTAAATTTTTTCCTCAGTGTGTGACGTTTAAGGGTCAAAAAAATTAAGCTTGAAAAAATTAAGTCAACTTTGACTATTTAACACTTTTAGCCTAAAAGTCATTTGTTAGTGTGTGATGTTTACAAACGATGAATAAACAGCCACCTTTAAACATCACACACTAATGAAAAAAATAAGTGCAAAAAAAGTAAGTCAACTTTGACTATTTAACACTTTTAGCCTAACAAACAATCATTAGACAATCATTATTATGTAATGTTTACAACTGGAAAATAATATTCTGCTGTCTAAAAAAGTTCACTGGAGTTATGTTTTACAAGGACATGCTTTATCTGATGTCTCAAAAAGCTAACTAGAGTTATGTTTATTAGTGGATCTGAGACCTCAAGAATCAACAGAGGTGGAGGGGCCTCTTCCATCTACCGATTTGTCTTGCCAAGTCCCTCACTAAATTGTGCATTCTTATTTTGAAGCTTCTGTTTCCTCCATCTTCACCCTGAGAATAAGTTCATTAGCTAAATTGCAGTAGTTTTAATAACTTATTTAAATTAGGAGAAAGATCTAAGCCTATTTAATGGTTGTTTAAAAATTTGATCACTATTGTTCCTGGGCAAATTATGTATGCGCTTTGAAAATATATAAAGCATCTATCACAGAGTATCTGAAGGTATTGGATACCATTTTCATTGACTAATCCATCCAAAGCACTCTCCACCAAATCTTTCTCCACGCCCACAAAGAAATGGGCAACGTCTAGAAAAGCATATTTCTCTGTACTCTTAAGAGATTCGTAGCTATTCCTTTCTATCTTACTTGCTACTTCTTCAAGCACTCTACGTAGGTTTTCTAAGTGCTCTTTCCAATTTCCTGGATCATGGTCATTCTGGAGCTGCCCCGCTAAAAGTTTCAAAGGCAAAGGAAAGCCACCACACATTCTAACCATCTTCTTCACCATATCTTGCATATCGTCTAGTGGTTTCATGCGGCCTAAAGCATGTCAACAGAATAGCTCTTGGGCAGGCTTTTCATTGAGCGATTTCATATTGTATATTTCTACTATAGAACTTTAAGCAAAGTTTGGTCTATACATGTAGTCAAGATCAAACTACCATTTTCCACAATATCCTTTACAAATAACAGATTCTATATTTTCTCTTTACTATCTATATCATCAAAAGCAATGAAAACGTGTGACAACCTTCGCAATCAATTTTCAAGCAAGATTTTCCCTTTGTGCAGATTTTGAATACACGACTTATGCTCAAGAAACAAATTTCTAAGTAGAGTTTCCTTGAGAGTGAGCAAATCTCTTTTACTCACTTCAAATAAGAAACATCTCAAAAATCGGGAACACATTATGTTGTAGAGATCAGAATCCATAGTTGACTTCCCTAAGCCCCACAATCCCCACAATATGTGTGCCCTCTAATTTACTTGGACTCAAAGCCTCCTTTTCAAAATGCTCTATTGCTTCACAGAGTCCTATCGGGTGCTCACACACATTGAATTTTTCCCTTTCCCTTTCCAACTTTTCTAACACAATCTCTCCTATTTCTTTCAGACACTTTCCATGGTCATTGAAACAATTTTAGAAATTGTCATAAACCAGAAGCACAATATGTAAAAGAACTGTATATTAATATATTTTCAGATCATGTAAATACTTACTCTATCTGTATCCTGAACTACACGCCAGAAATGTTGAAGACTTGTTCGAGGGCATTTATCGAGCTTTTCACTCTGTCCCCTCTAAGCCCGCCTTTCTTTCTATGCTCCTCAAAGGTTGTGGCATGTGCTCCCTTATCGACATGGTTAAGTTATGAAGGTTCGATGTCATAGAAGATGGGGATAATCTTAGAAGAAGTAGAGTCATACTTTAACATCCATAACAACTCATCCCAGCACGAAGAGGATGTAAATTTCAAATGTGCAGAGAAATGAAATAAAATATTTTTAAAAAAGATGGAACAGAATAAACACAATATTTATAGTGGTTTGGCAATTTCTTATATCTACTTTCAAGAAGGGAACTATCTTGTATTAATCAATATCTAATTACACAATACAATTCAATATATGACTACACATAGTCATTTATAGAAAGCTCTTCAAATACTAAGAGATGAGAGAAAATGAACGGTCATTTGACCATTGGGCTTAACATCCTAACAATCTCTCCCATCAAGTCCAACTGGCACAGCCATGAACTATGACATCCCTTGCTTTCAATTCTAAATCTCAAAGAGAAATAAGACCTTTAGAAGATCTCAATGTTGCCAGACTTTGTTCCAACACACTTCAAATGAATCTTCGCCAAGTCAGATCAGAGTCAAAAATATCTTCTCCTCGGTGCTACAACCCGTAGCTCACATAATTTGCATCATTCTTATGGTTGTTCTCATTTATAAGATTCCCATGATTATTATTGGCATTCTCTATTGAGGAGGTTTGACTTTCCTTTGCCATTCAAATGTTGAGTAAAAGCCCAATCATAATCATATTACGAAGCGGTTTCCCCACATCCTAGAGTTGATTGTCCACCTCCTCTACCATCAGATTATAAATCTATAGCCCATCTGAAGACCTCTCCTTAGGCCACTGGAATTATGTCCCCCTTTTAAGCTTGAACGTCAACAGTGAGAAAACAGTTGCAGCATCAACCAATGAACTTATAATTACTTTTGAGGGATCAATAATTCCTGCCTTAACCATGTTAACATTTTTACCTTTGGTAATGTCATAACCAAGGTCTCTATTATCTTGCTCCAGTAACTTCTCTACCATTACAACATCCATGGGAATAAACCCCACAATTCACTTGTTAGACTCCAAAACTAGATACTAACCCATTCTATGCAGTTATCCCAACTGTGTCCCAGGTAGCAGTGTCATAGGTAGAATTGATTCCCAAACACCTTGTGCTCGGCCAAAACCTTTCATTGCATCTATGCCCACAATTTTGTGTTCATCATAATCACCCTTTGCTAAGATAAAAAAAAACGGTCAGAGAGGCATTCCATCAATTCTCCCTCATCCAAGATGCAAAAGACTTCAAGATAAAATGATGACTGGTGAACAGACAAATCGTAACTTCTACAATGGCCACGATGGTTGTCATTGCTCCGCTCTACTAATTTACCCTCCAATAATGACTTTGATTTTGTCACCTTCTTTGCATTATCCTCTTCCCTATCAGCAATTAAATTTATGATCTGAACACTTCTTTCTATGTCTAAATCACTGATAATTATATCTTGATGACCCAAACTACCTATGGGTCTTATCCCATTAGTTTGAAAGGGTTGCAGATGGTCTCATTAGTTTAAATCCTTAAAACTGTGATTAGAATGAATATTGGCAATTTCCTTATGTGGTAGTATAACCTGCAAGAAATGGTTTTGATGTTCATTGAGTCATGTGCTATCCATGAGAATGGTGCAGTGAACTTGACCATCATGGCTTGAGTAAAAGGAGTCCACATCACCGTGTGACTTAGAAAAATATTCTCGTGTTCTTTCCATTGTACCATTGAAAGACTCATTGTTTGTTTGTTTTATGTGTGATGCCAAGTGATGCCAAGTGCGCAGAGGAAAATCTTTGTTACCCCCAAATATGGGAGTCTCTAGCATACTATCCACATTCGTGGATACCAATTCATTCCCAAAATGGACTAATTTATCCACCGTAGTTTGTGTTTGTATGGCAGGGAGCTCGTTGAGATATCCCATGTTTGGTATGGACTCTCATGGCCCATTGTGAGCCGCATAATGTCTAACATGCTACCTACTATTCATCTGCCCCTTCAGGGAAGTCTCCCCCCTTCATTTTCCCCTTCACCTTCTTCCACAATGAACTTATTGGCTCTCATATATTTTCCTTCTCTAGGGGCATATGTAGAGTACCACAGTTGCAGTTGCAACATCTGATGAACTTTGGAAGAAAAATCATTTGGATAATCGATGCTAAAGCCAAAAGTAAGAAATTATATTTCACAAATGACCAACATTAGGTCCTTTATAGACTTTCTAGTCTTGTTCTCTTTTTCCCTCTTCCACAATTCCTCCATTAGGCATTTCTTATGGTGCACATCATTTGTGCATTCAAGAATTACACTAAGCTCCAATTTGAGAGCTTCAAAATATTCTTCTAGTTCGGCTTCAGGTTTATTTTCCCAGCCATCCCACCAATGTACATGGTGAGTTCTTTTGGCTTTTTCAAACACAACATCATTCTCTATTGGGTCTATGTTTCCAAGAAATTCATCGACGAAAAAATCGAGTTCATATTCTTCCATCTCTTCTCTAGCCTCACCTTGGCTCTGATACCAATTGTAAATTTCAAATGTGTAGAGAAATGAAATAAAACATAAAAAAAATAAGATGGAACATAATAAACACAATATTTATAGTGGTTTGGTGATTTCCTACATCCACTTTCAAGCAAGGAACTATCTTGTATTAATCAATATCGAATTACACAATACAATTCAATACATGACTGCACATAGTCATTTATAGAAAGCTCTTTGAATATGAAGAGATGGAGAAAATGAATGGTCATGTGACCGTTGGGCTTCACATCCCAACAGAGGATTCCACATATCTTCCTGAGAAAATGGAAATGTTAGGGAAAGCACTAATAATAGAAGATTTAATTTTAGGCGTTAAGGAATCCCTTAGTTGGAATTTCTCATCATCAAAAAACACCCTCAATCCATGTAGTCAAAGATTATAATAGAGAAGGTCGAAGAGGGTGTTTTTGGTATTAGGCCCTCTGTGATTGATAGAAACATCATAAGATGGAAACTCTTTTTCCATATCCTAATCACACAACAACAATAAATATAAAGATGAGCATAAAGTAAAGGAAGACAAGGACTTTAATGTTGCCTAGTAAAAGTAGGATAGACCATAGTCAAAAAAGTGTGAATGGGTAAAGATTTACGGTCTCATTACATAATGTAAAAGATAAACAAAATCAAATTATATTTACTATGATATTGTCTTTATAAACTTTTTCACTTCTAAAAATAGGAAATAAACCATTAAACTTAAAATAAAAAAATATAAAAAGAAAACTAAAAAATAGATTTAATCAAAATTGAGTTGTATGCAAAACATAACTTCACCATGAAAAATACAATAAAAAAATATTTTCTTTATAGAATTTACACACCTAAGAATTGGAGGCAAAAAAACAAAAAACAAAAAACTTAATACTAAAAACAAAACAACAATATGGGTATGTGCAGGATCATGGTATGCCAACAAGTGGCAATGTAAAAAAATAAATTTTTCACTCGTCCAAAAACCCACTAAAAATTTTGTTGACTTTTTAGTAGGCCTGGGTGTCAGTACACCTGGCCAAGCCAAAAGACAAAGCATAGGCCTAATCGGATATCTGGTATTATCAGATATCTGATATTATCAGATATTTGATTTTTTCCAGTAAATTATATTTGTAGCCTGCGACCATGTTCAACATTTTCATTGTGAAAATAGTGAATATGATTCTAAGGGTTTCAGATATCTGATAGAATCTCATATCCAATTTTCTCAACATCAATAGGTAAGTTAAATTATTAAGTTTGTATTGTTTTTATTGTTTTTAATTGAAATTTGTAGTTTTTTATATAAAAACTAGGGTTTAAATGATATTTTTTATTGTTTTTTTAAATTGATTGTAATTGTCTATTTGGGTTATAATTGTAATCAAACATGGGCTCAAATCAATCAAAAAACCCTCCCAATGATCCCGAAAATAATCCAAAACCACCTCCAAACAATCCCCCGCTTTCAGAAGATGAACCAGTCTCAAACCCTCGCCATTTAGAGGATCTCATAGGAGACAATCTAAATCAGATTAGAGGATATCAGACCACATGTGCTAATATCCCCACATTGCACCCCATATTTTCCATATTCAACTCCATTATTGAAAACATGGAGAAACTTATAGAGCAACATAATGTTGCACTTCTTTGGCATGATTTCATGCACACCCAATCTAACAATGCGCTTGACTATGATCAAATTATGAGCCTAAACATAACACAACATGACATGTGTAATCTTTTTGTGGATCCCAAAACCGGTTCAGAAGTGGACCCTAAAAAACCCAATTTGTCAATTAAATGATCCACAAATGATGCAATACGTGACAACTTTTGGGACTGCTGGTGGATGGTTTTTGATAGACCACCTCACAACAATTTGGATGTCCCATTTTATTTCATTAAAAAAATTTATGTTGAATTTGTGCTCAGTCACAAGGTAAATTATTTGAGTATGAGACCGAACCAGGGTGTAGGTTTAGGTGCTCCTCAAGACAGGTCATGGGCACACTGGATGAAATCCCACACATATGTCCCCCCTCCCAAGATTTCACTACCTCCTATAGTTCAACATCATGTTATTATTGGTGAGGCCGACTCACAGACTATTCAAGAAATTCACACCTTGAGTGATCTTCTAGTTATGCAAAGCACGACATTGTTGCCTCCTCGTCCTGATGCTTCTGGCCCTTCCACATCCTCCATGAGCTCACATGTTTGTGTGCCCCACACTTGCATTATGTGAAAGAATTTGTGCTTAGGTCCCATGAATGATAGTGCTGCATATAACTATGTCTTCAAAGTGGACGATACTAGACAACACACTACAAGCACTGAAGCACCTCATGAAGATATGCACTAGGGGCATAAAGAGCCATAGACTCCTATTGTTATGGTAAGGGTAAACAGTTCACTTTTTACATTGTATTTAATTTTAAATGTTCATATTTTTAGTACAATTTTCTTATAATGATTTTCCACTTATATTTTTTTATGTATTACATTTATGTTCAGTTGATGACAGAAGAGGAGATGACATAGGTGGACGGGTCCATGCTTTTGGCCATATCATTTGGCCTTGACACTTCCATGGTACATATGTTTTAATGTACTCATTAGTTTCCTTAAATTATTATAATAGTGTATGTACATGTTTTTTCTAATTTTTACGATCATCTTATTACATACTGAGGTAGGTGTCACCAGTTGCCACTCAGGGGCAATGTGACGGGGTTCAAGTATCAGGCTTTGACAAGGGGAAGGTAATTAAGTAATTTAGTTTGTTTATGCATACATGTATACTTGTCAGTTGTGCATACTCATTTTTAATTTACATGGTTTATTTGATAGAGAGTGGTGTATGATGATGTCGTGAGACCCTTTCACTGTGTGATAGAGTCACAAGCATCTCAATTCATAGTGATAGCCCCACGGTACGTATATTTCTAAAGTTATTTGTGTGTATTTTACTATCAAGTATATATAATATGATCAAGTCATGATTGTATGAAGTATCTATTTGACCTTTTTAGCTCACCCTAGTTTGAGGGAGGTAGAACGCCAAGGGTTTGTATCGTTGATGACTCAACCAACATTTCCTGAAGAAAGTTCAACACGGGTAAGTTTTAATGATAATTCAGATATTTTTTAAACATATATTTTCTACCAAGGATTTAACATTAAATAGTATAACTCATAGATCAATCTCATGTTCGCAAACATATATAGGTCGGAGTCGACATTGTTGGCATTGTTCCTTTGCTACCAAGGACATATATTAGGTCTCATGTCCGCGTGGGGAGATAGAGAGGCAAGGTACATGAGAGTTTAATTTTAGTTTAAATTTTATTTATTATTGTTAACTATGATTTTGAATTTTTATTTTTTATTTGTAGAAACCATATAAATTAAGTAATCTAACTTGGGGTTTCATTTTTGTGTTTGAATGCAAGATCCATCAGAACCAAAGAGTACTTCAAAGAGGCTACATTTTGATGATCCAGCAGTAGAATGGGATGTCATAGAAATATTTGTAGTTGAACTTCTTATTTTGAGATGTCATATGACACATTTTGAGATGGCATATGCCACATTGTATCTAGATATGTTGATTTTGTAAATATTTACAGAATTATTGTTCATTTTTTGTTGGAGATTTGCCAACAGGCCAGTACTAACTATATGTTTGTCATTGATGACAACATATGGAAAGATTCTGCATGGAAGTCTTATGAAGTAAGATTTCAATTTAAGATACATGGACATGATATCAACATTATATCATGGGGGCAGAGGTTAACTGTTAGTACAAACAGTTATATAGCAGCTTGTGCAAACAGTGATCCTAACAAAGTTACAGGCAGTGTTATATGTATGGTTGTCCGTACAGTTGTCTTATGGTCATGCACCCTAGGATATATGTTTAAGACATGTTAGTGATGTTAAGTTCATGGACAAATAGTCAGATGATTTACGCAAGTGGAGTTATGCAGTCATTATTCACCAATAGCAGTTTCCTGCATTTGGTCAGTAGAGTTGATAGAGAACTTATTGGTTCTTGAGTTGTGCCTATCTTGAGGGTATGTGCCCTTGGATTTAATCTTGGAGAAGTGTTATTGATGTTTGTTTAAGAGCGCATAAGTTAATTCAGCCTACAGAGAAAGTTCCAGTTGTTTTGTTAGAGCTGACAGTGTGTAGCATGCGTCTACATTTATTTTATTAAACAGGTCCTAGAATGTGTTGCGTGCATAGTAGAGCCGAAAAAATGTTTGTTGGAGTTTGTTATGGTTTCTCTAATATGATTTCAAGGTGGTTCTAACAAGCTGACTTGCTTATATCATTTGGAGGAAAGATATTTATAGGTAGTCATTTGTGATTGCTTGAGTGTGGTTCATGGTTGGTTATGCAGAGCAGAGCAGAGTGTGCAAAGTGTTGAGCAATCAGAAGAAGGTCTATGTGACCAAGTAAAGTACTTATGCTATTCATTGGAACTGATCTAGATAGAAGGTCAAAGCACAGTTCACCAAGATCCAGATATAGTGTATATCTGTCATTCAGAAGGTTGTAGCCTTCGCCCATTTGAGTAGTGAGCTCTCGGACAGTGCATCCTCTCCCCTAATAGGGACAATTGTAAAAGACTCCTAACAAGGTTTGAGCCTTGACTAGGTCTACTGTACTTAATATATTATAAAGCTACTCCTAACAGGGTAAAGGATCTTCTAACAAGGATAACTATACACTAGTACAAAATATTAGTGGGTATCAAGTCTCGCCAAGGTTTTTACCTATTTGAGTTTCCCCGTAACCAAAATATTGGTGTTGTGTTCATGTGTTCTTTCATTGTTTTTATGCTTTATGTTTAAGTATACTTAATTGGATAAAGAATTAAAACTTGTAGATAACTGATTCACCCCCCCCCCTCTCAGTTATCTCTTGGGACTATTCCTAACATTTTTATATATACACAACTTGATATTTAATCCAATTTATTAATTGTATGTTCATTTATTCAATGTTAGTATGTAAATATGCTTGTGTATGTACTCATGTGTATGATTTATGCCTTAAGTATATTCATGTATATTCAAGTACATTCTTCATAACCTAAATTCATGTGTATGGGCTACATGCAAGACTTAAGTTAATTCATGTGTATGCTTTATAATCTTTGTGCTACATATACGCTTGATGACTTAATAAAGCAAGATCAACATCCTTGATGAGACCATGCAACTTACATGAAATTTCAAGAGAGACCTTGATCAGCAAGATCTCAGCTTTTGAGATTTCAAGATTGAAGACAAAACCAAAGAGTGAGACAACTTTCAAAGCAACAGTCCATGGTAAGAAATTTGCAAACACTTCTGGTAATTTTGATGATGATGATGAAGAGAGAACATTAGATGATTTAATTGTTATGATTGCTAAAAGAGAAAAGAAAGGAAAATGAAAATATGAAGGTCAATTGTCATTTAAGTGTTTTTCATGTAATAAGATCAATCACTTTGGATCTAAGTGTCCCACTAGAGCTAAAAAATTCAAAAAGGATTACAAGCCTAAGTATTCTAAGGAATGCTACTATGCTGGAGATGGAGTTTCAGATGAAGAATCATGTGAAGAAGAAATTGGATTCATTTCTATTGTAGATAAAATCAATAGTAAGTTAGTTCCTAAAGATGAGAAAGTAAATCAAGAGCTAGCATTGATTTCCCAAGCAGATATAAGGACATACTGGATTATAGATAGTGGTTGTTCACATCACATGATAGGTGATAAAGGTAGATTTGTTCATCTGGACAAATAAAATGGTGGTATGGTTAGATTTGGAGATAACACTCCTAAACATATAGTTGGTAGAGGAGCCATCACTTTGGATGGAAAGAATAGAACTGATGATGTTCTTTATGTTGATGGTTTGAAACATAACCTTCTCAGTGTTGGACAGTTTCTTGGAAAAGGCTATTAGTTGGAGTTCAAAGATGACAAATGCATCATTAACAAAAAAAATGGTGTTATGATTGCATCAGGCATGAAGATAAGAGGTAATTTTTTTCAACTCAATTCAGAAGCAAGTTGTTTTGTTGCTAAAGTTGATGACAGATGGTTATGGCATAAAAGACTATGTCATATCAAATTTGATAACATAGTAAAGATAAGTAATATTAAGGTAGTAAGAGATCTACCTAGCATAGTGAAGCCAATTGATACTACATGCAGGGAATGTGTGATGGGAAAGCATGTGAGAAATTCATTTAGGAGCAAGCAAAATTCAGCAGAGAACAAGTTGGATTTGATTCATACAGACCTATGTGGTCCAACTCAAACAACATCATAATATGGTGAAAGGTATTTCATTTTGTTTGTTGATGATTATACTAGGATGATGTGGGTTGCATTCTTGAAAGATAAATTAGAAGCATTTGATAAGTTCAAAATATTCAAAGCTAAGGTTGAGAATGAATTTGGATTAAAGATAAAATGTTTGAGATCGGATAGAGGAGGAGAATTCACCTCTGACAGATTTTATGAGTACTATGAAGAACATGGCATAAAGAGATAGTTAAGCATACCTAGAACACCTCAACAGAATAGAATTGTAGAGAGAAGGAATAGGATCATTCTTGATATAGTGTGCACCATTATGATAGAAGGAAACGTTACCCACACCTATTAGAGAGATGTGGTCAATACAGTAGTCTACACAATCAATAGAATTCAGTTAAGGCCTGGCACTGACAAAACACCTTATGAGCTATGGTTTGGTAATGTTCCCACAATAAAATACTTCAGAATCTTTGGAAGCAAGTGCTACATCAAGAGGGTTGAAGCAGTAGGCAAGTTTGATGCAAGAAGTGATGAAGGTATTCTTCTTGGTTACTCTACTAAAATTAAAGCCTATAGATGTTTCAATTTAAGATTGAAAAAGATAATTGAAAGTGCTCATGTTAAGATTGATGAAAAGTTTATGATTCAAGAAAGATATCATGATTACTCACCCATGATTGAAGAAGAACCCAGACCCTCTTCTAGTGAGACAGTTATTGAAGAAATGTTTGACAGTATTGATGTGTTGTTCAATGAATCTGAGACAAGTGAGAAAGAAACTCCTAAGGCCGATGAGTCAGAAATAGCTAAAGCTCCAAAGTTTACATCTAGAAACCATTCCAAGAAAGACACCATTGGAGATCAGAGAGGCAAAGTCTTAACAAGATCATGACCAAAGAACTCAGCTAGCAGTGACGCAGTATGTTTACTATCTTAGGTTCAACCTTTAAGTATTGAAGATGCTTGTAATGATTTAGATTGGTATGATGCTATGAAAGAAGAACTTGATCAGATTATTAAGAATGACACTTGGGAACTGGTCCCAAGACCTAGTGATAAGAATGTGATTGGAACAAAATGGATATTCAAAAACAAGATGAATGAAGATGGTACAGTAGTAAGAAATAAAGAAAGATTAGTATGTAAGGGTTATGCGCAAAGAGAAGGCATTGATTATTCAGACACATTTGCACTTGTGAGCAGATTAGAAGCTATTAAGTTTTTTCTAGCCTATAATACAGTTAAAAAATTCAAATTTTATCAAATGGATGTCAAGTCAGCATTCCTGAATGGAGATTTGAAAGAAGTATACATTGAGTAGCCTAAAGGATTCACCTTATCAAACAAACCTAATATGGTATGTAGATTGAAGAAAGCCCTCTATGGACTTAAGCAAGCCCCTAGAGCATGGTATGGGAGACTAGATGGATACTTAACAAAGGTTGGATTCAAGAAAGGAGTAGTAGATTGTAATCTATTCATTAGAGAGACATCTGAAGGTTTACTACTTTTAGCTATATTTGTTGATGACATTATCTTTGGAGGTAATGACAAACTCAATGCTGAATTTTCCAAAGAAATGTAGAATGAGTTTGAGATGAGTATGATTGGTCCTATCAAGTACTTTTTGGGACTAAATGTGTAGTAGACAGAAAAAAGGGATTTTCATTAATCAATCAAAGTATGTGAAAGAGATACTGAATAAATTCAAGATGGATGATTGCAAGCCAGTAGGAACCCCTATGATCACAGGATGCAAACTTACAAAAGAAGATGACTCACCAGCAGTAGATACAACATTGTATAAGTCTATGATTGGTAAACTCATTTATCTTACTCTGACTAGACCTAATATTTCCAATGCAGTTGGTATAGATGGAAGATTTACAGCAGAGCCTAAACAAAGTCACCTCATGGTAGTAAAGAGAATATTCAGATATTTGCAGGGCACTGTAGATTATGGTCTATGGTATCCTAATTTAGAAAATGTTGAGCTTCATGTGTACACTAATGCAGATTGGGCAAGATGTGTTGATGATAGAAAGAGTACTTTAGGTAGAGCAGTGTTTCTTGGTGATAGACTTGTCACTTGGAAAAGCCAGAAACAAAATTGTATTTCTCAGTCAACAGCAGAAGTGGAGTATGTTGTAGCAGCCTTGAATTGTTCTACAATTGTTTGGATCAAGAAGATGATAAAATATTTTGGAATTTAGATTGATTATCCTATTGTTATTCAGTGTGATAACACTAGCACTATCAATATGTTAAAGAACCCTATGATGCATGCAAAGACAAAGCACATAGAGATCAAGTATCACTTCCTAAGAGAAAAAGTGGCAGAGAAAGAAGTCAAGTTGGACTATGTGAGTACTAAAGATCAGTTGGCAGGTATATACACAAAGCCCTTGCCTAAGGATACTTTTGAGTATCTCAGGGAGAAGTTGGGAGTAATTCCCTTCCCTGATTCTTCTTAGAAGAAAGAAGGAAAGGCATCAGTCCTCAGGGACTGGTTGAAGGTTGACTACTCTACCTCAGGAGTAGTACCGATGCTTAAAATGAATGGCACCCTTTTCCATTGATGTCAAAGGGGGAGTATATATAGAGTCATTAAAAATAGAAGTAAAAAGAGGAGTAATAGATTAAGGGGGAGCAGCATCCTATTATGACAATAGTACAGTTGAGGAAATGGAGAATATTAGAAAATATTGTAGTAGTTGGAAGGTTCATATTTGGGGGAGTTTTGAAGAGGAAATGGAGAATTTTATAAAAGAAATGTTCATTTAGATTGGTGGTGGTTTTTTCATTCCACATGTTGCCATCAATGCCAAAGGGGGAGATTGTTGCAGATTTGCCAGCAGGCCAGTACTGACTGTATTTTTGTCATTGATGACAACATATGGAAAGTAGCATGCATGGAAGTCTTATGAAGTAAGCTTTCAGGTTATGATACATGGACATGATATCATGGGAACAAAGGTTAACTGTTAGTACAGATAGTTATATAGCAGCTTGTGTAAGCAGTGTTCCTGACAGAGTTACAGGCAGTGTTCTATGTATGGTTGTTCGTATAGTTGTATTATGGGCATGTGCCCTAGGATATATGTTGAAGACATGTTATTGATGTTAATTTCATGGATGCATAGTCAGATGATAAATGCAAGTGGATTTATGTAGTCGTTATTCACCAGTAGCAGTTTACTATGTTTGTTCAGCAGAGCCGACAGAGATCTTATTGGTTCTTGAGTTGCACCTATCTTGAGGGTATGTGCCCTTGGATTTAAGCTTGGAGAAGTGTTATTGATGTTCAATTAAGAGTGCATAGGTTAATTCACCCTACAAAAAAAATTCCAGTTGTTTTGGTAGAGCCGACAGTGTGTAGCATGCATCTACATTTATTTTATTAGATAGGTCCCAGAATGTGTTGCGTGCATAGTAGAGCTGATAGAATTTTTGTTGGAGTTTTTTATGGTTTCTCTAATATGATTTTAAGGTGGTTCTAATAGGCCAACTTAATTATATCATTTGGAGGAAATATATTTATAGGCAGTCATTTGTGATTGCTTGAGTGTGGTTCATGGTTGGTTAAGCAGAGCAGAGCAGAGTGTGTGAAGTGTTGATCCATCAAAAGAAGGTCTATGTGACAAAGTAAAGTACTTGTGCTATTCATTGGAACTGATCTAGACAACAGGTCAAAGTGTAGTTCACCAAGATCTAGATATAGTGTATATCTGTCATTCAGAAGGTTGTAGCCTTCGCCCATTTGAGCAGTGAGCTCTCGGATAGTGCATCCTCTCCCCTAACAGGGACAATTGTAAAAGACTCCTAACAGGGTCCGACCCTTGACCAAGTCAACTATACTTAATATATTATAAAGTGACTCCTAACAGGGTAAAGGATCTTCTAACAAGGATCACTATACACTAGTACAGAATATTAGTGGGTATCAAGTCCCACCAGGGTTTTTACCTATTTGGGTTTCCCCGTAACCAAAATATTGGTGTTTTGTTCATGTGTTCTTTCATTGTGTTTATGCTTTATGTTTAAGTATACTTAATTGGATAAACAATTGAAACTTGTAGATAATTGATTCACCCACCCCCCCCCCTCTCAGTTATCTCTTGGGACTATTCCTAACATTTTTATATATACACAACTTGATATTTGATCCAATTTATTAATTGTATGTTCATTTATTCAATGTTAATATGTAAATATTCTTGTGTATGTACTCATGTGTATGATTTATGCCTTAAGTATATTCATGTATATTCAATTACATTCTTCATAACCTAAATTCATGTGTATGGGCTACATGCATGACTTAAGTTAATTCATGTGTATGCTTTATAATCTATGTGCTACATATACGCTTCATGACTTAATAAAATTTATGTGTACACTTTATGTGCTATGTGTGTTCACATGTGAAATTCATCATTTAAGTGAATTCAAAATTTATGTGAGCTACATTGTATTCATGTGTATCTGATTCTCTCAACCAAGAAAATTTGATGCAGAGCCCTCTACTATCCCCTCAAGGAACCCAACTCAACTTGAGGATTCTAAAAGCATCTTGGAATCTACTCAAGGAGTTAGTCTCAACTAAAGGGTCAAATAGAGTGCTATGACTTTAGAGAACCAAGACATCGGACATTTTTAACAAGTTCACTTCCTCTAACCTCTCATCCCAACTCCATTTTAGGCATCTCAGTACACCTAGAGCCTCCATCTTGTCAAAACTTGAAATAGGTCTTCCACCTTGATTATAACACCATATAACATCTTAATATGGTCCATCTACAATGTTCCACCAATATACTAATTTTGGTCAACTCATCTTCCACTAATCCACTCTAATAGCCCTTCTAGGCTTGTGGCCTTCACCAGTCATAAATCAGCCTTTTTCTCTATAATTATCCAAACAACTCAAGAAACTAATGGCTCATATAGATACTCTTTTGGATTCCTTAAATCCTCCCCAAGACTCAGGGTGGACTCCTTTGGACCAAATGCTAGATCCACTACCCTAGCACCCATAAACTAGGCCCAATTTCCTCCAAATAACAAAACAACTTATATATGAACTTACTCCCTACACCCCAAAGCATGAAATGGTCTTTCTTAAGGTTTCAAAACACAAGGTTTTCAAGTTTATAAGGTTTCACCACTCACCGAATTTGGTAGCCACCAAACCCTTGTTTCTAGGGTCATATACATAGGGCGTATTCAAAAAAACCTTTGTAACTCTCTCCAAGACAATCCAGTTGGCCTAAAACATTATTATGGATCCTAATATCCATATTCCATCATAAGAACAACTCTTCTCAAGGGTATTCAACTTCCATAATGACTGGTGTGAAGACGAGGTCTCCTTCAATCAGTAAAATCCATCAATTAGTGTTCTCTCAACCATCACTTCACATCCCTGCATAAAAAATTATAATACAAGGATATAATACATCAATGACTTATCCCACCAATTACATTGGTCACAGTGGGTGAGAGAGTCAATCCCTTAAGGAGATTACAATCCCTACACACTGATTGTACCCTTCAACCAGTTATAGTCACAGAACAACAGTCACTTTCTTTTCTTTAAGAACAATAAAAAGACTAAAAGAATGCATGGAAGATGTAAACAATAATCAAAGAAATGTATTTACTTCACTACCCAACCCAAATCGCATTCAAGTTAAGCACATTAATTTGTTGTTGCACTGACTGTTCCATGAGATATTTAACAACATGCAGAGAAAATATTTGTTGATTCACTGTAAAACATTACATTTTTGCTTCCTTACACTCCCTACTCAACATCCCCCATTCACTCACATGGATCCCCTTAAAAAATTACTCAAAAATCCTTAAAAACCTGACTATAACCTCTATCTAATTGTCTAACTGCTTGGTAACAATCCCAAATCGACTGTCATAACCAAAGTATGATTTAAAGATGTTGTCAAGTTGACAAATTTTGTTGTCAACTTGAATTGAATCTAATACCCCTTCTTATAAATTTTAAAAATATTTAAAAGAATCTTTGTAATCCAAACTAACCTATAACCCCATATGAGCCTTATAGGCTTATTTTGATAATATAGGCAAATTCCATATTTTAGCACTTCAAATGTTTATACATCATTTGATTGACTCTATTAGCCATTTTATATCCATTATATAGACCTTATAGGTCTTTAGATCAATCCAACTAACCTAAGATTAACTTAATCACCCCTAGTGACTCCTAGATACATTTAGCCCTTCACAATGCCATTTAATGGCTTACAATGCATGATCCTTTACAAAGGATTATCAATCAATACAAAATATCATCAAATGACCATTATTGGTATATTACAAAATCAAATGACCCTTGAGGTCCATGTTGTCTCCACCTCCACCCAAGGATCTATCAGTGACCCTAGTGCACTCCCTAGGTCCTGTCCTTGACCCTGGTGCTCCTGCATATCCCTACAACCAAACACTATTCAATAGACAATCAATTGACTCCTTTTCAAATCACAGACACATTCCATAATGCATTCAACTGACTATCCTTGGTCTCTTTACATTTTCCAATGACCCTTTATGGTCATGTCCCCATCTCCCTTGAAGCAACAAAATTTATCCATTATGGGTGCAAACTGATTCTTCCATCACATCTAGTTGGGTATTTTTACCCTAGGAATGGTCCCACTTTGCTTCTTGAGACACCAGAACACTCACCAACATATGTAATGGTGCTTAGTGGACCTTGGGAATACTTTGGTGTGGCATGTTTGCTAAAGTTCTACTGAATTCATGTTCAGAATGAGGTTGTCACTAGCATTTGCATGCCCAACAAGAGCTAATGGCATAGACCATTCGGTGCCAAGATGAATGGTTTGGAAGAAACCTAGTGGTGCAACTTTCAACTGACCCTTACTACAAGTTTTGGCATCAAGTGAGACTAGCGTGCCAAATTCAAACAAATTTGAATCTCCTAGAATAGGGAGAGGTTATTATAGGCCTCAAAAACATGGTCCTATAGCATCTCATGGATCGTTGATAGCTCTCACAAGGTCCAAGATACAAGCCTTGAAAGATCACTACCCAATAGTGCTTAGTGCACCTTGGGTACACATTGGTTTGACATGGTTGCAAACATTCTAGTTACTTAGTGGTCAAAAAAGGGTTGTCACTAGCATTTACCCACCCAACTAGAGTTAATGGCATAGACCATTCAATGTCAAGACAAATGGTTTGGAGAAAACCTAGTGGTGCAACTTTTAACTGACTAACACTGGAAGTTTTGGCATCAAGCAAGATTGGTGTGCAAAGTTCAAACAAATTTGAATCTCCCAAAATGGAGGGAGGTTATTGTAGGCATCAAAAACATGGTGATGTACCATCTTACATTTTGTTAATACCTTTCATAGGGTCCAAGATATGAGCCACGAAAGATTGCTACCCAATCATGCTTAGTACACCTTGGGGACACTTTGGTCTGGCATGGTCATGAATGTTCTAGTGACTCAGTGGTCAAAATGGGTTGTCATTAGCATTTACCCACCCAACCAAAGTTAATGGCGGAGTCCAATTGGTGCCAAGATCAACTGTTTGGGAGAAACCCAATGATGCAACTTTCAACTGACCCTCACTACAAGTTTTGGCATCAAGCAAGACTGGCGTGCCAAATTTAAAAAAATTGAGTCTCCCAAAATGGAGAGAGGTTATTGTAGACCTCAAAAACATGGTCATGTAGCATCTCACAATTTTTTGATACCTCTAACAGGGTCTGAGATACAAGCCTCGAAAGATCATTGCCCAATTTTTCTTAATGCACCTTGGGGACACTTTGGTTTGGCATGGCCGTGAATGTTCTAGTGACTTAGTAGTAGAAATGGGGTTGTCACTAGCATTTACCCTCTCAACTGGAGCTAATGGCATAGACCATTTAGTGCTAGGACAAATGGTTTGAAAGAAACCCAATGGTGCAACTTTCAACTGACCCTCACTCCAAGTTTTCGCATCAAGGGAGATTGGCATGCCAAATTCAAACAAATTCAAATTGCCCAGAATGGAAAGAGTTTATTGTAGGCCTCAAAAAAAATTTCTTGTAGCATCTCACAGATTGATGATACCTCTCACGTGGTCTGAGATACAAGCCTTGAAAGATCATTCCCCAATTGTGCTTAGTGTACCTTGGGGACAGTTTGGTTTGGCATGGTCACGAATGTTCCAGTGAATAAGTGGTCAAAATGGGGTTCTCCCTAGCATTTACCCACCCAATTAGGGCTAATGGCATAGACAATTCGGTGTCAGGATGAACGGTTTGAAAGAATCCCAGTGGTACAAATTTCAACTGACCCTCACTACAAGTTTTGCAATCAAGAAAGATTGGTGTGCCAAATTCAAAAAAATTTGAATCTCGTAGAACAAAGAGAGGTTATTGTAGGCCTCAGAAACATGGTCTTGTATCATCTTACGGTACATTTAAACCTCTCACAGGGTCTAAGATATGAGCCTCAAAAGATCATTTCCCAATCATACTTAGTGCTCCTTGGGGATGTGTGTGTGAATTTTATACCTAGCTGGGACACAACACTTTAGTAAAACATTAGAGGTTAGCAAATCAAGAAATCTGCAAATAAAGCAATAGAGCTAACTAGGCAATTTACTGCCTTCTAGTAGGTATGAGTTTGATATTCTAAGATAAAGACTAAGTCCAGTGACAATGCAATACCTAAACAAAGGATTTGGAATGATGAAAGAAATGGAAATGAATGCAAATTAATCTATCTTTTTGGATTTTTCTATGCAATAGGATGAAAAACTATATGCAATTTTATCTAGAATTGAGAATGAAATGGATTGCAAGTCTATTCTAATAATGCTATGAATGCCATGAAAATGGATTGAAAATAATGAATTGTAAAAATCTCACAATCGTCTGTTTGCAAGACCTCGATTCTCCAAAATTGAAAGACCAGTTGAATGATGATTGAAGAAGACAGATTGCAAGAAGCTCAAAAATTCAAGAAGACCAAAAATTCAAGAAGACCTTTTGTGAAGGACTGAGCCTTGTTTATATAGAAATTCAAGATTTTTGAGGGCTCATGGAAAGCCAAAAATCTCTCCCTGATTAACTCAGATTGATTTTTGAGTTATCGGGAAATCAAAATTAGTTAACTCACAAAATCATGCAAAATCAGCTTTTTAACTCAAATCAGAAGTTTAGATCAACTTTTTAACTTGAAATAGATGTTGAGTTCAAAAAGATAACAAATTGAATTGATTTACTGATTTAAAGTTTAACTGTTTTACTAAATGTGCATGGATAATTATGAATTAATTTAATAATTCAAATGAATTATTCTCAACTTAACTAATTTTTGAATTAAAATAATTGATTTATGGGTTAATCAATTATTTAATCAAACTTTATTCTAAAATTATATCATTAAATATTGACAATTTGATTTAATCAATTTAAATAAGAATTTAATCAATTATTTGTAGGATTTTTTATTTATTGTCAAAATTAAATAATATTAATTAGGAATAAATAGAATTAAACCTAATTAAATGATTAAGTGGTAGAATTAAATTAATTAATCAAATATTCAACATATTCAATTAATTAACTTTAGGATAAATAATGGAATATCATTTATCGCTAAGTAATATTTAATTAAAGATAATTAGGATAAATTAGGAATATTTAGGAAATATTCCCTGATGCAGAATTAAGATAGAATCGATTAGGGTTTCATTGATTTGATGTGTAGATGTGCCTTTCGTTAGGACTTTTATGTCAATTTCGATCGATTTGTCAATGTAGAAGGTTAATGGTCCTATAGCACATTTTTGGGGTATTAAATTTTGCCCCTCTTTGAATTATTGTGCGAAGTGCAATGGTTCAAAGATTAATCTATTTCTAATGATGAGATGGACTCAGTTATGTGGTGGAGAAACTGATCCTGAAAGATTAACCGATTCTAAGATAGAAACTGACTGAAAGATTTGAAGATTTGGTGATTTAGGTCCTAACTAACCAAAGAATCAAGATGATGTTAACTATAGCAACAATGAACCAGTGATTACAAAAAAGTGTCAAAATGCTTGATTATGAACCTTATGATTACAAAGAAATGACCATCCTGACTCTAAACCTGATTTTCCAAAGGAATCGAAAGGATGTCAAATCTGAACCTTGTTGGCACTTCATTTTTCAAACATTAGTTTCATACTTTTTACAAAATGATGTATTCCCAAATAAGGATTAGAATTGAGAAAATTTGTTGCAAAAAAATATCCTAAGTTTTTTGGAAAAGTTGTCAAAATCCTCTTTGAAGTCCAGAAAGCCCTAGTTTTAAACCATGCTTGAAAACCCTAAGTATTCCTTTTATTTTACAAAAAAACCTAGGTTGGCTTTCTATCTATCTATTCAAGCATTACTTTTTACAAGCCACTTAAGTTTTATAATGCATGTGTTTAGTTATGTCATCGGGTAGGGTCATATTCCTAATACTTTCTTTTACCTAAGCCGACCATTTAATTTTTCCCTAAGTCTGAATCTCGATGATATTATTAATTTCCCTAGGTCCTAAATACTTTATCTCACTAAGGTTTTGACGTTGGACTAAGGCTTTTAATCTACTTCTGATCAAATGCTTGTCGCAAGACCACAAGGAATCTTTTCATCCTTTGCGATCATGCGACAATCATTGATCTTGTTGACAAGTCAGCTCAGCTGTTGGGTGGGACCTTACTTTTCCTTTTAAATCATGGCCATCTAATACTGAAGATCTAACAACATGTGAGTAATTGGGCCCAGTCTCTAAGGTTCCTGAAGGATTGACAACCTACAGAAGATTAGACGGTTGTCACTTCTTTGCAAGGATTCTTTTCATCCTTTGTGATCATGTGACAGCTGTTGATTTTACTTACCATGTAGCACTTCAAACAGGTGGGTCCGCTACTAGGTGTGCACAAGTCTTCTTTCTTTATTGGTTTCAGTAAGTGGTGATGTGGATTCTATCAGGTGGGGCCTGATTCTTTCAAATTTTTCTCTGTAGTTGATCTATTTTGATCTTACGACTATCACTTCTTCACAAAGCTTTTGTGACATCATATGCATTCTTTGTGATCTTGTGACCGACTGCCACCTATCTAATGGGCCCATTTACCTTTAGGAACTATCAGCACAGAAGATCAGATAGTTCTCTCTTCTTTGCGAGGATTCCTTTCATCCTTTGTGATCTTGCGACAATAGTTGATCTTATATCAAAGCCATGATGTCCTACTTTATGTCCAATCAGAAAAGGAAAGAACGTCGACCATTAGATGAAGGATCTAATGGTAGAAATAGATCCAGGTTGTCAACTGGGTCCTAGGTACTGCAAGAAAAATTTACCGTTGATCTATTTTAATCTAACAATTTTTGTATGATTACAAGGATGAGATAAACAAAATTTTATTCATCGTGATCTTGCAACAACCATTAGATTGTGCTTTAGTGAATATTGATGGTCCAAATTCAAAATTGAAATAGAACTAGTGTGAAAGTGTGTTTTCTCATTGAATGATGATAGTTTGAATTCTCAGAGAAGTTATGGCTGGATTGTGTGGATTAAATTAATAAGAGATTATGTTTCTAATGCTAATATATCATAGATTCACACATTCTTAGAAACATAAAGAAATAGAATTGCGGAAGCCTGGGTGAGGAAAATTGCAGAGCTGGTTGTTGTCTCCTAAGGATCCTTTTAAGGTTGGTTAATATCTTCTGATTTTTCATCCCTTTTAGTATCTTCATAATTATTCTATAATTATTTTTCATAATTCTAAAGAAATATAAACCCTAAAATGGCACTGAGAAAAGAGTTGACTAGCAAAGTGAAGTATAGTGAAAGGGGTTTACATGAGGACCTCTTAGAGTTGTTTGATCACTCAACAACTAATACAGTGAAGGCCAAAGGTTTAATACCAAAAGAACCTAGATTAAAAATAGTAGATGGATTATATGACAATGGTAATTATATGAGAGATGCTAAAATTGGCACAATTAGCACAGATGGAACCATTGGTATCAGTGGTCTAGGGGTATTCAGAGTAGGTTTCAATCAGAGAAATGCCCATCCTCCCACTAGTAATATATGGTAGTTTGACCTAGGAAAAATCATTGTGCCCAACATTTTCATGGATGTAGATGTCATGATCCAAGTTGAAAAATATTATGACCCAATTACTAGGGTAATTAGGGATTGCAAAGGGAAACCTATTGATAAACATTTCAGTTGAAGAGATCAAGAAAGTTTTTAGGTTAAGTGAACCTTTGAATGACCTGGAGAAAATAGATTTTGAAGAATTGAGGCAAGTTTACAATGCTCAAAGGGATTATCTCAGGAGTGGTCCTTTGAAGGAGTTCTGCAACAAAATTGGGGGGATGTTCACCATGGGACCAAGTACACAGGAGCCTTTTAAGGTGGAATATTTTAACCTAATAGAAAAGGGTGTGTATTGGTCACTATGCCAAATTTTCAAAGAGGATGTTCAAGAGAGAATGCTAGTGCATCTAATGTATATGATAATCCAAATCTTGTACCCCTTCCTGGCAGTTACATTTGACTTTTCCCCTTTTATTTCTGATTTAATTCATGAGGGATTGGTAGGGATCCAAAAGAACAAAGTAGACAAACCTTTCTGATAGTACTTTTTCATAATGTATACGTTCCTATTCAAAGGTGCAAGTTACTTTGAAAAAGAGAAGGACTTAATAAAAATAGAAGGATGGTGAGGATATGCCTATACAATTATGGAACCTCAACATGACATGGGTTAGGAGTGGGAACATTTTTGTTAATTTTGAGAGATGTTTTGCATCAAGGCTCAGGGCTTTATTTTCTATTGAGAATCCAAGAATCCCAATGGCCTTAGCTGAACTTATTAGGCCAAAAAAAATTTGTAAGGGCCTCAAGATTGTGCATAATTGGGGAGATTCCATCTTCTATCTAGTGTCCATTGTGATTAGACTGCATGGTTTTAGAAGGACCCCTTTCATATTGCCATATCAAGTGCCCCTCAAAATTGGTGTTGCAAAATTTATAAGACAATTGGGGGAAATACAAGAAAATACTCTCATAAGGAAGGCTAGGGGAACTCTTTTCCCAAATGTCACAATAGCCCACCAGTTTGTAATCACTAAAGGTGGATGGACTCACATAGATAAAATATTGTTACCATATCATGTGGCTACCTCAATTTCTAGGACAACAGATCTTGGGGGCTTCTACAATGATATGTATAAGAAGGTTAAGTACCCCTTGATAAATCATATTTTTAACTTCCTTGAGGATATCATCATAAATATCCATAACATACAAGAGCAGGAGATCAGGAAGGAGAAGTGGTTATTGTACAAGAAAACATCAGACTTTGTCCAACATTTTGACAAAGCATATGATCCCCTAAAAGATGGCACTCCTTTTGGGAAGAAAATAGAGACTCTTATGAGTCACTTTGAGGGTATTATCCAAACCTTAAGTGAGAAGAAGGAGAAAGTTATGCAAGCTGAGCCAGAGAAGGCAAGGTTAGTGTTAAGAAAACCTGCATTTGCTAAAGTATTACCCTTGGGTAAATACATGGTACAAAAGAAGACTGGATACAATGTGGTTGTACTAGGACCAGATAGGCAAGAAAGAACAAAAAGAATAGAGGATATCCCTTCCATATCACATCAAGTGGAAAGACATGATGAAATTGTAGAGATTCCAGACTCACCACAAGATTAACCAGTTGAGGATGTTCCTGATTCCCCACCTCCCTCAAAGAAAAAGAGACTAGAAGAGAGGCATGTACATGCTGAAGAAGAATACTCTCCCTCCCAATCACCTCTAAAAATTATGGATTATCAAGACGTTATAGAGAAAGTAAAACAATTAGGGAGTTTAGGTCAAATCTTTATGACCTATGAGGAGATAAATAAAGGGGTACCAAAGCCACCAAAGGAGCCTGAATCAAACTTAACAGTGGGAGAAATAGCTGGTAAAGAGCTGGATCCTATAATCAAGTAGGCATGTGATGAGTTCCTAGCAAATGATGCTTTTTGTAAAAGCTAGGGCTTTCATGCAATTTTTTTGGAAGTTGCACATGAGTCAGTTCCAAGAAACATGTGAGAAAAGGAAAGAGGAAAATCTACAAAAGGATTGAAAGGTCATAGAAAGTGAGGTTAGGAAAGAAATGACTGAGAGATTTGAGAAAATCACTCCAGAATAGGGGAGAGAATTGATAAAGAATTCAACAGTGCTTATTCTCCTAGAATGGGACATTGCTGATGTAGTGGTCTTGGATGCTATTAGAAAATAGACAACACCAATCCATAAGACCAAAGAGAAGGTAGAATAGGCTATCAAAAGAGTCACTTTCAGTGATGATCATTAAGCTGCGGTCATGTGGTCCCTAAGGAAAAATGAGAATAAGAAAGGAAAATAGATTACCAAGGGTGATCTTACAGGTAGCCTTATAGTAAAAAGGGTCACTGAGACCTCATTAATTGAGGCGATAGGTATGGTAATGGCAACAACCTAGCTTATAGCAAAGGTGTCTTAAAAGGAAACCAAGGAGAAAGAGGAACTTACATTAAGGCTAGAAATAGTGTTGAAAGCCTATGGGGAATTGAAACGTGGGGTATATGAGAAAGATAAAATAATTGTAGATTTGAAGAAAAAGGCTAGGTGAACAGGGCCCAATCCAAACATCAAAATAGTTGTAGATTAATTCTTCCCCTACTATGCCTTCTTCTTCAAGTCTAATAATTGAATACCCCCTCTCCCCTCTACCCCTTCCTATGGATGATGAAGATATGACACAGAAAGAGAGGTTGAAGTATGAGAAAAGAATAAAGAATACAATTTTGCAATTTGTTGCAAATGTGAAGCCAAAATAGACTTATAAGATTGCTAAACAATTAGCTAACATCTTGATTTCTTTTAAGGAAGAAGGGGCCACTGTAAACCCAATTTTGGATAAGTGGGTTGCCAGAAAGAATAAATTGAAGTCATTCTTTTCTTTGATTAAAAATTAGTGTATTGTGGATATACAGTTGACAAATACATACAAATTTGTTAAAGACCTACTTGAGTTTGAAATCAAGAGGGAAAATTTGAAGAGAAAGGCAGAGGTCCTAAGGGAAAGATATTTCCAAGACAACTTTCAAATGTTTCCCGATCTTATCAAAGTAGGTGGAACCATAAAGGACAAGGAGAAATGGTTAGAAAAAATTGATGATGAGATATCAGTTAGAATAAATACCATTTTGAATACAAAATACAATAATCCTTTTGTACAAATAATTGAAATATTACAAGATGTCAGAATACATTTTACTAATGTAAGGAGTGAAGTACACCAAGTGGTTATTGATTGGGACAAATTGCTACCCAAAAGAGATGAAGTATTGGCTTTCCATTGGCCAAGTGAAGATACTTACACATCTTGGGAAGCAGCATATTCTTTAGAGATTACTAAAGAAGAAGATACATCCACTGAGGTAGCAACAGATGGCACTTTTTCAACTCCTTAAAGAAAGGAAAACAAGTACAAAAGATATCATACAGTTGAAGAAAGCACGGATTCTACACCTGGCACAAGTTGAACTAACCTTGGGAATTGTTGTAAAATTTTGGCAGTCATGTCTATGAGCAACTTTGTAAAATTGTAACAAGAAGGTGTTATATTTACCTTCTTTGTCTTATATGGTTGACATTTTTGTCTTTTCTAGAAAGATCTGAAGCTTGTATGCAATCCTTAATTTTTATAAAAGGATTACCAAGATCAATAGGTAGGGACCAGAACTTGAACATTCTTACTAACAAGTTTTCTGAGTCTAGGATATAGTAGACTGTATTAGGTCATTTTTGAGAAATAGAAAGTATTACTAGTTTAAGCCAATTTTCATATGGTTTTTAATTTTGAAGCATTATGTATACATACAGATGATATAGAAATTTGAATAAAATTCTAGAGTTCATATCTCTCCTCTATGTACTTTTCTTTGAATTATGAGTTGTCAGATTCATTGCATGGATTACCTTCTATGTATGTGTTGATATTTTTCAGCTTTGATCTAAGATCAAATTAAATAAGATTTGAATATAACACTAATTCTCCGAAGTTTGCATAAGGATATGAATAAGTAGTGTGAATTTAGGAATCCTTTGATTAGAATCACCACAGGGTGATAGTATTTTCTAAGGATAAAAATTAATTAAATCTCAATATATTTGTCTATATATCTCATTTTGCAGTGAAGATGTCACCCAATGGACAAGGCACTAGCCAGCAATGGAGCTAATAATCAATATTTGATAAGGTTTTATTGTATTCCTAAAATTTGATATAAATTTGTCAAAGTTTTGAAGTATTGTGACTTACAAAGTTGTATCCCATCTAATGATAATGGAGAATCAATAAATGAATGGTCATCATTTAGTATTTTCTTATCATTTATATGTTGTTCTTTAAATCTAGTTTGTTATTGTTGAAGTAAGGATTGTTTATACTAGATTAGGAGTACCCTCCTTGGTTTTGGAGAGCTAGAAGTGTAGAGGGAAGTCTTGTCCCTATAGTTGGTCCAGTCATCTTTGATCTTATTTTTGGATCTAACCCCTCCTAAGAAACTATAGATGTATTGGTTTCTTTTGAAAGCATAATGTCCAGTGTGAGGAACCAACAAACCCTTCAATTATGAAGAGCCAAGGAAATAACACTAATGAACTGATGGTTACGAAGAGCTGATACAGTTTACAAGTTTGTGAAAGAATACCAAATTGATATGGGTCTTGATGAATGTAATATGCCCCAAGCAACGAGGACTTTGATGAATCAAAAACTAGATGTGGTTATGCATGTCCGGAGATGCATTCCAAATGATGTGGAATGAATCTCTGAACATTGATTGACAAAATTTAGTTTGACATGCAATACCATGCCCCCTTCAGGATGAAAATCAAAATTTGACAAGAAAGTCAACATTAAGAGATTGTTGAAGCATGTATAATCAATTTGAGAAAATGGTTATGCATGTCCGGAGATGCATTCCACATCATTTGGAGGTCCTAAAAACCATGTTTGACTAGGTTTGACCATGAGCTGACCATGGTTGACCAAGTTGAAATTTTGATAGTTTGATATATGATAATCAATTAAGTTGAATTTTGGATTTCAATAATGTTTAGAAGGTCAATTTTGGAAGTAGTCAATTGTCCTAGGTTCAAAAATTTTAAATTGTGATTTTGACAAAGTAAACAATCTCAGATTTCAATTTTCATCCCGAAAATGGGTTTAGAACATCGAAATTAGTCAGGGGTGTAATTTTCAAGCAAAACGGGGCACTTTGAAAAATTAGGTCAAAACCTATATAAGGGCCAAAAGGGTCATTTTCAAATCATTTGAACCATTTGTCTTTTGTGAACCTATGGAGCCCTCTGAGAGAAGATGCAATTTCATGTGTCCTCTCATTGTTTTGAGAGCAGTCGTCGATACCAGCAACCACCCCAGTATGGGAATCTGGTAAGTGGACCTCAGTGTCTCTATGAATTCAAATTTTGCTTCATTTCATGTTTATTAGGATTTTTACATGTTTTTTCCAATTTTTTATTTTTGCTTCATGATAACTCATACGACAATCCATTGGGACTCATATGAGTTTTCAAGTCCCTATAGTGTGTCGTGTCCATTGTAACTGTAACTCATATGAGAGGGACCCATCTCTCGTATGATATTTCATTGGGTCCCTCAGGTCTCGTACGCAAACAATCTGAATGTCATATATGCATGAAGTGTCATATGGAACCATGTATTAACTCCTATGAGTTTTGGTGCCAATCTGAAAACTAGTATGGAAAATAGTCACCATTTTTCTCGTCCTTAGGTCAAAATTTTGATTTTTCTGACCTCATAGCTATTTTCCTTAGTCTTTTATGCACCTTCTGAAGTATTGGCTTTCTCAATTTGAATGCTCCTAACCTAATTTTTGACCAAGTTACTAATAGGTTGTCCTATGTATGTGTTGTGTAGGTTCATTACCTAGAAGTACACATTTGGATTTCACACCCCACAACTCAGAGGCTCTGTAGGGAACTTCCAGAGCCTATGAGAGTTCATCTTGCTACCTGTGGATTTGAGTTCTTGATTCGGTTGCTTGATATACGGGTGAACCATGGATTAGTGACTTCTCTAATTGAGAGATTTCACTCTGAGACTCAGATGTTTCATCTACCTACCAGAGAAATCACTGTGACTCTGGAAGATGTGTACAGGATTCTTAGGATTCCCTTTCATGGACCTCACCCAAATTAACACAGTTCAGGAAACATAGGTTTGCTAGCATTTAGGACACTATTCAGTGCTGATGAGAAGATTTTGTAGTAGATCTCATGGGAGATCTTAGTACAGAGACATGGTGCCTCCCATAGACTAGAGTGCATCATTGTAGGTATGATCGTAGGGATCATCATGTCAGATCATCAATATAAAGGTCTTTTGATGGGCTGGGCCCCTATGGTTGCACACTTGATGGCTAGTCCTTCTGATCTTGGATGGGGACAGTGTCTTTTAGCTCATATGTTCAATGAGATGCATGAGATCATGTATCATGAGGTGAAGAATTTCACCTCAGGGGCATTAGTTCTTTAGATCTAGGAGTGGGAACACATTACCATATGTCAGCTAGTACATCAAGATGAGTGACAACCTCAAGAGCCTATCATATATAGATATTCAGGATATGTTACATAGGTTAGGATGGGCTAGATAGAGTATTGGACGCACATGTTGGATGACATGACTTTCATCATTTCGAGACCTTACTTGTAGATAGAGGCATGGTTGACAGCTCATGCCCAGTTTGGTTACTTTTTTGAGAGTAGGGTCCTTATAGGGATATCTACCACCATGCTAGAGAGATTCATCATTAATCATGTTTGGAGGTAGGTTGGCATTAGACAAGATGCCCCTTAGGATTTTTCCACTTATGCTCAATTAGTTCAGGAGATTGGATTAGGATGGATAGCTCGGTTGTCTTATGCACTATGCAGCCATGAGTATAGTGGATATGTTGCCAAAGATTAGGATTATAGACCATAGGTTGTAGATGTTGGAGTTACTGATGTGTTCATTTCTTGGTTAGCAGAGCATCCGATGATGCATTTCTCAGATCCTACTGAGCTTATTCCCACCATGGGGGATGTTGAGGATGTGATAGGTGCCCCTATGGGTAGAGGCAAGAGGCATAGAGAGGTGTAGATGCCTATTGCTCATCCTATACCACCTCATCCTAGAGCAGTGATGACCCCACTGAGGCCATTAGGATAGATGAGACCACCTTGACCACAGAGTACATCAGCAAGTAGGCCTACAGTTTTACAAAGGTGATATAGTAGAGGTGAGAGTAGTACACTTGGTGGTGTGTGTAGTGTGGATGAGGTCTTGGGAGCACAACAGGATGCTCCGATGGAGGATGCACATGACGCTCCTGATTTTGATTTAGCTGCTAAGGTCCATCATCCTAAGGAACATAGAGGAGATAGTGTAGAGTAGCCTATAGAGGAGGTAGAGACAGTGGTACCCGAGGTAGATCCTAGATTAAGACAGACGCCATAAGAGATCATTAGGTGACTCTGGTTACAAATACATGATTTGATATTGTAGAGTGCAACTTTTGAGGTTTAGCTCAGAGAGTCTAAGAGATAGTGACTAGAGTGAGAGGCAGATGTGAGACGGCTACAGGCCGAGGTGATCCATCAGATGAGTCGGGCCTCTTATTATGTGTCTACTTATTACTCAAGGGTACCTACAGAGTAGAGAGTGCCCACAGTGGGAACCAAAAATATGTGTGAATTTTTCACCTAGCTGTAGATACAACACTTCAATAAAACATTAGAGGTTAGAAAATCAAGAAATCTACAAATAAAGTAAACAATGCTAACCAGATGATTTACTGCCTTCTAGTAGGTATGAGTTTGATATTCTCTGATTAAGGCTAAGACCAGTGACAATGCAATACCTAAACAAAGGATTTGAAATGATGAAAGCAATGGAAATGAATGTAGATTAATCTATCTTTTTGGATTTTTCTGTGTAATAGGATGAAAAACTGTATGCAATTTTATCTAGAATTGAGAATGAAACGGATTCCAAATCTATTCTAACAATGCTATGAATGCTATGAAAATGGATTGAAAATAATGAATTGAAAATATCTCACAATTGCCTGTTCGTAAGAGCTCGATTCTTCAAAATTGAAAGTGCAGTTGAATGATGATCAAAGAAGCCCAAAAATTCAAGAAGCTCAAAATTTCAAGAAGCTCAAAAATTCAAGAAGACCTTTCATGAAGGACTGAGCCTTGTTTATATAGAAATCCAAGATTTTTGAGGGCTCATTGAAATCCAAAAATCTCTCCCTAATTAACTCAGATTGATTTTTGAGTTATCAGGAAATCAAAATTAGTTAATTCACAAAATCATGCAAAATCATCTCTTTAACTCAAATCAGAAGTTTAGGTCAACTTTTTAACTCGAAATAGATGTTGAGTTCAAAAAGATAACAAATTGAATTAATTTACTGATTTAAAGTTTAACTATTTTTCTGAATGTGCATGGATAATTATGAATTATTCTCAACTTAACTGATTTTGGAATTAATATAATTGATTAATGGGTTAATCAATTATTTAATCAAACTTTATTCCAAAACTATATCATTAAATATTGACAATTTCATTTAATCAATTAAATAAGAATTCAATCAATTATTTGTATGATTTTTTATTTATTGTCAACATTAAATAATATTAATTAGGAATAAATAGAATTAAATCTAATTAAATGATTAAGTGGTAGAATTAAATTAATTAATCAAATATTCAACATATTCAATTAATTAACTTTAGGATAAATAATGGAATATCATTTATCGCCAAATAATATTTAATTAAAGATAATTAGGATAAATTAGGAATATTTAGGAAATATTCCCCGATGTAGAATTTAGATAGAATCAATTAGGGTTTTGATGATTTGATGTGCATATGTGCCTTTGGTTAGGACTTTTATGTTGATTTTGATTGATTTGTCGATGTAGAAGGTCAATGGTCCTGTAGCCCATTTTTGGGGTATTACATTTTGCCCCTCTTTGAATTATTGTGCAAAGAACAGTGGTTCAAAGATTAATCTATTCCTAATGATGAGATGGACTCAGTTATGTGGTGGAGAAACTAATCCTGAAAGATTCACTGATTCTGAGACAGAAAGCAATTGATTGATTTGAAGATTTGGTGATTTAGGACCTGATTGACCAAAGAATCAAGATGATGTTAACCATAGCAACAATGAACCGGTGATTATGAAGAAGTGTCAAAATGTCTGGTTCTGAACCTTATGATTATGAAGAAGTGACTGTCTTGACTCCAGACCTAATTGTCCAAAGGAATCAAAAGGATGCCAAATCTGAACCCTTCAGTTATGAAAAACTAAGCAAATAACACTAATGAACTGATGGTTACGAAGAGCTAATACAGTTTACAAGTTTGTGAGACAATACCAGATTGATATGGATTTTGATGAATCTAATATGCCCCAAGCAATGTACCTCAAGCAACGAGGTCTTTTGATGAATCAACAACTAGATGTGGTTGTTGTCTTGATTACTGAAGAAAAGCTGATTGACATAATTACTTTATTATATGCAATACCACGCCCCCTTCAGGATGAAAATAAGAAAAGCTAGTGTTGAGAGATTGTTGAAGCATGTTAATAAATTTGAGAAGTGGTCATGCACGTCCGGAGATGCATTCTTCATCGTTTGGAGGTCTTGAGGACCAAGTTTGACTAGGTTTGACCATGAGTTGACCATGGTTGACTAAGTTGAAAGTTTGATAGTTTGATGTATGATAATCAGTTAAGTTGAATTTTGGGTTTCAATTATGTTTAGAAGGTCAATTTTGCAAGCAGTCAGTCACCTAGGGTTGATTTTGCAAGCAGTCGGTCGTTGGTGATCCATCAAACAAGTTAGGCCTCTGAGTATGTGTCTTCTTATTACTCGAGGGTACTTATGAAGCAAAGAGCTCCATCCTATTTTGAGTACATGATTGCTTCTAAGGGAGCCAGAGTACCACATGCTGATCCACCACCAGATGAACCTATCAGAGGAGCACCAGATGTTGAGGACCACATCGACAGTTGATCTGTCCTAGTGTTCTCATGTTTTGTCATTTTGTCCATACACTGATTATATCTAATAGCTCAGTCGATCTCATTCTTTTGTATACTATGCCATTAGTGCACCCCATTGTACTCTGATATTCTGATATATATATATATATATATATATATATATATATATATATATATATATATATATATATATGAGATTGATTTTGGTTGTGACTTCATATGCACTTGTCATTTTTGGTTTATGATATAATATATCATGTGATGCAAATGTATGAAGTGATTTGATTAGTGTAGAATGTATGGATTATGAAAATGAAATGCTTTCTTTCAAATGTATGGATAATGCAATGCAATTATAAATAGTAGATGAATAAATGTAAATGTATTTTTGTTTAGGAATGCACATGTATGTATGCAAATGGATTTGTGAAATGATCATGATATGTAATGTAATTGCAGCAATACACGTGATATGTTTTGCAGGTATTGATGAAGACAAGTGCTCAGTCATTTGTCAAAATAGATGTCTAACCCAGGATGGTGACTGTTTGCTGATCTATTTTAGGGGACCTTCATGAGATAATTAGTCCTTGTTTCATGTTTAGCATAGTTTTGGAGAATCATGAAGCATCAAGTTGATTTGGATGCATGAGATAAATACAACCATGCAAAGTGCAAAATGCAAAATGAAATGTATCTAGGACCTAGGACTTAGTCACTAGTCATGTGTCAGTCATTTTCATCACTAAATGTTTTATTAGGTAATTGGATAAATCAATACAATGTCCACTAGTTAGGAAACCATGAACATATGAATATTGATTTTTATTTTGAAATGTCAGATTAGATATAAGCATCAAGGCACAAAATCCAGGATGACCTGAATATCATGTCCATTTTGATATAGTAATTTGTATAAGCACTAGAACATAAACATTGTGATGACCTGAATATGCCTTGAGGACAAACAAACCAAACAAAGGAGAGATCATTCTCATTCTTATGTGAATTTACCGGCAGTGACCCTTTATCGTTCACATCCATGGATAATTTTGTGTTTCACAATAGAGAAGTAGAAATCACTCAAAAGACAAAGTTAGATCAAACCTCCTTGAATCTTCTGGGTATCAATGGTTGAGGTACACATGGCCATCCAATACGGGATGGAGGCACTTATAGTGGACACCAATTCAATCCAAAATTTCCAAAGTTATTATATTTTCACTCAAAGCAAAAAACACAAAAAAGATTATGCCCCCAATCATCACTCTCTAAATCCTATGAAGGACATCATTCAGGAGCTCGAGGGGACAAAATATGTAGAAATTTCAATGTGAATCAGTAAGCATAGAAGGAGATAAAAGCATGTGGAGAAAATATTGTTTTCAGTTTTTTGTTTGTGTTTGTTTTGTTGTAAGATGCAAAATCCTTTCCTGGTGAGGAGACTGACTGACTAACTCAGATATAGCTTGGGAGGACCTTGACTAGAAATGACTCGTCTAAAGATACTGAGGGCTTTAGGATATGACATTGATTGCCCCCAAGTTTGGAACATTGATAGGATACAGATACTTTTGCTTATTGGTGCACAAACTGACCTTATTGAAAATAAGGATATATACAAACTAAAGCAAGACAGAAAGCTGAGAAATACCAACTCCAAGATTGTGCTAATAGATAGAGCATTTTGAACAAGTGGCACCCATTTGCCGGGTTTTCACCATCTTGGCAGAGATTCTATTTTTTCTACCAAGGCACATGTTTCCAGGTTTTCACCAAGGCACTTTCTTCTTTTTTATTTTTTTGTAGTTTTCATTTTTTCTATTTTTTTGTACTTTTTCACTTTTTTTATTTTTTTGTACTTTTTCTAATTTTTATGATTTTTTAAGACATTTTACCATAGACTGAATGCCTTAGGCATAGAATTTCTTCAGATGGAGAACATTGATTGGTTCTCAAAACTGTTCCCATTCAGCCATTGAGAGTTGATAGGCTCCAGAGCCAAAAGTAGCAGTGATAACAAAGGGACCCAACCAGTTGGTTTCAAACTTCCCCTTGTGCTCTCGATGTGATTGATTTTTAGGATTTTCTCTCAAGACTAGATCGCCAACCTAAAATTCTATGTGTCTGACTTTCTTGTTGTATCCTCTAGAAATTCTCTTCTAATATACTCTGAGATGATCATACACTGCTTATCTACACTCATCTAGTAGTTCATGTTCTTTCAACCTAGACACTCTGTAGTCATCATCAATTACTAGACCATGCATTCTAATTCTTAGTGATTGGATTTCAACCTCAATAGGTAGTACCACTTCAGATTCATAAACTAAAGCAAATGGTGTAGCCCTAGTGGGTGTTATGATACTTGTTCTAGAGGCCCAGAGAGCTAGATTGATCATGAGATGCTAATTTCTTCCTATTTTATTAACTATAAGATGCAAAATTTTCAACATATTTTTGTTTGATGCCTCTTCTTGTCCATTCCCTTGAGGATAGTATATGGATGACCAATGTTGTTTAATCTTGAATTTAGAGCACAAGGAATCTAAGTCCTTATTCTTGAATTGGCCACCATTATCTATAACTATTGAATATGGAATTCCATACCGACATATGATGTAGTTCGGGATGAACATTGAAATTTGTTTTCTGGTTTCTTGAGTTAAAGGAACTACTTCTACCCATTTTGTGAAATAGTCTGTAGCTGTAATTATATGAGTATGTCCATTGGAAGAATGTGGATATATAGCCCCTATAAGATCAAACGCCCATTGTTGGAAAGGCCACTATGTAGTAAAGGGAATAAGATCTCTCCCTAGTGCATGAATCAAGTTCCCATGGACTTGACATTTTTGACAATTCTCAGCATATTTGATAGCCTCTTTTTCCATTTCAGGCCAATAATACCCAGCCCTAATAATTTTTTGAGCTAGTGTTAAACCGTTGGAATGTGATCCACATATACCTTCATGGACTTCCTCTAATGCACATTGAGACTCTTCACGTTCTAAACACCTAAGAAGTGTACCATATAGACTCTATTTGTACAGATCATTACCTATGATGACATACTATGATGCATTTCAGATAAGGTAACTTTTCTCATGGCAATTGAAGGTATCAGGGATGATTTGGTCTTGAAGGTAGGAGAAAAGGTGTTTGTATCTAGAAGAATCATGACCAACAATAGTGTAGATCATGTAGGTTTCGGGGGAATCTTATGTAGGAAATGACAGTGCTTCCACTAGGAACTTGTAACGTAGCTCATGTTCAGGTTTCTATAGTAGAGATGATAGCATTTCCATAGCATCAGCAGCCTTGTTCTCCATTCTAGAAATCTACTCAAAAGTGACTGAGATGAAATACTTCTTAAGGTCATCGACCATGTGTTTGTATGGAACTAATTTCTCATATTTTGTCTAGTATACATCATTGACTTGGTGTATGACTAGCTGTGAGTCTCCTTGAATGTGTAACTCTATCACTCGCCACACAACTGCTATCTCATGTCATTAAGTAGAGCTTCATATTCAGCAATATTTTTTGTGCAAGGAAATTTTATTCTAAATGCTTTAGGTATTGAGTAACCTTGCGGTGTTATGAACAATATGACTGCTCCTGATCCATTATGTGTGTAAGATCCATCAAAGAAAAGATGCCAAGTCCTAGAAGATATGTGCATCATGGATGAATAAGGAAATTCCATATGTAATGGTGTATCATCAAACATTGGTGCTTCAGCCAACTGATCTGCAATGACTTGGCCCTTGATAGCCTTCCTTTCAACATATTCTATGTCAAATTCACTCAATAACATAACCCATTTAGCTAGTCTACATGTGAGGGAAGCTTTGCTCAATAAGTATTTCAATGGACCTATCTTAGCTATCAATTGTGTTATATGAACTAACATGTAATGTCTCAGTTTCTATGATGCAAAGATCACAGCTAGACAAGCTTTCTCAATCATTGAATAGTTTTTCTCATAAGCTACCAATGTTATGCTAATATAGTACATAGCTCTCTTCTTGTTTTCATCATGTTGTGCTAGTAATGCCCCCAATGATGTATCTGTGGCAGAGACATACAAAATCAATGGCTTCCTTTGAATAGGAGGCATCAAAATAGGAGGATTTGATATATATTTCTTAATGTGGTTGAAGTTCTTTTCACACTCTTTGTTCCATCAGAAGGTCACACCTTTATGTAATGTTTTTGTGAAAGGTTGTGATATATCTGTTAACTAAGATATGAAATGTCTGATTGATTGCACCCTTCCTTGCAAGGTTCTCATTTGACTGATATTTTTGGGTGGTTGCATATCCATGATAGCCTTAACTTTAGCATGATCTACTTTAATGCCCTTCTTTGAAACAGCATAGCCTAGGAGCTTTCCAGAAGTGACACCAAAAGCACACTTTTTAGGGTTGAGTTTGAGACTAAACTTCTCCATTATATCCAGTATTTTTCTCAAGTCACTCAGATGTTTTGATCTTATCATTGATTTAGCTAAGGTGTCATCATCATAGTCTTCCATAGTTCGATGCATCATATTGTGGAAGATAGATGTCATAACTCGTTGATATGTAGCACCAGCGTTCTTAAGACCAAATGGCATGATATTCCAATAGAAGGTACCCCATGCACATGTGAAAGTTGTTTTCTCTTGATCTTCTAGAGAAATTTTGATTTGGTTGTATCCAAAGAAACCATCCATTAAAGAATACATTTCAAAGCCCGCAATCATGTCCACAATCATATCGATGTTTGGTAGTGGAAAGTCATCCTTAGGGAATTTTTTTTTGCATGTCTCAAGTATGTGCACACTCTTATAGATTTATCTAGTTTTGAAATTGGAACTATGTTTGAGATCCACTCTACATAATCTATGACTCGGATAAATCCAGCTTTCAGTAACTTTTCTAGCTCAGCTTTGACTAGGAGTGCAACATGTGGATGCATCTTTCATAATTTATGTTTGACAGGTTTGACTCCTAGAGCTATAGAAAGATGATGCATTATTAGATTTGGATATAACCCTAGCATATCTGAGTACTTCCATGTGAATTTGATTTTCTTCTTTGTTAAGAACTTGGTAAATGTTCATTTCTCTTCTTTTGATACAGATTGTTCTAAATGAACCAGTTGTGGTTCCTCTACTCTGCCTAAGTTGATAGATTGAGTTGGTTCTATCAATACTAGAGATTTGTCTTATAAATGACTTAGAAGGACATTAAATATCTCATCCTTAGGTGCCTCAGAGAGGTTTTCAACTTTAGATACATCTTTTATTTTTACTATTTTAGGTTATGAGACTGCCACAAAGTGGTTTTCACCCTCAAAACTCTTTTTCTTTTTGCTTTTGTTTTTCTGACTGAGATATTTGATATCTGACTCTATCATGCTAATGCTAGGTTTGCCGATGGAAGTCTTCATAGGTTCCACTACATTGAGGTAGCAGGCAAGAGTGTAGTCATTCTAGAAGGTATGGATATCTTGGTTTGGATCAGCAGATGTTTGGTCAATAAGCTCTAGATGTTGGATAGTCAAGGTTGGGGAGGATTGGGAAATGGTGTTCACGCATACAATGTTATCATCATTGGTCATAACTCGACTCTCAAATTCAGAGGTGATATTACTACTCAGAATGTTTAGTTCATGAATTGTTTCAACGTCATTATTGGATTCCACTTCTGTTGTAAGTGGATCAAATTCGTTAAGTTTGTCATTTCTCTCTAGACTTACGTTGGATTTAGGTGAATATTGGTGAATGAAATCAATTTGTTTTTCAGTGATAAGCTCATCTTCTTTTGGAATAACTCCCCATTCATAGTAATTTGATTCATCTTTTGATTCTTCATCTAGACCTTTGGGAAATCTGAGAACATGTCTAAAGTTGGGATGAATCCCCCAAGAAGGATTATCTTTAGATTCTGAGTGGAATTCATAGTCATGGGAGTCTATTTTAGAATCACTATTGTATCCCAAATGTTTAGCCACTATTAGAGGTTTACCTTCTTTTTGTTCAGTAGTAGGTTCTTGTGTATCTACTACATTAATATTCTCCTTAGGTTTCTCTTCATCTTTAAGAAAATCTAGTATGTTTTGAGTTAAACGTTCATAAGGAATAAGATCAGTGGTGTCTGAATCATCACTATTTGATCATTGTGTTTCTTCCTTTGGCTGAGTTCTTGTTGGAGTTATCTATTCTAGGACATATGTTGAGTTACCACTAAGGTGGAAGAGCTTCCTATGATATCCAATTCCTATAGTTTCTTTGTTTATTCTTCCATAGTATTCAATGGGTCATATGAGTCCTTTGCCTCTTGTTCCTAGAGGTCCTTTTCTAGTGTATCCCATTTTAGACATGATTTTGTGACCTAGTCCATATGACTTTGAAGGAATCCTTTTTGACTTGGAGTCACATCTTTGAATTGATTGAGATTGGGAATCATCTTCGTATAGGCATGCAAGCACAACTTCATATTCTTTAAACTCTTTCTAGGACACTTTCTTTGTGATAAAACTTCCATTGTAGATAGCTTGAGGTTCTTTAGATGCTTAGTTTGCCTATTTTAAAGAGTGTCCATAAGATTTAAATGAAACTGGGAGAGATGTTAGAGATAAGAATGGTTCCATAGTATATTCTCCCATGCCCATGTCCTTGATTTTGACCTCTTTGGAAATTTCTTCCATCTTGGATGTAGATGCTATATCTTTTTGCTTGGTAGGAGACTCTCTATTATTCAAGACAAGTTTGTCAACACTCTCTTTCAAGGTATTGCAAGATGTAGATATGTCAGCTGGAATTATTAACTCTACTCCATCATAAGGAAATTTCATACATTGATGGTATGTTGATGGAATAGCTTGCATCTCATGTATCCAAGGTCTCCCTAGAAGAACATTGTAATCCAATGGAAGATCTAGAACTTGACAGGTGATATCTTTAATAATTGGTCCTATTCTGATAGGTAGGACAATTGTTCCCTTGGAAGATCTTTGTTGTTCATCATATGCTTTTATGATTATCTTCTCCTTAAGATCAATAGAATCTTCTGATAATCCCAGCTATGTGACAAATTTGTAGGAACAGATATTTAAACTAGTGCCTCCATCTATCAACACACATTTGACACAATGGTTTTGGATTAAGACTTCAATGTGCAAGGGCTGGTTACGTAGATGACTCAATGAATTGTCATCTTCCTCTAAAAAGGAGATATACTAGGGTGTGTCAGATGACCAACCATAGTCTAAAATCTATCTAGATCAATATTGTCAAGAACATTGGAACCGAGCAGAGCTTTATCCATAATAGCTCTATGAGCAAGAGATATCCGAAGAAATTCAAACATGGATATTTTTACATTGGTATGCTCGAGTTACTGGACAATACTATATGATGTTAGCCTGGTATCTTTAGGATTTGATGATTTTGAGGTAGCCCTCTATTTATAAGTAGATGAAAGATTAAAAGGCACCTTAAGGGTATTTGATGAACCTGATTTTTGTCCTTGTAGATGTACTTGAGCTTGTGATCGAGTTACTGCATTTGATGATTGATTATCTATATCTCTTCTTACAATGGTGATGACATTGAAATGTTCAAATAGGCATGGTTCAACCATGTTTATGAAAACATTGTTTCTAGAGTAGACATAGTTGACTTTAGCACCCATGTTAGGATTAGAAGATGAATCTCCTTGGGTATGCTTTGGAAATGGTTTCGTGAATGCGGTATGATCATTGTTGGTTTTGTGATTGTCAATTACGATTTCTCCCTCATCAATTTTGTCTTGTATGAGATGCTTTAAGTGCATGCAATTATTGGTTTTATGACCTTTGTTGCGATGGAAGTCATAGAAATCAGTCTATTTCCACCACTTAGGTTTTACTTCAGGATCATATAGCTTTATCTCAGGTGATGTGATGATTTTATTTGCTAATAGTGTTTTCATGGCAGATTGCAAGGACTCACCCAAAGGAGTGAACTCACACTTTGGTTTTGAAATCCATGGTTTATAGTCATTAGAATTTTTAGAAGATTCAGATGCCTTATGTTCAGAAGCTTTTATGGCTTGGGTGCCAATGGTGAGATTAAATGTTAGTGCCTTTGATGGAGCACTAATGTGATCAACAAAACCATTTGTTACAACATTTTTGTTCTTGTTCCAGAATTTGACTTTATCCTTTTTGTTGGAACTAGAACCTAATTCATACTTGTTGTCTTTATTAAGCGATACATCTCCCTTACGAGCAAGCACATTTTCAATCTTTATGGAATTTTCTACTATTTTCTCAAAAGAAGTATGATTTTGTATTTGCAAATGATAATTGAGTTCCAGAATCAGATTATTGATGAAGATCTTGAGTTTTTCAGTTTTTGGAATAGGTCAAGCATAGAGTGAAAACTTCTTCCTCCATCATTTAAGGAAGGTGAGGAAGGGTTCTCCTAAGTTTTTCTTCAGATTGCAGATGTCTATCATGGTGACCGGGTGTTAGATATTGTAGGAGTATTGTTGGTAAAATAATTTGATTAAGTCCTCAAAATTCTTGATGGTTGGAGGCATTTTAGAGAACCAATGAATGGCTTCTCCTCACAGAGATTGTGGGAAAAGACACATTAAGTGGGTTGGTTCATGCATAAACTCCATGGATTGAGTACATAATTCTATAACATGATCTTGGGAGTCAGAGTTTCTATCGTATTTGTCATATTTTGGTATCTCCACTCTTTTTGGGAATGGTGGCATGTACAAGTTTTTATCGAATGGAAAAGGGCATAGAGCCTCCATAGAGAATTCTTTAGGTTCCTTCTCTTTTTCTAGCTTGTTGAGCTTAACTTGCATGGCATGCATCTATTTCATCATAGATGTGATGGGAGTTTCTTCCTCTTGTGTGATGATATCTTAGACATTAAATTTTTGAGGAAGTTTGGCTCCTTGTTGAGCTAGTTGTAATAAATAGGCTTCTTTCTCTTCTTGCAAGAAGTGTTTCATCATTTTTCAAAAGTCATCATCATTTCTATATTGCTCAATTTCAGATGATGTTGGTTCAAGATCTCTACCATGATTAGAGTGGTGATCTTGGGAGCCTTGGTTTCCTCCTCCTTGAGACATTGTGTTGTGAGGACTACCAGGGATTGTTCAATGTGGAGTTGATTGATTACCTCCGTGAGTTGATTGAGGAGGATTAGAAAAACCTTCTTTTAGATGTAGATTACCTATAGTGTCTTCTTCGTAACGAGTTGTATCATAAGGTTGATTAATGGATTGAACAACATAAGAAGACAAAGGTGAGAATTTTTGTTCTTCTCTAGATTTCTTTTGTGAGGAAGCTCTGGTTTCCACCATTAACCTTTAGTGGATCGGAAGAATAAGATAAAGACAACTGATGAATAACCTGATTTGGGAAAATTGAATGAGGCAACCTTGTCAAGATTGGATTGGTTGATTGATGAAAGATTGATTGAATGTAAGTGTAGGATATTGTGCCCTAGATGTATGGGTAGACGCCCAAAAGATAGTGGACACAAGCTCCCAAAACTTAGCCATTTTTTTTGAGGATTGAATTTGAAGATGATTTTGACAAGGTTTTGACACAAGATGAAATGGGATTCAAATCGATAAATCAGAAGGTTGGATCAAACTCAGGAAACCACTTTAAGAAAATTGATTGGATTCTTCTAGTTTTCTACTCTGTTCTTGACATAGTGAATATTTTGACAAAATCTAATGGTTGACTGAAATAATTGACTTTCTGACAAATTTGAAGGTTTTCTGACAATTTTGCCTCAACTCCCATATGACTTTCTACAAGCTCGTACGAGTTAGGATTAGGTCTAGTATGACAATTGGCAAAACTCATACAACAATCGACTCCAAGGTTCAATTTTTCTTAAGATTCATTGACAACACTTGTACGACAATATAGGGCTTCCTGTATGACTTTCTAGGGGTTCTGATATGACAATTGTAAAATAATCATACGACTCTTGAATTTCACAGATGACAGTTGACACTAGAAAAGGATTTTTCTTCAGATTTTGCAAATTTTCCAGATTGTTGGTTGATTTGGTGGCTAGATTTTTTTTGTTTTAATAGATTTTATCATAGATCAAGCACACAAGACAATAATCAAGGGAGTTCAAGCAATCAATTGTCTTCAAACAATGAGTAAGGGACAAAGAAACCCTGCACATGAACAAGAATAGTGACTTATGATTCTACTCCTTAAGAATTCTACTTGTGTATGTTCTCAAAAGTTTTGTAGTCATGTACATAGTCCTAGAAAATAAAAGTTGGTTGCACTATGGTTTGTAGTAATGGTCAGCTCTACAAATTTTTAAATCTCAAGAGGGAGAACTTCAATCTAGGCGCACTAGGGTTTTGACACATTCTGAGAATTTAATCAATCAGAGATGCTGAGGAGATCTAATAGCCCAACAAGAAACTACACCTGTTGATATGTCTTCCACAAGGACATTTATATAGCAATTGTTTCTACCACAACAAAAATGTCTATTACCGCTTGAGGTTCCGTCCACATGGTTGACCCAATAAAGGGAATGTCCACTATGGTTAACCCTCTCTATCAAGGAAGACTCACAAAAAGGACCACATGGGGACTTAGTTCAAATTCAAGGATCTAAGTTTCTAATGTTGCCCAAAAAGGGAACAGAGCATAATCCTCTAGCCTCTTCACCTCACCTAGACATAGATACTAGATTGATTGACATGCTAAAATTGAAACCACCTCACCAAGGTTCGTATGTCAACAACAAGGACTACCAATCTCTCTAAGTGGGTCCAAGAGAAAATGTACCATCCAAGATGAAGACTAAACCAAGTAAGACCATGAGATGATAACAAATCCTCCCTACCTACAAGGGGATCTATCTTCAAGAAGAACTTCACATGTAAAATAAGTGAATGAAGCCCACTCTCTCAAGAATGCCACAAATAGTGTTCATAGGGCCTAATTACTATGTGAAACAGATATGCAAGAAAGTAAATCTAGATTCCTTTTAGAGCCAAAATGAAAGTGTGATTTATGAAAGAAAGAAACACTCAAGCTAAACACATGAGAGGTTCATTTTATTTCCCAAAATCAAAATGTTATAGGGATGTAGAAAAATACCTTAGATCCAAAGTAACGCACTTAGTAGATTTTACCTGATTTTTGTTGTGCTTTTCCATGAGCAAGAATGATCATAAATAGAAAGTATCAATCATTAGGGTTAGCTGTCAGTCCAAATATGAAATCAAAATCTGAAAGGATGGCTCAAAATGTGAAACAACAATGCAAAACTAGCATCAAAACTTGTACGAGTTTCTACAGCTTCCCATATGACTTTCTAGAAATGATACGACAGTGGGTTAGCTCTCATACGACAATGTAACTCTCATACAACAATGCACATACAACCGACACAACACTTCAAATTGTCATCTATCATACGACAGACAAGGGGTCCTGATACAACAATCTGGGGAATGTCATAAGAAATTGTACGGATAGAAAATTAAAAATCATAGTTTCAAGAGAAAATGTCAGAAAATTGAAAATTTAGAATGGAAACCCATTGCAGGGTCCCATGGTGGGTGCCATAAATATGTGTGTGAATTTTGTACCTAGATGGGACACAACACTTTAGTAAAACAGAGGTTAGCAAATCAAGAAATCTACAAATAAAGCAATAGAGCTAACTAGGTGATTTACTACCTTCTAGTAGGTATGAGTTTGATATTCTTAGATTAAGACTGAGACCAATGACAATGCAATACTTAAACAAAGGATTTGGAATGATGAAAGAAATGAAAATGAATGCAGATTAATCTATCTTTTTGGATTTTTCTATGCAATAGGATGAAAAACTGTATGCAATTTTATCTAGAATTGAGAATGAAATGGATTGCAAGTCTATTCTAACAATGCTATGAAAATGGATTGAAAACAATGAATTGCAAAAATCTCATAATCGCCTATTTGCAAGAGCTCGATTCTCCAAAATTGAAAGCGCAGTTGAATGATGATCGAAGAAGACAGATTGCAAGAAGCTCAGAAATTCAAGAAGACCTTTTGTGAAGGACTGAGCCTTGTTTATATAGAAATCCAAGATTTTTTAGGGCTCATGGAAAGCCAAAAATATCTCCCTGATTAACTTAGATTGATTTTTGAGTTATCAGGAAATCAGAATTAGTTAACTCACAAAATCATGCAAAATCAGCTTTTTAACTCAAATAAAAAGCTTAGATCAAATTTTTAACTTAAAAGAGATGTTGAGTTCAAAAAGATAACAAATTGAATTGATTTACTGATTTAAAGTTTAACTATTTTTCTAAATGTGCATGGACAATTATGAATTAATTTAATAATTCAAATGAATTATTCTCAACTTAACTGATTTTGGAATTAAAATAACTGATTTATGGGTTAATCAATTATTAAATCAAACTTTATTCCAAAATTATATCACTAAATATTGACAATTTGATTTAATCAATTTAAATAAGAATTTAATCAATTATTTGTAGGATTTCTTATTTATTATCAAAATTAAATAATATTAATTAGGAATAAATAGAGTTAAATCTAATTAAATGATTAAGTGGTAGAATTAAATTAATTAATCAAATATTTAACATATTCAATTAATTAACTTTAGGATAAATAGTGGAATATCAGTTATCGCCAAATAATATTTAATTAAAGATAATTAGGATAAATTAGGAATATTTAGGAAATATTCCCCGATGCAGAACTAAGATAGAATCGATTAGGGTTTTGATGATTTGATGTGTAGATGTGCCTTTGGTTAGGACTATTATGTTGATTTTGATCGATTTGTCGATGTAGAAGGTTAATGGTCCTATAGCCCATTTTTGGGGTATTACAGGGGACACTTTGGTCCGGCATGGTCGCGAATGTTCTAGTCACTCAGGGGTCAAAATGAGGTTGTCACTAGCATTTACCTGCCTAGCCATAGCTAATGGTGTAGACCATTCATTGTCCCGATGAACGGTTTGGAAGAAACCCATTGGTGCAACTTTCAACTAACCCTCACTGCAAGTTTTGGCATCAAGCGAGATTGGTGTGCCAAATTCAAAAAAATTTAAATCTCCCAAAATGGAGAGAGGTTATTGTAGGCTTCAGAAACATGGTCATGTAGAATCTCATAGTTTTCTAATACCTCTCATGTGGTCTGAGATATGAGCCTCGAAAGATCTCTGCCCAATCGTGCTTAATGCACCTTGGGGACACTTTGGTCCGGCATGTTCACGAATGTTCTAGTGACTCAGTGGTCAAAATGGGGTTGTCACTAATGTTTACCTACCCAATCGAAGCAAATGGCACAATCCATTTGGTGCCAGGATGCAATCCTTCAACACTATCCCTTCACCCCAGGGAATCAACATTTTACTTTGGACACATTTGACCAGTTTTGACTCAATGACTCCAACTATTACATCATTTGAAGATACAAATGTACATGGAATTAAGACAATACAAATGTAAAGATATAAAATTAAGACAATACAAATATAAGGATACAATATTCATAGTAAGGAAACACAATTTTTTCACTTTACATGGTATTAAGACTATACAAATGTGGGATCTTAATATTTTCAAATCAACCCCATGGGCTCTTTTATAGGTCAAATTTTGCATCTAATTTTGCATAAAAATTTTTATATACAAATTTGGCATCTAAATATGCACATTACATTCTATTGTTGTTTTTATATATACAAAATTTTACATCTAAATATGTACATTAGAGTCGATTGCTGTTTTTATATACAAAAGTTGACATCTAAATATGGACATTACATTCAATTGTTGTTTTTATATACAAAATCTTAGATACACAACTATATATAAAAAATAAGTGTCCTTTCCACTCCTAAAGTCTATAAGTTTAACACATGGTACTCGATGACATCTACATTCCAATCCTTGCATTCAAAAGGAAGAAGAAAAGTTAAGAGAGAATATAAGAAGTTTATATAGGTTAACAAAAAGATTATGAATGTATAAGTAACTAAATGAACTAAAGAACATGACTAGCCAATGCATAGTGAATTTTACCATCATAAAAGATGGGCTAATAAAATACACACCTCGATCTTCTATGTCTATCATATATGTATCCAACTACATTTAAAATCCAGATACAAAACCAAGTTTATTGGCTCAAACAAATAAATCAAAAAACTGCAATTAATTTATTGAACGTAATCATAATAAACATGGAAAACCTTGCAACTTGAGTTGAACTTACCTATTGAAGTGTGCTTGAAGGGTCATATTTTCTTGAGGGTATTCAATATTGCTTCATGTTCAATAGTACTAATAGTCCAAATTTCCTTTATCTTTGGTTTTCCTTGATGTTTCAACAACTTAACATCGGTTTCTATAACAAGGTGTGAATACATGAGAATGGTTTTGTGCTTCTCATAGTCTTCAAATGTAGAAATCCCATTATTTCTAATCATATATGTGCACAACCATGTTCCCAAAATTACATGTGATCCTATTGGATATGTGAACATATCATCATCTATCGTTAGTTGTGCAAGTTTCTCCTTTCCTCATACACAATGTGCTAATCAGTAATCTGATCTCTCATCATTCCCTTGTGGTGCAACCAATGCAAAAACATGTCCTTGATGTAAAAGATCTAAAAGATGGTCATAGTCAAGTTAACAATCCATGTCATCATTTATTACAAAGGTTGTGACAAATAAAGGAGTTAGATAATGTGGAACCCACGTATCAACCCACTCACTTGACTCATACTAATCCCAATCACACTAAAGACACCTCAAACAATAACAAGCCAACTCTCATGTCCAAATGGTCCATGTACTAGCATTTGAGCTTCAAAATGAATGCATTTTTTAAGAATCTTTCACAGTTTAACAATCCAACCTATCTCCTATTGTGCCCAACTCAACCAACAAAAATAATCTGCACACTTCTAAATCAAGATTCCCCCCTTTGACAATGATGAAGTACACTAATCAACAATAGAATGAGCATCAAGGAGTTTTACACCTAAAATCCTCAATTGCTCCTTAACTAGAGCTCTCTTTATGTGTGTACCTACTCCATCATGCTCCCCTTTTCCATGATCGGCCTAAAAAACTCCAAATATGAGGTACATATATCTCTACATGCATTCTACATAACCAATAAAACAAAACATACGAGCATTTTTTAATTGACCTGTGCAGTTATCTGACCAAATGAGATTTCTATCCATAGAAATATTATTTTCCTGCACCCACTCAAAATAATTCTCAAAGAAATGTTGGACATACTCAGATGAGTGAGATCTATCATCACTCATATAAAAATGGTACTCTCTAATTATCTTCTAGTCATCTTCTATACTATTAGGGGAATGTCTATATGTTATGTGCACAAAAATAGCAACTTGAATAGAATTGTAATATTGAGATTGCAACTCATTTTGGGGCTGCAATGTATAGTTCTCTACAAAGTCAACAACCAATATAATAGTGCCAATGGGGAAATTATCCTTACACATCCTGAATTGTTGATCCAACCACTGAGACCTGTGACTATGCCTTGCATACTTGTAAAAAATATTCTTCTTGAAATCTAAAACAAAATCAGCTACATTTCATTTTTTTGTAACCAACTCACATCTAGAGCCTTAACCTCCACTTTTCAATGTATATTTAATAGTTTCATATACCTTTTTGTGGACAATTGTCTTTCCAAAATCATGTTCACAGCTCTCATTAAAACATTCAAAAAACTTCACTAGCACACCACACTCTGAGCACTTGTCATTTAAGTAATCTTTTCTATAAAAGAAACATCCATCATCTTTAGGACATAAAAAATGATCTAGCAAGTCTCTTGATGATTTTGGAAGATCACTTACACCACTCTCCTCCAACATTTCACTAGTATGCAAAGTAGAATGAAGGGATCGTAACAGTTCATGGTCCATTGAAAACTCCACATGATATTTGCAACAACTAGTATTTTGAATCTTAAGAGGCACACAAAAAATGCTTGAGGGCTTCAAAAGCTCTTTGTGATATTTGCAATGTTGGATATGTCTCACAATTTTTTTTGAACAACATTGTTTGACTTACCTCCAAATAATGTTTGGGATGTGGGGTGTGGTCTCAAATGTCAATTCTCAACTTCAAGACATCCTTCACATTTCATGACACTCCTGAGTTAGATTTCCAAAATAGTTGAATTTGATCCTTCACACCATTAGTAAGATTTGTATCACAATGTGAAAGTCTCCCACCATTAGCTCATGTATCATGTTGAAGAGGATCATCAATTATTTCTCTTCTTTCAAGTGCTCTGTCCAAAGTTTTGTGATTTAGGTTCAAGTCAACACAAGTTTGTCTCATCAAATGAGCCATTCTAAAATTATGAATTACTAAGGAAGTTGTAATAACCCTCCTATCGGCTCTCCTATCTTTTTCCTTGGTAGTCTTCACAATGGAATTAAGAGCACTAAAAAGATTTCTCACAAGGATAGCATTCCTCTCCTTTTTCTTGTTCACACTAATCTTCAATTTGACTATTATACGTCTCATCTCCTACATCTTTAACAATTGCACAAACATTTGGCATTCCTCAACCAACGTCTTGTGGCTAAAAAATTGATCAAAAAGTTTTGAAACCCACAACTGAATGGTTCTTTCTGATCTCTTTCCATTGAAATTGCTCATTATGTTCTCATCAATTTCAAGTAATCATTTAGTTGTTCTTGAAGGTCTCAATTTTGAAGTTTGTCTTTCTTCCTCCCAAGGGACTTCATTTCTCATATAACTTGGAGATGTGTAATGTTGATTTGGTTCTTGTGTACCATTATCATTTTAAATTCCTTCATATTCAATTGGTGGATTGTCATTGTCATTGTCCACACTTCCATTGTACACATCTACATGTTCATTTTCAAAACCTAAATTTTCATCTTCAATCCCTACATTGTCATTTTTAGTATTATTGTCATAAATCATTTCAAATTCATCTTCTTTTTCACTTGAAACCACATTTAAGGGTGGACCTATGCCCACATCTTCATTAATATTTAACATACCTTGTCTTGTGTTCCAATGGGAAACCCTATCCATTTATCTATACACTTCAATCTCTTCATTTGTGAGTTTCATCTTCTGTTTATGCTTTTGACAACTACTACTCCCCATAGTGAGCCAAAAAGGTGATGCAAAAATGTTTGGTAATAGACAAATCCCAACCAAGAAGGGGGAAAAAGTGGATTTTTTTCTTCTACAACTACAATCCCATGATTCTCTGCAGAAAAATGTGCTTCTTGAGTAGGGACCTAGAGAATAAAATTTTTACATTACAATGCCAATAAAAAGAATTGGATATCTAAAAATATCATATACCTGAAATTATCATCTATTCAATATTATCGAATATCCAAAATCTCATGCCCAAATTTTTTTGAAATCTCTCTCTCTATCCCTCTCTCTCTCTCTCTCTCTCTCTCTCTCTCTCTCTCTCTCTCTCTCTCTCTCACATATAGTTATTATTGAACATATAATATAAATATTTAATACTAATATTATACTATTATATAATAGAGAAATAAATAATAATAATATAATACAATACTAATATAAAAATTTATATAATTTAAGAATGCTATGCTATTATCATTTAATATTAATATTAAAAAAAAATTGTAATATATAACTTAAAATTGAAAAAAATACGCAACTCATTTAATATTAACATACAAAAAAAATTAATATGTAACTTGAAATTGAGTAAACCTGTCAAAATGAAATGTTGAATTAGGCGGGAAATTTGGATATCCGATATTATCGGATATTCAAAATTTTTGGATATTTGATTAGGCTTGGTATTTGCCTTGGGAAATGTCAAACATGAATGGTCAACCCATTAGGCCTATACAACAAATTTGTTTGGATCTCAAGACTTTGACCATGTAGCTGATGACTTTTTTTTCACCTGAAATTGATGAAGCGAAAAAGGTTTCTTAAAGACATTATCAGCTTTCCATCAATATAATTGCCTTCAAATTTTAAGTTCAGTAACTAATTATTACTTATTTTTTAATTGAGTTATCTTTAAAGTCATAAATGACATACTGATTGAAAAACAACTATAACTTTCAAACTGTTTAACCTTTTTGAAATATGAAACATGATGAACTACAACTAATTCAGAACATGATTGAATAACTTCAAGTGATTAGAGATCACCGAGCACTGAACTGTTATGAAAGATAATTGAATCAATGTGTATGTTGTCATTGATGTCAACTAGTTTTGACAGTACTTATCATGGAGTTGCAAATATCTACACATCTGTAGAAGAGAAGAGAAAAATGAAGAACCAAGATATCTACCTTGAGGAAGATGGATATGATAGATGAGGATAAGGAATACTCTTAGTAACTTATTAATGAGTCTATGACTTCATATTGTTGACCTAATTATGTTGCATTAATCTGTTATGAAGTTGGGAGAAAAATGTTACAAAGTAGTGTGGTCAGTTAAAGAAGCATTCCAGTATACACTGAGCAGTGTAGTGTATACCGAGAACAGTATAAACTGAGCTTGTGTTCACCGATGCATTTCTTTGTTAACCAAGAATGAACAAAAGAACTAAATGATTAGATTATCAGACAGAAGCTGATGATCTGTAAAGTGTATGATCACGAGGTGGAAAGATAAAGTTTGTTACGAGATCAACAGCTAGCAAAATTCAAGGAAGATCTAAAGGACAGAATTGAAACATGTTACTGACACATCAGTCGAGGAAGGTTTAAGCGGCAAAATCAATGAAGGTGATTGAGTAGAAAAATCTGATGGATAAGAAGAAAATGGTTTACTTGTCTATTTAAGATACTAGGGTTTCATTATGAAACTCATGCTGGAGGAAAGAATACTACAGAGATATCATGTGAACAAGCTTCATGCATGCTTGATCAAACTAGTTGAGGAGAACTGAACTATAGAGGTTGCCAAGCGTCAGAAAGCTATAACCAAGAGACAATAAGTTACTTAATATTGTTGAATATAATTGATATATTGATCAGAGGATTTGAATGAGAATCATATAGATCTATACATCTACAAAAGAATTTGTATTGTAATCAGATCACTTGCTATTACAGTTTAACCACTGTAATTAGATAAATCTCTTAACTGAGTAGACTAGAAAGTCTTGTAATGTCATTCATAGAATGTACATTTGTTATCCTGTCAACCCCATAGTGAATGTTGGTTGGACAATAATGGTTAGTGTTAAATCCTCTAACAAGGTCACACCTTATAGTGTGTTTTGTAACCTTTAACAGGGTTGGCTCCTCACTGAGCTCACTTCAGAAGAGTGAAAAATTTTGGGTTACTAGTCCTAGGTGGTTTTTCCCTTTACAGGGTTTCCACGTTAAATCTCTTGTGTTATGTGTTAATTGTGATAATTGTTGGATATCATACTTTACATGTTGCATATTTGATTTGATCGGTAGTTACTATAAGTTATTAAATGGTAATTGGTAAAAGCATAGACAATTTACTATTCTATGTTACCAAGCTACAAAAATTTGTTTAAATTGTTTTTGGATATACATTTTGTATTCGAGACTGTGGATAACTGATTCACCCCCTCTCAGTTATTCTAAAAATTGGTATTAGAGCATATTGGTTGTTTGGAATAGATTTTAAAGGACTTCAGCATAAAGATCACAAAATGTATAAGAGAGATGTGCCAAAGCTAAACAAGGACAACTTTACAATATGGAAAAGCTAAATGAAACTGCATATATCTGGAATTGGGAATTTTTTCCTCACACTACTAGAGAATGGCTACATTGCACCGCCTACTGGACCTTTGACTCTTGATCAACTAAGAGATAGACATGAGCATAACATTACTATGATGGAGATTGTTGCTGCTCTAACAAATGTCGAGTTTGAAGATATTAAAGATTGCACTACTACTAAGGATATGTGGGATAAACTTGCTCAAGTTTATAGTGGTGATACAAAAGTCAAGAGAGCCAGAGCTGAAAGTTTAAGAGGAATATTTCATGATATGAAGATGAAAGAAGGAGAAAATATTGTGTAGTACATAAACTAAATAAAGGAGGTAGTTCATGCTATCAGAGGATCTGATGGTGTTATTAATGAAGATACTGTGGTAAGAAAAATTCTAAGGACTTTATTGCTTGTTTATGCAATCAAAATATCTACAATACATGAAAATAGGTCAGCACCTAACCATACTCTCACTCTTGATAATCTAATTGGAAAGCTAACAACTTCTGAACTAAACAACTATGATAATAGTGTTGTACTGACTGTTGAATCTTCTTTTATAACTTCTCTGAAGATCAGTAAGTCTAGTAGTAGAAATAATAAGGATGATAGTGATAGCAATACTGATGATGAGCTTGATGATCTTGAAGCTCTTATGCCTAGGAGATTACCTAAAGGAAAAGGTAGATATAGAGGAAAATTACCTTTAGCATGTTTTAACTGCAAAGAAGTTGGTCATATTGATGCTAGATGTCCAAACAAGAAGGAAGATGACAGAAACAAGGGCCGATCTAGTGAAGGAAGCTATGGGAGAAGAGGCAACAGAAGTTACCGACACTACAACAGAGACAACCAAGACAACAATGATAAAGGCAAAAATGTATGTTTCATTGTTGAAGAAAATAAATCTGATTCTCATTCATGTTGAGGAAAATGAATCTGATTCTCATTCAGATGATGATGTAGAAGTAGTATTTGTTGCTATGAAGGATGATTCTGAGGAAGAAGAAAGGTATGTAGAAACAACACTAATTTCTAAGGTTAATAAAAATGATACATAGATCATTGATAGTGGATGTACACATCACATGACTAGTGATGAAGAAAAATTTGATCATCTTGAGCAATATAATGGAGGATCTGTAAAAATGGGTAATGATACACCTTGTATGGTTAGATGAAAGGGATCATTACTGATAAATGATAGAATCCAATGTGATAATGATTATTGGGTAGAAGGACTAAACTATAATTTTCTAAGTGTGGCACAACTGAACAATTCAGGTCACCGAGTAGCTTTTGAGAGAAAGAAGGTAAAAATATTTGATGATGGAGGAAGACTTGTTGGAACAGGAGCACAATCGAAAGGTAACTTATTTTATCTTGATAATGTAGAGTCTTCTTGTTTAATGATAAAAAATGAGGATGCTTGGTTATGGAATAAAAGGTTATGTCATGTAAACTTTTCTAACATGATTAAGATCAGTAAAAAGAAAAAGGTTAGAGGTATGCCTAACTTATCAAAGCCTAATCATGTTATGTGTCGTGAATGTTAGAAAGGTAAAATGACAAAATCTAGTTTCAAAAGAAAAGATTATTCAACAAATAAAATACTTGAGTTGGTTCACACCGACCTGTGTGGTCCCATGAGAACACAGAGTTATTATGGAGATAGATATTTCATTCTTTTTGTTGATGATTACACTAGACTGATGATTGTCATGTTCTTGAAAGAAAAATCAGAGGCATTTAAAATGTTCAAGTCATTTAAAGAAAAAGTAGAGAAAGAGACTGGTAAAGAATTGAAATGATTAAGATCTAACAGAGGAGGTGAATTTATTTCTGATGAATTTACTAACTATTTAATGAGCATGGTATAAAAAGATAGGTCTCTGCACCAAGAACATCTCAGTAGAATGGAATTGCTGAAAGGAGGAATAGGTCAATAGTTGATTACGTAAGGACACTGATGATAGACAAAAATGTTGCTCAGACATACTAGAGAGGGGAAGTTAGCACAACTATTTATGTTTTGAACTGAGTATAGTTGAAGAAGGACACTAACAAAACACCCTATGAGTTATGGTTTGGTCACAAACCCACTGTAAGTTATTTCAGAATTTTTGGAAGTAAATGCTTTATTCTGAAAGATGAAAGAAATGGAAAGTTTGACTCAAAAGGTGATGAAGGGATATTTCTTGGATATTCCACTAAAATAAAATCATACAAGTGTCTAAATAAAGTTACTAATAAAATGATTGAAAGTGCTAATGTTAGGGTTGATGAGTTTGATGACAAGAATATAGAAGAAAGCACAAAGGAACCAGAAGGCTACAGTAGATTCACATACATTGAAAAACCATAGTATCTACCAAAGCCATTGATAGTGACAATCGGTCAGTAGGAAAACAACATCAAGGAATAGGAAAGAGAAACCAACGAGTAGGAAGGACCTACCGAGCAAGAAAATGAACCTGAACAGGATGAACAAGAAAGGAGAGATCATATACTGGCAATCTTTTTTAGGAGACATCATCCTAAGAACCAAATCATTGGCAAAAATAAAGTTGGCATACAAACGAGAAGTAAGTAAAGACAAGGTACATGCTTAGTTTGTGAATATGAATCAAAAAATGTTAAAGTTACATTGGAGAATGAAGAGTGGATAAATGCAATGAATGAAGAGATTGACTAGATAGATAAAAACAAGACATGGACCTTAGTACCTAGTCCTAAGGATAAGAATGTTATCGATACTAAGTGGATCTTTAGAAACAAACTAAATGAAAATGGAGAGGTAACAAGGAATAAAGCCAGACTAGTATGCTAGGGGTATGCACAGGAGGAAGGAATTGATTATGGTGAGACATTTGCACCTATTGCTATACTAGAAGGAGTTTTAATTTTACTAGCCTATATAGCACATAAGAAAATTAAATTTTATCAAATGGACATTAAGTCTACATTTTTGAATGGGATAATTGAAGAAGAAGTCTACATAGAACAACCAGAAGGGTTTGTAGATCCAAACAAGAAAGATATGGTGTGTAGATTACATAAAGCTTTGTATGGTTTGAAGCAAGCACTGAGAGCTTGGTATGAAAGGCTACATAGTTATTTGTTAAGTATTGGATTTGTTAGAACTAGTGAGAACAACAATTTGTATATGAAATGAGATACTAATGATACTATTCTAATTGCTGAAATATTTGTGGATGATATTATCTTTGGAGGACAAGATCACATATGTAAATCATTTTCTAATGAGATGAGAAAATAGTTTGAAATGTCTATGTTTGGAGAGATTAAGTTCTTTCTAGGTCTACAAGTTATTCAGTAGAATGATGGGATATTCATCACACAATCCAAGTATATAAAAGAAGTACTAAGAACATTTGGCATGGAAGATGATAAACTAGTTCGAACACCAATGGTCACAGGCTACAAATTGACTAAAGAGGATGAAACTATAGAGGTGAACCAGACACTGCACTGATCTATGATTGGTAAGTTGGTGTATGTAGTACATAGTAGACCAGATATAGCACATGATGTGGGGATTGTTGCAAGATTTTCTACAAATCCTAGGGGGTCACACATGGTTTCTACAAAGAGAATCTTAAGATACCTGAAGAAAATAGAGGATTATGGATTATGGTATCCTAAGGAAGGCAAGTTTGAACTCAAATTATACACCAACACTGATTGGGCTGGAAATGTGGATGACAGAAAAAGCACAACCGAAGGAGCATTTTTCTTTAGTGAAAGACTTGTTACCTAGACAAGTAAGAAGTGGTCTTGTATTTCCCAGTCTACAGCCAAAGAAAAGTATGTTGTTGCTGCTACAAACTATTCAAATATTGCATATATTAAGCAAGTGTTGGAAGGAATGAATGAGGTAATCACTGAGCTGGTGATTATATATTGTGATAACACTAGTGCTATAAACATTTCAAAGAATCCAGTGATGCACTTAAAAACAAAGCACATATCTATCAAGTATCACTACTTAAGAGAACAAGTACAGGAGAAGCAAGTGAAGCTAGAATTTGTTACATCTAAAGAGAAACTTGCTGATATTTTCACAAAGCCTCTACCGAAAGATACATTTGAATACTTGAGCACTAGACTTGGGGTCCATCCCCTATCTACCGGTTACTAATGTGATCTAGAGGTTGCATCAGCCTAATCTTATCAGAAGATCATTCATGTTGATGCAGCATAGTTCACACTTTGGATTTCTATCTAAGGTTGTGAAAGATTTGAGAAACCAATGGCATAATCAGTATATTGAGATACAGTAAATGAACTGGACAACAAAGAGTTAATTGGCTACTACAAGATTTGTATGGTTTATGTTTTTTCTTTAGCATTGTTGTCAAAGGAAGAGATAAATAATATAATAACTAAGGAGAATACTAGAACATCTATCTAAGGGAGAGACAATATGAGAAGATAAAGGGAGAGATAAATAAAAGGAATCTGAGAGCTTCTAAAGATCATATCTGCATAAGATAGTCTACACTTGCAATGTTGCTATGTAATGTAGTGATTAAACATATTAAGGTAAGGGAGAGCTTACTGAACTACAACATTTTCTTACAGAGTTGTAGAATACATGTTTGGTATGTGTATGGTATACTTCATATTGCTTGAGTTTCCATCCATGCCAAAGGGAGAGATTGATGAACTACAAATGATTGAGAACATGATTGAAGAACTTCAAGTGATTAGAGATCACCGAGCACTGAACTATTATGTAAGATAATTGAATCAGTATGTATGTTGTCATTGATGTCAACTAGTTTTGACAGTACTTATTGTATACACCTAAAAATGGTCACCTAGACTATTAGCCCCTTGCTAGCATTTTTTCTAAAATCATCAATTGCTTATTCTTGATCAAATCCTAGTTCTATCATTTATTCAATTATTTTCTATGATAACCTGTTGGAAATATAGATGCAGTAACTGAGAGGGGGGTTGAATCAGTTAACCACAAAAATATTACCACTGATCCCTTAGATATCTTAACAAATTATTTACTGTTGCCACTCAGTAAACATACAGAGAAATGCTGAAACTCAATCTTTGAAGTGTGTAATAATTAAACTATTCTTAAGCATTCATCACTTATTAACATACATGAATAAAGAAAATAACATGAACACAAGAGACACCAAATTTACCGTGGAAACCCAATATGGAAAAAACCACCAATGTAACTAGTTACTATTTTTCACTCTTCTGAAGTGATGCCCGGTTAGAAGCCAACCCGGTAAAATGTTACAAAACACACTGTTAGGTGTGACCTTGTTAAAGCATTTAATCACCCTGCTAGGAGTGGCCTTGTAAGAGGTCTTGAAACAATTCAATAGAACTGTCACCTTGTTAGAGGATTTACAAAATGGTTGTTAAACCAACTCAGTTAAGAGATTTTGATATCACTGCTAAAATTGTAAGAGAGTAACAATGAAATGACCTGCAACTGAATTTCTGATTATAGATCTCTGTTCTGCTTCACTAGATCCTTACTGATCAAATAAATCTTTTCTGCTCCTCAAGGATATCTAACCATCCTTCAAAATTCACACATACCTTTCTTCAAAATTATTTTTGCATGCTGCTTATTTCATTCACCACTTGACCTTATATATATATATATATATATATATATATATATATATATATATATATATATATATATATATATATATATATATATATATATATACCATTCTAATTAACATTTAGATTGTGAAGTCGGCACTAATAATTATTACAATAGTCGGCTGGGATAAACAAACTGTAGTAACAAAATCCTTTGAAGGGCTGACCTTGCTCGGTAAACATTAATCCTGAAAAGATTTCCTTCGGTGACCGAGTGAACTCAGTAACCACAGTGAATTCTGCAACATCCTTCAGAGACCGAGTGAGCTCGGTAACCACTAATTTTCCTTCGATAATTGAGGAGGCTCGATTAACACTATTTTCTATCATGATTCCTTTTGACACCCGAGAGATCTTGGTAGACACTAAAAACCACCTAGATGACCGACTGAGCTCAGTAGACACTGAGAATCGCCCAGCTGACCAACTGAGCTCGGTAGACACTGAGAATGATAATTGATATGACATTTGTGTGACATCAAAGACAACACATAGCTAATCCAACAATGTCCTTCAGACAATTGTATCCAACAATCTCCCTCTTTAGCATTGATGGCAACACAACATGTCATAGCACAATGAAATTTCACAAAGAAACCTAGAGTAAGAAACATATCCTTAGCTTCATTCTGATTCCCATCATCTTCAAACTTCTTTCTGACTGATAACTCTCCCTCTTAACTTCTCAAATTATTTTCCTTAGAAATTTCTTGAAATGACAGCAAACTCTCCCTCTTTGACAACACATGCCAAAGACAACTTACACAGTTTCAGTAAATATCAATGTACCTTATGTACTGATTCATATGCAATGATTTCCTGAGTATGCTGCATCAACTAATTGATCTTCAACATGTTTTGGTTGATGCATCACTAAAACTTTATTTAGTGAACCTCGGATAGGGGAGTGACCCCTAACTTGCCTCTTAGATACAAGAATGCATCCTTAGGTAGTGGCTTGGTGACGATATCTGCAATTTGTTCTTTTGTATGAATATATTCCAATTTGATTTCCTTTTCCTACACCAATTCTCTAACAAAGTGATATTTTATAGCAATGTGCTTAGTTTTGGAATGCATTACTGGATTCTTTGAAATATTTATTGCACTTGTATTGTCACAAAACATAACAACTAGTTCTTTGATCTCAACCTTCATGCCTTCCAAAAACTATTTAAACCATACAATATTAGAGCAGTTTACTACTGCAGCAATATATTCTACTTCTGTTGTGGATTGGGATGTGCAGTTTTGCTTTTTACTAGTCTAAGATACTAACCTCTTGCCAAGAAAGAATGCTCCACCACTTGTACTCTTTCTGTCATCAATGTTTCCTGCCCAATTAGCATCAGTAAACACTTTTAATTCTAGATTGCCTCCAAATTTATACCACAAGCCATAATCTTTAGTTCCCCTTAAATACCTCAAGATTCTTTTGATTCCATCATGTGATTTTCTCTGGGTTTAGCTGAGAATCTTGCCACTATACCAACTGCTAAGGCAATATCAGGCCTTGTGTGCACTACATACTGTAATTTTCCAATCATTGATCTGTATAAGGTCTGATCTACTTCTTTTGAATCATCATCTTTGGTAGGCTTCAGTCCAGTACACATGGGTGTACCAACTGGTTTTGAATCTTCCATACCAAATTTCTTAAGTATTTCCCTGATATATTTAGACTAAGTAATGTAGATACCATTTTTGTTCTGCTGAATCTGAAGTCCAACAAAAAATTTTATCTGACCAAACATAGACATTTCAAATTTTTTATTCATATGCTCTGAAAATTCTTTGCATTGATCATCATTTCCTATAAACACAGTATCATCCACAAATATTTCTGCCAAAACAATTTTGTTATATGATCCTTCTTTGATGTATAAATTACTATTGTCATTAGCTCTTTTGAAATCAACCTAAGTAAGATAGTTATGTAATCTTTCATACCATGCTCTAGGAGCTTGTTTCAGACCATACAATGCTTTGTGTAATTTGGAGACCATATCCATTTTTTCTAGATCAATAAAACCTTCAGGTTGCTCAATGTAGACTTCTTCCTCAAGAATACCATTGAGAAATGCAGATTTTATATCCATCTGATATACCTTAAATCCTTTATGTGCTGCATATGCAAGTAAAGTCCTCACACCTTCTAATCTTGCAAAAGGAGCAAAAGTCTCTCCATAATCTATTCCTTCTTCTTGATAATATCCTTTACATACCAATCTTGCTTTGTTTCTTGATACTTGACCATCTTCATTCAACTTATTTCTGAATACCCATTTTGTCCCAATTACATTTTTATCTTTAGGCCTAGATACAAGAGTCCATGTCTTATTTTCTCTATTTGCTCTATTTCTTCATTCATAGCCTGAATCCAACTTTCATTTTACAATGCATCTTTGACATTTTTAGGTTCAAAATCAGCAAGTAAACATGAGTATTCACCAAGATCAAGAAAAAACAGGTTACCTTTGGTTTGTTTGCCTGATCCTATCAGTTTTCCTTTGTCATCCAGCAATCTTGCTTTGCCATTCATGAATTCAACTTTGAATCCAATGTTAATTAGCTGTGCTACACTTAGAAGATTATGCTTTAGTCCTTCAACCCAATATGCATTATCACATATAAGTTCTTTGGTTAATAAAATTCGTCCCTTTCCTTTTATACAACAAGGTTCATTGTTTCCAAACCTTACATTACCAACATCAAAGTTTTCAAAGTGTTCAAACTTAGTCCTGTCACCAATCATATGATGTGAACATCCACTATCTATATTCCATCTATCATTCTTTCTTATATGAGAGATAAGTTCCATCTCATCTTCATCATTATTAGATTCATCTTTTACAGCAATGAAAATAATTTCTTCTTCACTATCATCCGAATCTTTAGCTAAAAAACATGTTTTCTTACCTTTATCCTTGAATGATTTGAAATTCTTCTTGCCATTGTACTTGTAACCTTTCTTCTTATCTTTGCTTTGCTTGTTTGGGCACCTAGCTGCAATATGACCAATTTCTTCACATGAAAAATAGATTAAGGGAGTTTTACCTTTGTATTTTCCTCTACCTCTTGAATATTTCTTTGCAAGTAATGCTTCAATAACTTCAAGATCACTATCAGAACTTTCCTCTTATTCTTCTTCACTTTCTGATTGGATTTTCTTCCCTTTCTTGAGTGAAAGTTTGGCCTCAAAAGCTGATTCAATATTTTTAGAAGTTGGAACATAGTTGTCATAGTTATCCAGTTCAAAGGCTATCAATCTTCCAACTAAGGCATCCAAAGTTATATTGTGATTTTCTTCACATCTTCTTTCTTGAATAGCAGAAACTCTTATTGCATAAATAGGAAGTAATGTTCTAAGAACCTTACTTATAACAATTTCATCATCAATTTTTCCTCGAGAAGCTCTGATTGCACTAACACTTGCCTTGATCCTTTCAACATATTTTGCAATATTTTCTTCTTCTCTCATTTTCATCTGATCAAACTATCCTCTTAGGCTTTCTACTTTGGCTCTCTTCACATTGTCATCACCGCCATAGATTTTCTTTAGCTTGTTCCACATTTCATGAGCAGTTGTGCAGTCTTTGATTTCATCAAATTCTTCATAGCTAAGAGTTGATGCAATGTCTATCATCATAGTGTTATGGTTCTTCTTCTCTGCAATGTCTTCAACAGTTAATGTGCCAGTAGGAATTGTACATTCTTGATCAATATATTTGCATCCTAAATCACCAATGGAAGCTAGATGAAGTCTCATGAGACCTTGCCATGCTGAAAAGTTATTTCTGTTAAGCCTTGGAATTTCTCTTTTGTAAGACATCCTGATCTTTAGCTTAGGTCCTTGAAACCCTTCCTACAAGTACCAAAAGCTCTGATACCAATTGTTGGAAATAAAGATGCAATAACTGAGAGGGGGGGTGAATTAGTTAACCACAAAAATATTACCACTGATCCCTTAGATATCTTAACAAATTATTTACTGTTGCCACTTGGTAAACATACAGAGAAATGTTGAAACTCAATCTTTGAAGTGTGTAATAATTAAACTGTTCTTAAGCATTCATCACTGATTAACATAAATGAATAAATAAAATAACATGAACACAAGAGACACTAGATTTACCGTGAAAACCCAATATGGGAAAAACCACCAATGTAACTAGTTACTATTTTTCACTCTTCTGAAGTGATGCCCAGTTAGAAGCCAACCCAATAAAAGGTTACAAAACACACTGTTAGGTGTGACCTTGTTAGAGGATTTAATCACCCTACTAGGAGTGGCCTTGTAAGAGGTCTTGAAACAATTCAATAGAACTGTCACCTTGTTAGAGGATTTACAAAATGGTTGTTAAACCAACTCGGTTAAGAGATTTTGATATCACTACTACAATTGTAAGAGAGTAACAATGAAATGACTTGCAACTAAATTGCTGATTATAGATCTCTATTCTGCTTCACTAGATCCTTACTAATCAAATAAATCTTTGCTGCTCCTTAAGGATATCTAACCATCCTTCAAAATTCGCACATACCTTTCTTCAAAATGATTTTTATATGCTTCTTATTTCATTCACCACTTGACCTTCTATATATATATACCATTCTAATTAACATTTAGATTGTCAAGTCGGCACTAATAATTATTACAATAGTCGGCTGGGATAAACAAACTGTAGTAACAAAATCCTTTGAAGGGCCGACCTTGCTCGATAAACATTAATCCTGAAAAGATTTTCTTAGGTGACCAAGTGAACTCAGTAACCACAATGAATTCTGCAACATCCTTCGGAGATCGAGTGAGCTCGGTAACCACTAATTTTCCTTCAATAACCGAGGAGGCTCGGTTAACACTATTTTTTGTCATGATTCCTTTTGACACCCGAGAGATCTTGGTAGACACTAAAAACCACCTAGCTGACCGACTGAGCTCAGTAGACACTGAGAATCGCCTAGCTGACTGACTGAGCTCGGTAGACACTGAGAATGATAATTGATATGACATTTGTGTGACATCAAAGACAACACATAGCTAATCCAACAATGTACTTCAAACAATTGTATCCAACGTAACCATTTTATCCTAAGTCTTTATTTATTTAAAAGGAATATTTCCTTCCCTTTTAAATAAATAAAAGCCCCCACTTTTCCTCTTATCCTAAGTTGCACAAATAAAGCATTATTTTTATTTCATAAAAAGGGAAAAAGCACTTTTTGTCTCATATGGACACAAAAGTCAACTCTTATTTTCCCATTGGAGGATATTTGTGCACATGAATTACTCCTCTTTTAAGCTCCACCCTTGATTAAATCTTTTGCCTCTTAATCTCCATGGTCCATTCCTTCTCATTTCCTTTAAAAGGAGAGCTCTCTTCTTCATTCTAGAGCCTCAACTTTTTATGCTAATGTTATGCTGCAGGTTTTCTAGGTACACTTTGGAGCTTTTGAATATTTGGAGCATTCTTGGCTTTTTGCATCTACATGTTATCATAGTTTTATTTCTTGCATTGTCATGGCATTCATAGCTTCATACTTAGCTTAGTTTCTTTTATGCTTTAGATTAATTCATCTAGCTTAATTAGGAAGGCTTGGTAATACTTGTTCTTTCCATTTCATAGCATATCTTGTACTTTCATTTCTAGGGACTAGCTTGCATCTTTCATTTCCATAGCTTAGCTTGCATTTCCATTTCTAGCTTGCATTGTATTCTCATTTGATTCTTGAGGATATTGGCATTCTTGCCCTTGTCTTCATTTGAATCTCCCATTGCATGGTTTACTAGCAAGGTTATTGGCTTAATAGCTCTAGCTGAGAGCATTCTTAAAAACCCTTGCACTCCATGCCTAGGGAGCTATGGATCAATTTTTGAGACCTCATTCTTAAGTCTTCTTGAATGTAATGATTCATAGAAGTGTGACATAATTATAGCACACATTTTTGGCGTCCACTGTGGGGCAGAGTAGACTAGCTTAATTTTTGGTCTCTATTTTTTTGTCTTAGACTATCGTACGATACTTTCCAAAAGTATCGCGCGATACTTCTCTGTATGCGCGTACGATACTTTGCCTGTCAGAAGTATCGCCTGGCTATTGTAGAGAATATCACCTGGTGTTGGGTGAAGTATCACCTGGTGTTGGGTGAAATATCGCACAGATAGAAAGTATCACCCCAGTATATTGCGAAGTATCACGCGATTCTAGTGTTTGTACTGTGTCTATACCCGACAGTGAACTATTTTTGAGTTATTTTATCTATCTTGCAAGTTTTGGGTTTTTTGCTAACTTTTCAAAAAAATTTGAAAATTTTAGCATTTTCAAATCCATGCCACTCTGAAAAATGGGCACCCATTTTTTTAAAAAATTTTTGCAAATGGTATCGAAAGTTGAAGTGTGATATATCGTTGGAAAGGTCTTTCCAAGCCTAATCCAATTATGCTAGTTTCATTCTCAGATTTTACCATTTGTCTTGCTATTTTACTTGTAGATTATCTGATTTTTTATTTGCTAACCCTTGTGGGCCTAACAAGTTGTGGTTGTAGGTGCACTTTCTTGAGATATTTTGCCAAAAAAATGCATGTCAAAAAGGGTTACTAATGGTTTTTGCAGGGCTGCCCTAAGCACAAAAACCAAATCAAGTGCTTGTTTAATTGCTTTATTTATTGAGTGCGGCATATACTAGTTGTTTTATTTCATAGGCACTTAATACCTTGTTGTAGGAATTTTGAGGTGGTAGGAGATTATGCTCTTCACCCTTGTGGTGAAACAGAAATCTTGACCCATCTTGGGATTTTGAAAGCAAGGGAGTAACTAAATCTTTTCTTGGTGTGTTTGGGTGAAGTTTTTGAGATAGGGGAGTATGCTCTTCACCCTTGTGGTGAACCAAAAACCTTGAACCTCAAGAATTGATCCACTTTTTGTTTAGATTTAGAATCCTTTAGCAGGCCTGCTCTTGAGAAATCAAGAGGAATGACCCAAGTGGGGACAAGCCTTTTGCCGACTCTTCCAACCCACTATAATCTCAAGGCTATCAAGGACACAAAACCTTGGTAGACATAACACTTGTCTTCGTTTGATGTGAGTAGCTCATGGGATTGTGACCATAGGGAAAGCATTGAGCAAGAATGCTTAAGGTACTCTTGAGACCATGAGGTCCTAGTCCTTTATGAGGAGCAAGAGGGGTGTTATGAACGGAAGCCCTTACTACGAACCATTAGATAGAGGCCACCTTATTTTAGCCGCTTAGCTTCTTGGTGCAAGGATTGATCCAAGTGGACTTACCTGGATCACCCCAAGACACTCACCATATGTGTTTCTCTGGTTTTGTTTTTGACACTTCCATGACAACGCCAATATCTCTTGTGGGTAACCACTTGGTGTGAGGCAAGGGAGCATCAAGTTGTGGGCCAAGTTGCTAAGTAATGAGCCTTGTCCTTCTAGGTAGTAATTGCTTGAATTGTCTTCGACTGTGTTATACCAGTGTAAACATTCTCACCATTCAACAAAATGGTAGCACTCATAGAATTTTTCATTTTGATATCACAAGTGCTTGTCTTGGCAAGGTTGCTTTTTCCCTTGTTCCAAGTCTTTTATGACATGTTTGATCCTATACTATTTGCAAACCTATCTTTTATCTATTGTTACTGCTTGTTAAACTGAGAAATTGCACGATCCAATCTTTGAAATTGATCAAAACATTTTAAAACTAAGATTTTTATGTTCACTGGTCAAAAAATCACCCAAATCTACAACAATATCGCACGCCTTACTGAGAAATATCATGTGATAGTTCACGCCTGCTATCTATCGCTTGCTTTGCCTGAAGTCTATGGCTCTGGTATATTAAGGTCTGTCACCTGGTATAAGGTGAAGTATCACTCTATCTTAGGAGTATCGCCCTATTTTCTTGAGAACTATCACCTGGGTCATTTTTGCTGTCCTGTCATGGCTGCAATCTGGAGTTGCTAAACTTGCACTTTAACCTATCATAGAGTGTCCTTTCCTATTCTTACCTAAAGCTGGTTTGTTATCTGCATCTTAGACTTGTTATAGACTAAAACAAATGAGCTAAACCTATTGGATTTGAGCTTAACAAATGCTACTCTTGATCACTTGTCACATCACGGTTACCTCTCTAGCTACTTGCTTATTAAGCTTCTTGCTCGCTGCTCGATTTTAGGCAATTGATTGTTGTAAGTGCTTGAGCACTTTTGACAAGCCATCTCTCTCTATTGTTCTACTTTGACAAGTGATCTTTATTAGCTTTTCTTATCTTAAATCTAAAAACTTTATCTCATTCTATTAGTCAACCAACATCTCTTTTCATGCTGGTTACAACTCGGTCTCAATTTGAGTAGGAGAATCACCCTCTGTTCACTTATACATAGTTACCTTCTCCAACTAGACATTCAAAAGAACCCATTAGCAACAATAGTTCTAGTTCTGACCAATCTGAGAATTCCAAGGCTACACCGTGGTACAAAGGAGGTTTCCTCTTTTCTACATTCAAGACCCCAAAAAACATAGACAGTGTCTCACTCACTTTGACTAAACAAGAAAAATTTCAACACCTGCAATAACACTTTGAGCATAAGGATAACCAAGCACGCTTAGACAAAGAACACAATCAACAAAGGATGGATGCTGCTAGGTGCATGGCTTCTAGAGGAATGTCTTATGAGCTACCCAAGACTAGTAACTTTGAGCATCGACCTCTTTTTAATGACAACAATGGAAACAACATGCCACCAAGATCTCCACCAAGGCCAACTTTTTCTATGCCTTTTTCACCTCCTAGGCCTCCTCCCTCTCAACATGAGGTTAAGGCTGATGATGAGATTTCTAGTGAGGATCTTATGAGATTTGAACAAGATGTGGTCTCCCAATGAATGATGCATAAGCTTTTAGAGCGTAATGGTGATCAATATTTTCAATATATGACTTCTAGGGGATACAAGCTTCCTCCCAGCTATGATGTCAGCCAAATTATCCAACAAAGAGTACCAACTGAATTGGAAGTCCTTCAAGAAGAACTACGTTAGACAAATCAACGCCTTACCCAAATGGCAATAGAAAGAGAGCCTCCAAAGGTCTCTTTTGTAGAATCAATTTGTGCTCTTCCTTTTGATAAAAGTCTATACATGGTCCTATTTCCTAGGGATATTGAGGTTCCCAAATATGACAAGTATGAGGGAAATGGTGATCCCCAAGACCATGTGTGTCACTTTTATGCTCTTAGTATGGACTTTCTTCATGAAGACACATTTCTTCTACGATTATTCCCTCGAAGCTTAAGAGGCCAAGCTTTAGAATGGTTTGCAAAATTGACACCACCTCTTAAGACTTTTGATGAGTTGGCTCAGTGATTTACCTAGCATTATTCTTACATCCAACAACCTATCACCATGATAGATCTCGGTAATCTAAGACAACATCAAGGTGAGTCATTTGCAACTTACTTACAATGTTGGAGGTCATTGTATTATCGATATCTTCATCAGCTACCTGAAAGAGAAAAGATTGACATTTTCGTCAAAACACTTGTGCCTGAGCTATATTATGATCTAAGGAAACAACTATTTTCCTCTTTCAACGACATGGTTGAAAGTGCATATCGAATTGAGGATGTAGCTATAAGAAAAGGGGATATTGTTATTAATAAAGATGTTAAAGGCAATGGCAAAGACAAGAATAAACCTTGGAATAAGAACAAGTATGTTGTTAATAATGGGGTTTTTGATGCTCCTAAAGTTAAAGAGCCTGCTTTCAATCTTTCCAATGCTATCTATGCGGAAAAACAACAAGAAGTTGCCAATGCTCACAATGCTCCTAAACTTCAATATGCAGATAAGCCTAAGAAGTCATTTCGAAAGCGAGTTTACACCAAGTTGGCAGAACCTTACGATGTGATCCTTAAGACTTTGGTTGACAATGGATATCTTACGCTTCCTAATAAACCTGGTAACTACGATCCACCTGTTAGACCTGATTGGTGGAGATAGGATCATTACTGTCATTATCACAAAAATAAGGGACATCTGACAGACAATTTTTTTAAGCTTAAGGATGATATTCAAGACCTCATTGATAAAAACACAATTTCTACTGATGGCTTAACTAAAAATTTTGATCACATAGCTTTCAAAGATCCTCTACCTAAGCATGATAAGGGGGAAACTTCTCAAGCACATAAGAATAATCATGATGCTAAGATCAATTACACATATCCTTCTAATACACCTGTGATTAACATGGTAGAGCTCATTGAGAGTATTCTAATGATAAGGTCTCAAGATGATAATAAAGCCAAAGTTGGTCTTACAAACATGTGGTAGTTCATCTTCCCGAAGTGAGACACTAAATGCTGTTACTAGGGGGCAAGCCAAGATTGTCCTTAAAATTGTGCAAGATCCCAAGCCAGCTTTGCCTTCCAAACAAGTGGCTCCTTTAGCCACCCTTAGCTATGATCTTGTCCAACATTTGCAAAAGACACTAGCGCATATATCTATCCTTGAGTTGCTTCGGTTATCCCCTTCACATAGAGAGATTCTTGATGAGGCTCTATGTATAACACATGTTCCCAATGACATTGATTCAGATCAATTTCAAGCTATGGTCAACCACATTTCATCTCCACTATCTCTCTCCTTTTTTGCAGAAGATGACATATCTATTGCTCACCCTCATAATCTAGCTTTACACATTGAAGTTCTAGTCTATCACACCCACGTCCACCGAGTCCTGCTAGACAATGGTGCAGGGTTAAATATTGTTTCTTTCAATGTCATACAATAGTTGGGTTTGTCAGAATTTGTTGTGGATTCTAAGAAGAAGATTACTATAAAAGCTTATGATGAAGTGGAAAGATCTTCCAAAGGTCTTGTCATGTTGCTTATCTGAGTGGGCCCTGTCATGAAAGATATTAACTTCCAAGTATTGGACATCCCACTCACATATAACATTCTTTTGGGTCATCCTTGGATCCATGACATGCAGGCTTTTCCTTCCACTTATCATCGGTGCATCAAATTTTTGTACAATGGCACTAAAGTTGTGATTCTTGGAGACCATACTATTGCTATTAATGCTCTTGCTGCTACTAAAAACAATTTCCCTCACAATGAACCTATTGTTGATCCTAGTACATCTCTAGTTGCTGCTAAGAAATCACTTAAGATGATGAGCCTTGGTATGGGTGAATATATGCTAGATTCCTTTGCTTCTATACCTATTTCTCCTAGGTCATATGGGAAACCTTCTGATAACATGAAGCCTTCCACTTCTGCTATGGTGATCTTTGATACTTTTGTTCCTTCATCCATTCCTTTAGAAGAAGAAAAAGAAGAACAAGCTATTCAAGAGTGGATCTATAGAGAGGATTCTAGAAATACCCCCATGCTCAGTAATTTAGACATAGATACAGATGAGTCACCACTACACACTATGGCTCACATGGGAGATGATCTTCCTTCTACTTCACTTCTTTGGGGAGAAGAATGTATATCTACTGATGATATGGCTGAGGCCTTTATGTCTAGAACCTATGTGCCTAAAGAATCATTGCACTATGATCGACAACATCGCAACATTGCACGGCTGCTACAAAGAGGTGATCTATCACATAATGACATGAGTATTTCTACTTCTTGGCATCTTAAGCCTCTTCCAGAAGATTCTTCCATGATAGATATGGATGTTGATGTAGTTCATACCTCTCGTAACCCACCCAATGTAGTTGATGAGTCTTGTGCAGGGTCTAATGAGTTTGTTTCCCGTATTGCCTTAGTAAACTATGTTGGTCCTTCTATGACAAATCTAGATCTAGCTACTTTTGGAGCCTACCCTATAGGCTCAACTTCTCTTGTCACTAGAGATGACACCTCTCACATAAAAGTTATTGAACCAATCACTTCATTTCATCTCGCATCAACACCTATTACTTCTTCCATCAGCAAACTAGCAACAAAAAGGATTGAATCAGCAATCAAGCATCACAACCATCAAGTCAAAAGAAAAGAGCAATTGTCAGATGATGAAAACCACATTGTGGCAGTATCCGCACCTAAGAAAAGTAAAAATAAAAATTTTCTCAAAAATAATGATTCTCAAATAAAAGATGACAAGCTGATTCTCTACAAAAAAATGGTGCACTACTTCAAGCATGATCTCATATCTGTTACACTTCAGCCCATTCCTAGAGCTGAGAACAAAGTTTTTAATACCTTGATTACTTTGACATCCATCTTACAAATGAAAAATCATAAATTTTGCTTCAAGTTCCTGGTGGACAAATTACACTATCCTACTCACAAATCTTATAATCCTACCATCTTTTCATATCTTCCACCTCATATCCCTCCTAAAAATCCACCACACCATTCTTTCCACCATCCCTTACACTTTTCCTTTGTCTCTGGTGACTTGTATAGGAAGGGTCTAAATAGAACTCTCCTTAAGTGTCTAGAAATAGAGGAGTCAGAAAAGGTGCTAGCTAAAATCCACAACAGCATATGTGGATCCTATTCTAATGATCCTCCACTAGCTTAGACATTGCTTAGGGCTGGTTATTATTGGTCAAACTGGTTGAGACCTCCTATCATCATAGCTGCAGCATCTAGGCCTGGGGCCTATCAGTTCTCTACATCAGAGGAAGTAGATTCTTGATGCCCATTTCTATCTGGGGGCATCCTTTGTACATACTTATTGATCCTGAAAAAAAACTCCAAAAAAATTGATATATGATGCTGAAAAAATCCTAAAAAGCATAAAAAGTACTGAAAAAATGAGCATCCTAGTGAAAACCTAGCAATAGGTGCTTTGATGTCTCACCAAAAAAATCAAAAAAATTGAAAAAGTGCCTTGGTGAAAACCTGGAAATAGGCACCTTGGTAGCAAAAATACAAAAAAATTGAAAAAAGTCCTGAAAAAATTGCAATAAATCTATCAAGTGGTGAAAATCTAGAAACAGGCGCTACTTGAGACCCTTGCACCTATGTCTATCAGTCTTGCGTGGCACTCATTCACTCCACTTCTCTCTTCACCTCTCCTAGCCTGGAATTGATTCTTGTCTTAGTCTAGGGGGCATCTATTGTTTTGAGCTTATCTTGGGTCTCTTTGTGCGTCTAGGTTTCTTAGGCATCTTGCAAACGGTGTTTTTAACCACCACCCCAACTGTGTTTTTCAACACTACCCTAGTGTCGAGTGTTTCTTAACACTTATCAGATGTCCTACCCATAGTCTAGATGATGCAATATTTCTCATTTGTAGATGTGATACTCAAAGTTTGACTCTATGACCTACACACACACACTTGACTTGCTGAGATTTGTTTGATTTTATTTCTTTGCATGCTGTCTATGATGATTTCTTTACTCAGTGTTCTCCCCCTATGATCATTTTCAATGATGCATAGCTAGAAGACTGAGGGAATGAGAACATGTTTTATTGCTTTTTTTGCTTGTGGGTATATTTTGTTGGTCCTAACTATCATGAGCATTTATGCTGGTCTTACTTGACACTATGGACCTACAAGGTATTATCCTTGACTATTTCACAAGTGCATGCTTATAGTCATCTTGACTTTCTTGTGTCTCGATGCGAGCATAATCTTACTATATCAAACTTAGGTAATCTCACTACACTAGTCATCTTGACCTGCATGTATCTGATGCCTAGGTGGGATTCCCACATTTCTATCTGATATAGATCATATTCAGATCCACATAGTTATGCTAGTGTGTATTGTATGATCTTGTGACGCTACCAATAATGCTCGATGATGAATATTAGATGTCTATTAGCATTGTGACCTTGCAAGTAAACCACTTTTCATGTAGCTTGCATTCTTAAGTTCATGTTAGTTAGTTTTGCATCTTGCATATGGAGAGAGCTCTCCTTTTCATCTTACGTGGACTTGTTAATCAACTGCACTCCTCTTTCACTTCTTCCCAATCATGTCTTTCACTTCTTATCTTTCATATCCCATCTTTTGCTATTCATTTCGGCATCAAAACTGAAATCCAAGTTCACCTTGATCATCCCAATCATCTTTTTCCTTCTTCCATGCAGTTGGCTAACCTTTTGAGGCCTGATCCTTCGATCTTCACTGGGGCATTCTTCACTTCTTCATCCCCATCTCTTTCAAACTTCTAGTCTTTCATTCACTTTCAAATTCCAAGTTCAACTCCTCTCTCCATGGTGTTTATAGGTTGAGGGACCAATAGGTTCATGCCCCGTGTCCCATGTGTGGGGCATATCTTCACTGCTTGATGGTTATTCTGTTCTCTTTCTTTGATTCTGATTTCTAGTGATTTGATCATGTCTCTCTTGCTTCTGCTTTCCCTCTACCTAGATTTCACTTTCGATCTAGAGGGGGCAAACACATCATATCTTATTGGCTATCTCTTTCCTAAGTGTTCAGTACTATTGCTACCAGGCTGACCATGCAGGATTTGCTATTTTTTTGTACTTCATTCTTTGGAGTCAGATCGCTATCTACTTGCCTTCTTGGCTATCTCTTGCTTTCTTGGCTAATTTGAGTTGCTTTGTGATCCCAAATTGATCTCACATTTCAACTTCATTCTTTGACTGCACGTGTTCCCAGATCGATCACACATTAGTCAAAGAGGGGCAAATGTATACACCTAAAAATGGTCACCTAGACTATTAGCCCCTTGCTAGCATTTTTGCTAAAATCATCAATTGCTTATTCTTGATCAAATCCTAGTTCTATCATTTATTCGATTATTTTCTATGGGCTAACCATTTTATCCTAAGTCTTTATTTATTTAAAAGGAATATTTCCTCTCCTTTTAAATAAATAAAAGCCCCCATTTTTCCTCTTATCTTAAGTTGCACAAATAAAGAATTATTTTTATTTCATAAAAAGGGAAAAAGCACTTTTTGTCTCATATGGACACAAAAGTCAACTCTTATTTTCCCATTGGAGGATATTTGTGCACATGGATTGCTCCTCTTTTAAGCTCCACCCTTGATTAAATCTTTTGCCTCTTAATCTCCATGGTCCATTCCTTCTCATTTCCTTTAAAAGGAGAGCTCTCTTCTTCATTCTAGAGCCTCAACTTTTTATGCTAATGTTATGCTGCAGGTTTTCTAGGTACACTTTGGAGCTTTTGAAGATTTGGAGCATTCTTGGCTTTTTGCATCTACATGTTATCATAGTTTCATTTCTTGCATTTTCATGGCATTCATAACTTCATACTTAGCTTAGTTTCCTTTATGCTTTAGATTAATTCATCTAGCTTAATTAGGAAGACTTGGTAATACTTGTTCTTTCCATTTCATAGCATAGCTTGTACTTTCATTTTCGTAGACTAGCTTGCATATTTCATTTCCATAGCTTAGCTTGCATTTCCATTTCTAGCTTGCATTGCATTCTCATTTGATTCTTGAGGATATTGGCATTCTTGCCCTTGTCTTCATTTGAATCTCCCATTGCATGGTTTACTAGCAAGGTTATTGGCTTAATAGCTCTAGCTGAGAGCATTCTTCAAAACCCTTGCACTCCATGCCTAGGGAGCTATGGATCAATTTTTGAGACCTCATTCTTAAGTGTTCTTGAATGTAATGATTCATAGAAGTGTGACACAATTATAGCACACACTTATCATGGAGTTGCAAACATCTATACATCTGTAGAAGAGGAGAGAAAAATGAAGAACTGAGATATCTACATTGAGGAAGATGGATATGAAAGATGAGGATAAGGAATATTCTTAGTAACTTATTGATGAGTATATGACTTCATATTGTTGACTTGATTATGTTGCATTAATCTATTATGAAGTTGGGAGAAAAATGTTACAAAGCAGTGTGGTCGGTTAAAAAAGCATTGTAGTATACACCGAGCAGTGCAGTGTATACCGAGAACAATATAAACTGAGCTTGTGTTAACCGACGCATTTCTTTGTTAACTAAGAATGAACAAAAGAACTAAATGATTAGTTTAGCCAACAAAATTTGATGAGCTGTAAAGTGTATGATCACAAGGTGGAAAGATAAAGTTTGTTACGAGACCAATGGCTAGAAAAATTCAAGGAAGATCTAAAGGACATAATTGAAATGTGTTACTGACACATCAACTAAGGAAGGTTTAAGTGGCAAAATCAACGAAGGTGATTATGCAGAAAAATTTGATGGATAAGAAGAAAACTGTTTACTTGTCTATTTCAGAGACTAGGGTTTCATTATGAAACTCATGTCAGAGCAAAGAATACTACAGAGATATCTCATGAACAAGCTTCATGCATGCCTGATCAAACTGGTTAAGGAGAACCGAACTACACGGGTTACCGAGCATCAGAAAGCTATAAAAGAGAGATAGTAAGTTACTAAATATTGTTGAATAGAATTGATAAATTGATCAAAGGATTTGAATGAGAATAATATAGATCTGTACATCTACAAAAGAAGTTGTATTGTAATCAGATCACCTGTTGTTACAGTTTAACCATTGTAATCAAATAAATCTCTTAACCGAGTAAACTAGAAAGTCTTATAATGTCACTCATAGAATGTACATTTGTTATCCTGTCAACCCCATAGTGAATGTTGGTTGGATGATAACAGTTAGTGTTAAATCCTCTAACAAGGTCACACCTTACAGTGTGTTTTGTAACCTTTAACAGGGTTGGCTCCTCACTGAGCTCACTTCAGAAGAGTGAACAATTTTGGGTTACCAGTCCCAAGTGGTTTTTCCCTTTACAGGGTTTCCATGTTAAATCTCTTGTGTTATGTGTTGATTGTGATGATTGTTGGATATCATACTTTACATGTTTCATATTTTATTTGATCAGTAGTTACTATAAGTTATTAACTGGTAATCGGTAAAAGCACATACAGTTTACTATTCTATGTTACCGAGCTACATAAATTTGTTTAAATTATTTTTGGATATAGATTTTGCATTTCAAACTGTGGATAACTTATTCACCCCTTTCTTATTTATTCTAACAAAACATGTGTCGCATTCTATGCTTTGGCTAGTATAAGAAAAAAAAAGTTTTCAATTTTGTAAAGTTAAGAATTAGTTAAGGTGGTCAGACACGAGATTTTTTTATTCTGAATAAGTTGTAGTAGAAAATTCATAATTAATTATTTATTTGGAAAAAAATTACACAAAAATATGTGTCACATCTAGGCATGACTCTACTACTTATATCTAGAATCTTGAGAAAATATATCATCTTTTGATTGTGATTAAGGTGTTTAGACATACACGTACTTTTTATCTTTTCCCTAAAATTTTTTTACTACTGCATTGAAATCTAAAATTTTGAGCAATTAGATTATTTTTTTTTCTAACAAGGGCTAGTAGTTTAGAAACTACATTCAATTTCCTACAGATTCTATTCTTACAAGTTTTTCACATAAGGTTGATAAGATGTTCAAGTTTTTACGTCAAGTTGACTAACCCAGGTTTTCTGATTTTTCATTGCCACTTAGGGCCATAGTTTGCTATACCATGATCCTACACATACCCATATAGCTTATTTTTTCATTAAAAAAAGGAAAGATTTTAAAAGCTTAAAAATCTCTTCATGTTTTTGAGAATTTTTTAAGAATAAAATTTTAAATTTTTTAATGTTGGTCTCATGAAGTTTATTATTTTGTATATTATTTTAATATAATTAATAAAAAAAAATCAATTGATAGAAAGTAAAAGCTCTATTAGTTGACAAGTGGTACAAAATAGTTTAAGGTGGAGCAATTTCTAGCTCCACCCATTATAAACCCACCCAAATATTGGAATCTACAAAGTAGCATATGTTATTATTGAGAAAAGGTTCAAATTAATTTATCTTATAGCATATTTAGGGTATGGTCCCATGGATTAGGTTTCTTCAAAAAATTTAGTAGATGTTGCTAAGATTTTTTTAAGATTATTTTAAAGTTGGTGGTTGTGTGAGTTTTTTAGTTGTATTCAAGGTATTTTATTATGTAAAATGGATAACCTAATATAAATTAAAGAACAATGATCCACATTTTCCAAGAGATGTGTAAGATGAATGGGATGTTGATAGTCATCAATTTTTTCTATATCTCAATGTACACCATAGAATAGATGATATGGTAGCTATTTATGGTGCACACTACAGATTCATATTCTATGATTTTCCTATGTTTTGAATAGATCAAGTTAAGAATCAAGGAATTAACGGAAATGGGATCATCAACATCATTGTTGGTTTTAGTAGTCCATAAGGTATTGGATTCAGGGGTTCTATTATTTCCCATGGCTAGCAATCATTGAAGGACAATTAGAGGTTGGAGTGAGTAACACTATGACTCCTCTAGAGCTCCACAAATTTTTCCATGGTTACCAAGCCCATATATGATATCATCTATGATGTCATCAATATTTTTGGTGCACATTGAATGGTTGATGTGAGGAAACATTGAGTAACATTAGCATCTTTAGTATATGATTTTGAACCAATAGTTGGGGCTGGATACATCAAATAGATTTCTCACAATGGTTCTTTCAATATTTTTTTCATGTTCTTAACCAAAAAGTTTTCATTGTCTAAATTGCATATTTTTAATCATTTCAACAACTAATTGGCATCTTCTAGTTTGATTTAAGTTTTCAAAATAGTTATTCCATATTATTTTAACTATTATCCTATAAGTTCATTTAGAAATTTTATCATGCATTGGCTTCAAAATATTTTCATCAATATCAATTAGAAACTTTAGTTTTCTATGAGTTATTCTAGGAGGTGTTAATGTTGGTACATGCTCCTTTTTTTCATTAGGCACATTAATCACATCAAATTGAAATGGTGTATGTTATTCAATTTCATTAGGTACATTAATCACATCAATTTGAAATGGTGTATGTTCTTCAATTTTATTAGGTGCATTAATCGCATCAATTTGAAATGGTGTATGTTTATCATGTTCATTAGGTGCATTCATCATATCACTTTGAATTGTTGCATGTTCATCATTTTCATTAGGTGTATTAGATGATGTATCTTCACGTAATCTCCTCATACACTCCCTTTGTCTTTCCTTTTCCACCTGTCATTGTGCAATTATTACTCTCTTTCTCTTTCCCATCGTTGATATTGATTATCCTACACATAATATCATATTGAACATACACAATCAATTATTTAAAAAAACTACAAATTATCATCATTTTTTATAATATAAAGTATTAGCACTAAAATAACCTCAATAAAAAACCAAAAAATAAGAGAATCGATCATTTGAAATTAGATGCGACAATAAAACATGAAACCTTGGCTAATAAGATCGTAGAGAGAGATGAAAAATAGAAGTGGGCCCTTGGAAAAAGTTGTAATGCTATTTTTTTAGGCCATTGGGAATGAAATTTATCTCAATGAAAAGTGTATGGGTTATGTTCAATCAAAACCCATATGTGTTTCATTGAGCTAAATGTCCAAGGTTCATATTGGTCTTAAATGCATCATGTCCATAGTTTTATAGAACCTGTACGGGTTTTTCTTATGTTAAAATGGAGAGAGAGAGAGAGAGAGAGAGAGAGGGGGGGAGATTGGGATAGGGAGAGATAGTAGGAGAAGGAGGAGAGTGTGAGAAACATAAGGTAGAAAGAGAGTAGGAGAAGGAAAATAGGGTGACAGACACAAGTCAAGGAAATAGAAGAGAGATGGGGAGAGATGAGACATAACTCAGAATAGATAGAGGTGGTGATGGGGGAAGGAATACAAGAGAGAGGGAATGAGGAGAGATATGTATATATATACACATATTATATATGTAATTATACATCTGTATAGTGTATGCTAAGTTTACAAGAACATGTTTTTATTTTTTCATAACTCATGCAATTCTATAGAATTAAAAATTATTCTTTTAGTTCTACATAAACCGCATGAGTTATATGTAGAACTAGGAAAGTGTAATTTTGGTGTTACAAAACCCATGCAGGATATGTAGTACTAAGGAACCTGTATGCACTATGGTTAGGTAAGAGGTTTGGACAATGACCCTAAGGCTTGGAAGTCCTTTCTCCCTCTATTTCTCTCCCTTTACACATATTTTTATCTTCCAAGATGATTTCTCAACTTCCTCATCATCATGTTTACAGATCATCAAGTGGATATCTAGAAAATTACCACCATAATCTCACACATATTCTTAGCTTTCCAACCATATAAATCTTTCTCTTTTTGGGCAACCTTAGTATAGTAACCTTTGATTTTATTTACCAGTATCTTCATAGTCCTCATAGATATATGTCTATGATTTTTTTAATAATGTTTGATCCACTTTACCAAATTCAAAACAAATTACATATTATTATTTTACACTTGATTCTATACACTTTTAAAAAAATGATTTTTCAATTATTTTGATGAAAGTTATGCCCAACACACGAACAAACACTAGATTTTCAAGATTTGGTCACTTCAAAAAATAATTTAAAAAAACACTCAATGGAAAATTTAAAAAAGAATACACAACTTCTAGATCTCACTCTTACCTATCATTATACCAAAGGATTTTGCAAAATAATAAATCTCACTATACCTTTTGTGAAGAGCATGAAATCAGCTATGCTATGTTTTTATGAAAAAATCAAGAATAATTTTTCATGAGAAGTGGGTTTGACCCTCTTAATCTTATTCATTTTAAAAAATAAATAGTAACTTCAAAACTAGATTCAAAGTACTACAATTCTTATTATTTGAGCAAATCCTACTTTTGAGTGCATGACCCTTAAATTTCTCTTCAAAGTTCAATTTTACCTGATTTCAAATAAAAAATGACCACTTATACCCCCTTTTGTTCACCACCTTGTCTACTTATCCAAGAAATGATCAATATGTCCAGTCTAATCGATATGTAAAAACATAGAAATACATGATTCAAAAGAAAAAAGAAATGTCTAAAAGGCCACAAAGTTCCCTTGTGCTAAAAAAGAAATAAAAAAAATTATGGGTTCCTAAATATCTTGTAGAAAAAATACATTCCAAGGACTGAAAATAGAATATAAAATCAAAATCCATATGGATTTACATGTGGCATCTTGAAGCATAGTGTCCCAAAGAAAAATCTCAATTGGAATCCAAAGTTGTTATCCCTCCATGTAAATGTTTTGCACCTTCCAAATTCATTTTGGGTCCTTATGTCCTAGACTTCATAATAATTCCTCCATCACATCCAAAACCTCCTTTTATTCCATCAAATCCAAAATCTCATTTTCCTCCATCACACTATCACCCCTCAAGGTGTGTTCTAATATTGATCTTTCCCACATTTCCATCCACTCAAAAGAAAGTCTTCACACAATCCCTCCATTATCTAGCACATATTTTCTTGGCTATCCAATCATTTGCATAAACCCTTATCCCACTTCATTTAATAGTCCATTTCATCTCCCTTTGTCATTACCCTACCAACATCTTTGAGCATATCATCAAAAGTTATGGTCCATTAAATTACATGTCTTTCAACATCACCATACAAAGAATAAGATGCTTGAGTCCTTCCTCCATAAAATTCAAAAATAAATAAATGGAAAAACAAAGAGTAAAGAGAAATAATTTTGTCCAATAGTGAAAATATGATAAAATAGGCGCTCTGGGTGAGTACCATGATGAAAATATGGTAAAAAGGTGTCATGTGTAATTTAGGAACTTGAATTCCATACTTGGGGTAAAATTGTATCCATGATTTCTTATCATATGATTTCCCTTTCATTTACCTCATTATCCTATGTCCCTTATTTTATTAGCATCCATATTCCCTTTTTTCCAACATTGATCTTGACAAGGCTAGGGATATCCCTAGAAGCATCACATCTCGTATCTTCTTCATGTTGTCCACATAATTTTGGTCCATATCCATTATCTTTTCCACATCCATTTGGTCCATATCACCTATCTTATCATAAGGTCTTTAGTCCATATCTCATCCCCTTGTCCATTATTGATCTTGCTTGCACTATTTATGTCCTATCATTATCCTATCCAAATCCCGCTCTTGGCTTTGACATAAAATAAGAATGTAAAAATCCAAACCATTTTTTTAAAAAGACCTTTCAACGTGTCCATTCATGTGCATCATGTGCCATCCATTGGAAAAAATATTGTTACCCTATCTTGTCATCTCCAATCCCTAAGCTTAAAAAAAATGTGTTATCTCATTGCATGGATAGTCCTTGGCATCCAAATAGCTTCAAGACATACTAAGTGACCTTTGGCCTTCATACATCTACCAATTCATCCATCAATCCATAATTTCCTTGCCTTGCTAGACATTTGGGGAAATTCAATAAATTTTTCTCAAGCAATGAAAAATTCCTAAAAAAATCCATAAAAAAGAGCATAATGTCCTGAAAAAATAAAAAAAAATTCAAATAAATTCCTTAAAAAAATAAAAAAAACATTGCAAAATGTCCATAAAATTTTCAAAAACATCATAAAAAGTCCTAAAAAATGATAAAAAAAGATCACATAACATCTTGAAATCTCATTGATTGTTAAAGATGTGAAGAATGAATAATGGAACACCATTCTGGAACAAACCCAAAAGAAGCTAGCGGGACGGAAAGGTAAGCTCCTCAACAGTGTTGGTAACCTCCAACTCCTTGTTTCTTCCCTTCAAGGCATACATGTTTATCTCCTTTCTATCTTTAAAATCTCTGGTTTCATGGCTGATAAGATGGAAAGAATACAACACACCTTCCTTTGGTCTGGATATGAGGAAAAGAAGCGTCTCCCCGTGGTTAGTTGGGACAAGGTTTGCCTACCTAAATGACTAGGTGGTCTAGGTATAAGAAAAATTAACAACCTTAATAGGGCTCTGCTATCCAAGGTGGCCTAGACCATGGTATTGGGAGCTACTGACTGGTGCAAAATTATGGAGGCTAAGTACCTGGATGGTGGTTTTTTTTGTAAACTCTTCATGGAATAGGATCACCCCAAGGGATCCAAACTATAGAACAACATTCTCAAATGCAGGAGTAGTTTGGAGAAAGGGGCCATTTGGAAGTTGGGAAATGGTAGGGATATCTAGTTTTGGGAGGATCCTTGACTGCCTAATATTACTCTTGCTACCTCCCATTTCTCCCAACTAAGAAACATCCTTACTCTTGGAGTTGGTCCCCTGGTCTCAAACTTTATCACCAATGGTAAATGGATTGACCTTCTCCCTATCCTGTAGGATAGACCTGACCTTCTCAGTCTTGTTACCAAACTTAGTGAACTTTTGCATTATGTCTGCATTCCTCTGATGAATAGGCCTGATAGACTTCCATGGCGACACACCCAACATGGAGGTTTTTCTATCAAAATGGCTTATGATCTGCTGATTACTGAGATTGTTGACACCAAGTGCTAGAAGAAGGTCTGGCAGCCCCAATTAATCCCTAAGGTGAATTTATTTTGGTGGACTATGCTTCATGGAAAAATTCTCACTCTTGAAAACTTGGTCAAGTGGGGATTTATCCTTGCAAACAAATCTTGCTTATGTGAAGAGGAGGAGGAAATTATAAATCACATCTTGTTACATTGTGAGTTTTCCACTAAGGTCTGGCAGCAGATCCTCTCCCGGCTCAACCTCATGTGGGTTTCTAACATGGATATCCAAGATAGGTTTCATGACTGGTACTCCTCTTCCCAGCACCCTCTGATAAAACTCTTATGGAATCAAATCCCTCCTATCTTCTACTAGATCCTTTGGAAGGAGTGTAATAATAGGATCTTTAGAGAGACTAAGCTCACCACCACCAAGGTCTTCAACCTGGGACTCAAACTATGATAGGATAATTTGTTGGTGACCCACTGGAAGAGTCCTAGTCTTCCCCCTTCTGATTGTGACTATAGAACTGCCAAGATTTGGGGAATTAAAAAAGGGTTCTTTAGATACGACAACACCAAACTCATAGATAGAAAGGCTACAACTTGGTCACCACCCCAGGCTTCATGTCTCAAACTTAATTTTTATGGTTCCATCCGCAAAGGGCTTCAAATAGGTGGAGGTATCATTTGTGATCATAGGGGGAGATTGGTGGCTTATTTTTCTAGTCCCCTTTAGAACCATACTATTAAAGAAGTCGAGGGTATGGCCCTCCTTTGGGGTCTGAATATTGCGATCACCCTGGGATGTACCAACCTTGTAATTGAAGGAGACTTCAAAGTTATCATTGAGGCTATTCAAGGAAACTCCATGGCTAGATAGAAAGTCAACTTCATTTTAGCTAACATGCAGTTTAAGGGAACAAATTCATATGGCAAACATCAGGCACAGTTATAGGAAAGATAAGTCTGTGTCAGATGCCATGGATGTTGCTGGTCTGTAGCTCGATGGGTTACGGTATTGGAGGGTTGTCAAGCAACTGCCCAAGGCTACTTAGGACCTTCTTAGGTGGGAAATGAGTGATGTCAACATTGGACTCCATGATGTTTAAAAATTGGCTCTTGGTTTGGGCACGAATGGGTGGGCCCTGGTGCTCATACAATTCTACCACTAGCGCTATTTTTTCTCTAAAATTCCACATGGCATTTATAGGAGGGCTCTTCATTCCTAACAAGGGGATGACATGGCTTAGCTGTACTATGTTACATTTTATGATCCATTGTTATTTTGAATGGATTCTAAGGAAAGTGCCATTTATGGAGGATCACAATGGATTTGGGGTGGATTTTAATGATGCCTTTTGCATTTTACAATGATGTTCCCACATGTTGACCCTAGTGGTATCTCTGGTTGTGATTTATGTTCCAAAAGGAAATTAATACACTAATTATAACAAGACATTAAGACTAAGCTACAACTATCACTTCACCATTTTTCACAACTACCTTTCCTTCAGACTGTGCTTCGGTTCTGGTTTTAGTGGTTTTTTGGGTGACCACCCTGGTTTTGACTTTAGTAGTTTTGGGGGTAACTACAATTGTTGGGCTACGTGAAACTCCCTCTTGATAATGGGTGGTGATAGGCATAGGATTGAACCTAATAAAATTGAGGAAGATTTTTCCTTTGACCCCATGGTCACGTGCTTCTGCAAAGAGGGAGGGATTCTTCCCTTCATGGAAAACCTTAGGAGCCATGATGAAATGATCTCATAATAGTTTATGAAAGGAGGGTCACCATCGATGGGATTACATTTGAGATCAATGAGGAGGTCATCGAAAAAGCTACTTGAATGCCCACTTCGGGTAGAAAATGGAAAAAAACCTCTAAATCCCAGGCCAGAACTGACTTTGTTTATTTTTTTAGAAACGAGGAGATCCCGGTGTCTAAGAATGGGGGCTACAACATTTCTAACTTGCTTGAATTCTGGCCAAAAATGTGCAAATTGATCATCAAGTACTTCACACTAGAGGGTCACTGCATTACTTTCTATAACTACCATCTTCCCTTCTTGAACTATTTTAGGCATAAATTATTGATTTCTTTACCATTTTACCTATTACACTCTCTAGAGTCTAACGTTAATGATGTTAATGAGGCTATTTTGTTGGGTAAAAAACTTGTTTACCTTCACTAGGGTTTAATCCTTAGATTGTATAACTTCCATCGTGCCCTCTGCCCTCCTCCCACTATACAAGTCACCCAAACTACCTAGCAGCCTTCGTCGCCCTCAGTCTCCCTTAATCAGGGCTTCCCCATGCCCTCAAGTTCTAGGGGATGCTCCACGCCTTCCACTAGCCATAAATATTCATAGACCCACCCTAATCCTGACTCACGGGTTGGCTCCAAGCATGACCTAACCCCTAAAGATTCCTCTTAGCCACCCCTCAAGAAGTGTAAAAAGATCTTCATAAATCTAGAATGCCTGATGGATACCAACTCCTAGCCCAACTCTCCTCATCGTTCTACCCATCTGGCTAAAGTACAAGGAAAAAGATCTATAAAAGAGTTGATGGATCAAGGGGACACCTTGATGGGATCTCCCAGTAGGGAAGAGGCTGAGAATTGCTTTGACCACAAGGAGGGTAAAGATGACAATCAAACTACCATGGATGAGAAGACTAAGGAGGACAAGGAACCCAATGCTGGAAATGACACCATGAATGAAAGTACAAAAAAATTTATGGGAGGTGGCTTGGTGGGAAGAATCAAGTACCAGATTGACTCCCTAGAGAATACGGTTGCCCAACTTAGCTGGGGCCTAGACAACACAAACAGGAGATTGGCTGATGTTAGCAAGTTTTCCCTTAAGGTTATGCATGCCTCTGCAACTACTCTCTATCTGTTAAACAAGAAGGCCTCGGATGGGAAGGATTTTGTGGAAAGAAATCATGAGATCTTCAAATTCCTAAATGAAGATTTGGTTGACATGTTGCATTCCAAGCACTTATAGGATGGAAAATGACTCTGTTGCTGGACTGGGGTGGGGTTGTGAACGGTGGTGTTGCTAACATCAAGCATAATTTTTGGGCTAGTTTTTTTTATTATAGTATTAAGTTTAAAACTTTAATTATGGTTATTAGCCCTACGTGGCATAGTTTACTTTTTATGTGGGTTAACCTTGATACTATCTCATGGGTTTTTGAAACCAAGCAGTTGTGTTGGTTTAGTTTTTTCATTTTGGTTTTTGATAGAGGCAGATAGTTTATGAGCTATGCTCTGTTGTTTCTTTCTAGGTTGAATTAACTTGTTGTTAATTCCTCTTTAGTTAGTTTTTTATTGTACCTTAGGCCAGAACCCTCTTGTTGTTGCTTAATTCAAAAACATTTTGAAATAATCCTAAAATTGAAAAAAATTAAACAAATTCATCTAAGGTGACCATGTTTTTGGTGTCTATGATAAGAGCCTTCATATACCTATCAAGTATGTGATACGCTACACATTCATCGAATCCAAACATATGAAACCATTTGACAGACCAAAAACATCAGAAAATGTTTTGAAGAAACCAATCAAAAAATAAAAAAATGTACCAAAACCCTTGCAATAAAATCATCTGTGTAATAATAAGAAAAAAGTGACCACCAAACATCAAATATCACGTCAAAATAATGAACTTCATAAATTAGAAATAGACTCATACGACCTAACTTTATCAACAATCCAATTCGTCATCAATCAATCAAACAGTTGTCTTGTATAGTAACGGATACACTCAAAACTAGACAGATCAATCTTACATAGGTAATCCATTTATGAAACTAGACATATCCACATCCAAATCAATCATCAACATCAATCCCAACAATGATCTGTAATGTTGTTGACTAGGTCAATCATGTCCTGGTCTATTATCAATTTATCTTTCACAATTTTGTTCTTATGCTCCTCAAGGATACCACTGAGTACTGTGAGAGTGGTGATGATGGATAATAATCTTATTTTAGGGTATGTGAAGGATCATGGTATGTCAAAAAGTGGTGATGTGAAAAAAATATCCTTTTCACTCATCCAAAAATGCATTAAAAAGTGTCTTGACTTTTTAGTAGGCTTGGGTGTCAGTACAAATGGCCAAAGCTAATTATGATGCACAAGCCTAATCAGGTACCCGATACAAAATTAGATATTCGACTTGCTCCCACGCAAATTTTTCTTTTCATTTGAAATTTCAACATTTTTAATTTTCAACATTTTCATTTGAATGCTATTTTCAATTTTGATTTTAATTTTTAATTTTTTTTTAGATTTCATTTTTTATAATATTAATATTATTATATTAGTACTAGTATTAATAAATTAATATCATATTATTATTATCTATATTAGTATTGTATAATAGTATAATATTAGTATTATATTATATTAATATCAGTATGATATAAATAATAGTATTAGTATTATATTAATTATTATATGATATTAGTATTAGTATTAATAAATAAGTATTAATATATTATTTTAATATTAGTCTGATATTTAGTAATATTAGTAATGTATTATTTTTTAATACTACTAATTTAGTATTATGTTTATTATTATGGGTAAGTACAAGATGTTGCATGCCTAATTGGTAGAAGTCTTGTGGAATTGGAAAATATTGCTAGAAACGGGTACCCATTTTTAAAAATAGGCACCTAATTTAGGTTTGGATCCAAAATTCAAAAAAATGGGCACCCCTTTTTTGAAAAAAGGTGCCTGCTTCTAATTTTTTTATTTCAAAAATGTAAATTTTATAGTGATATAATTATTTTTACTATTTTTGCATTATTTATTAAATAAAAGTGGTACCTAAATGTAAAATAGTGAGGCTCACTAAAACTTTAATAACTTTTCTATTTTTAGGTTTTTTTCAAAATTAAATTATATGAAATCAATCTACATATAATTTTCTTATAGATAAAAAAAAAAATTTAAAAAAATATGAAATTTTTATCAAATTATGGCAGTCATACACTAGAGGTTTTTAAAATGTACTTTATAGTCAATTAAAAATTAATGTTAATAAAATATTCAATAAAAAATTAAGAAAAAATATGATCATTAATCTTTGGCATCTTAGGTGTATTTTTGTAGAATAAGTTACAAAAATTTATTTATTTAGGTCAAAATATGGTGGTCATACATGCTATGGTATGGTCCTAAAACAAGCATTTTGAAAAAGTAGTTTTTAAACATTCCTACTAAAATGTAATTTATACCATGTGGGTATTTAAATAAATTACATATTTGAAAAGTAAACTCCAAGCACTATATTTTCTATTATTGAATTTTTTTGAGATTCAATTTCTAAAGGCCTCAAATTTAGACATCAATTGACAAAAATTTTGAAAAACAAAGAAAACACTTCCACTTTTTGCCCAAAAGTGGGATAACTTGTTGCAACCACCCTTATTTATATTATTATTTGTATATGTATTGTAGAGAGAGAGAGAGAGAGAGAGAGAGAGTATATCATTAAATGTAATGTAATATAATATAATATAATATATCTAGAAATATATATAATTAAATATAATATATGGGTGGTCCCACAATAGTGTGTCCCATGTTTTTAGACATGCTGATTTTTGCTGAAATAACACATTTTTAATAAAATATGATGATTTAAGCCTTGAGAGGTTCCATTTGAAGGAATTAATTACAAATGGTTATCTCAAAGTCGCTTAGATAAAAAAAACACTGATATAACATCTATACTCCTCATTCATACCTACAATGGAGTCTCCTTCGCACCTATTAAAATGCTGACAAAAAATCACTTCAACTTTATGTTTTGGTAGATCAAATGAATCCATTTGAAAAACCTATCTATGTAGTATGATGTTATTTTGAACAAGCTTTCTAATGAATATAATTTTAATACATATTGAGTTCATTATCAGTTTTGAATAATTACTTTAACTAAACATAGGTTGTTTGGTCATTCAACAATCTGTCTCTTCAAAACTTCGAGAAAAATAGTAAATTACAAAATAAAAATTATGAAAAATGTGTAGGAAAAGAGTATTTTTGTTACCTTTCTATAAAAAAAAGAAAAAAATGAATTTCGATATCTACAAATCAAGTTAGAGCGATCCAAGTGATCTTATGTCTAAATTACAGTTACTGGCACTTTAGAACTTAAACTATGAAATATTGAGCCAAAATAAATCAAACCAATTGAATCCTTTAGATATTTAAGTTACAAATATAATCTCGAAAGAATTACATCATTATCATTTTTATTTTTTAAAGTTATGTTGATCCAAGTGACAGTAACTCCTTAAAAACATAGTTTTTCACACAAACAACTTTTTGAAAGAGAAAGAAAAATGAAATTTAATGAATTTTATTTTATTTTTTTCAAATATATTTAGAAACTAGAAAGAAAATTCTAAAATACTCTAGTTTACATCATCTTCAAATTCCTAATAGTTTTGTGCCAACAGGTGTTTGAAAGTGAAATTCTTTCTCAAAATGTTGATCTTTGTGTCAAAGTTGGCCAAAAAGTGAGACACACTATTGTGGGACCACCCATATATGTGTGTGTGTGTGTGTGTAGATATATACATATGTATATATATATATAGATATATACATATGTATATATATAGATATATACATATATATATATATATATATATATATATATATATATGTATGTATGTATGTATGTATGTATGTATGTATGTATGTATATATATATATATATATATACATACATACATATGTATATGTATATGTATATGTATATGTATATGTATATGTATATGTATATGTATATGTATATGTATATATATATATATATATATATATATATATATATATATATATATATATATATATATATATATATATATATACATATACATATACATATGTGTATATATATACATATGTGTGTGTGTGTCTATATATATATATATATATCACTTAATCTAAAAGGGAGTATCTAATAACATATATTTTTAAATTTTCTACATTATTTAAATAATTTTATAAAGATAATATTTTAATTAAAAAAATATTATGAACAAAATTTAAAATAAAATAATAAATAAAATATAAATAAATTAAAATACACCAATGATCAAATATAAATAAAAAATTCATAAATTCAATCCTTATAAATCAAAAAAGACAAATTTCAAATAAGAAAACAACCCAAATGATGTTGGTGGGAAAAGTGAAATTTGAATTCAAACCTGTACAAATAGAGTATTCAATTATATTTCGGATACCTGATTTGGTTTCAGATACCCGATTAGGCTCAGGATTTTCCTAGAGTTTTGTCTTTGGAATGTCAAACGTGGATGGTCAACCCAAAACTGTGTTTACCACATTTCCTTTGATCTCTAGACTTTGACTATGTAGCTGATGACCTTTTTTTCACCCGAATTGGATGAAATGAAAAGGGTTTCTTAAAGAGATTATCATATTTCCATTAATATATATGCTGTCAAATTTAGATTGAATGGTAAATAATTATTACTTCTTTTTTAATTTAGTACCTCTAAAGTCTTGATTAGAAGACTGATTGAAAAAAACTATAACTTTCAAATGGTTTAACCTTTTTTAAATCCAAAATGTTCATCACATTCTATGCTTCACCTACTATAAGAAAAAAAAATTTAATTTTGTAAAGTTTCGAATTAGTTAAGGAGGTCAGACATGAGAGTTCTTTTATTCTAAAAGAGTTGTTGTAGAAAATTCATAATTAATTATTTATTTAGAAATAAATTACACAAAAAATATTTCTAGCATCCAAGCATGAGTCTTCTACTTATATCTAGAATATTGTAAAAAATATCAACATTTAATTGTGATTAAGGTGGTCAGACATACATGTACTTTTTATCTTTTTCCTAAAAATTTTGTAATACTGAATTGAAATCTAAAATTTTCAACAATTAGATTTTTTTTTTTAGAAAAGGGCTAGTAGTTTAGAAACTACATTCAATTTCCTATAGATTCTAATCTTACAACTTTTTGACATAAGGTAGATAAGATGTTCAACTTTTTACGTCAAGTTGACTAACCCTAATTTTTTGATTTTTCATTAACACTTAAGGCCATAGCTTGGTATACCATGATCCTACACATACCATTTATTTGTTTTCTATTTGTGGATTGTTTTGATGAAGTTCTAGCGAAAAACATTTTGTGATGTCTATGATAAGAGCCTTCACATATCTATCAAGTATCTAGTTACGACACATTGTAAATACATACATTTGATTGTGATACATCGCACATACCTTGACTCCCTAGGATGGAGTCAAACATTCCTTATCTTCTATTTTCTTTTTCAAACATATATTGTAGTAGTTTCTAGATGGTTAATATCTAGATTCTTTCACATCTCTTTTTTTTCAAATAAGGCATGATGATGATAATTGTCAAAAATATTTTGCAGTGGCTCAGAATCATCACCTATCTTGATTTCAAGTAATTTATTCATCTATTTTATTCCTCTAATTCATTCTTGACACCAACATTCCTTCTATCAACCAAATCATTCAATTAGTTAGTCAAATTAGTCAATCATCCAATTGGCCAAATCATTATATCAGTTAATCAATGAATAAATTTCTTAATTTTTCTTATAGAGGATGTATCTTTCTTAAAACCAGATGTTGTCACTTATCTTATACGGGATGTATCTCTCCTAAAACCAGACATTGTCACTTATCTTATATAGGATAGTTCTTTCCTAAAACTGAACATGATTCTTACCAACTATTTCTATACATTCCAATATCAATCTACTAAACATCATCATCTACTAACATTAATCACTTTTTACTAACCATTCTTATTTTTAATCATATTTCATCCTATCATCTAGCATTCATCTTCTTTTTCAAGCAATCAATTTGTGCACAAACAATCTCTCGAGGGGGCATCAAATCCACCTGCTATTGCTAGGGCAAGCTGGGGCAAGACTTGATTAAGATATTCTTTGACACAATTCTCATAATCATACTGTATCAAAAAGGGGCAAATGTAGACACCCAAAATTGGACATTCTTGCGAGCTCACTTTACATCTACTAATTATTTAGCTATTAATTAAGTAATTCTTTATTTATTTAATTAATAATCTTATTTCTTCTATAACTCAATCTCTTCATCATTTAATCACTCCCAATATTTATTAAATAATTAATATTATTTAAAGAATTAACTTTGATTAATTGATCCTCATCAATTAATTAAATTCAATTTCTAATATTCTATAGTTTAAATAATTATCTTTAATTATTTAAATTATCTAATTAGTCCTCTCAATTTAATTAATTTAATTCCATTCAAATTTCAAACAAATATTATTTCATCTATTTTCCAATTATTTTTGTATTAATTTCATGCTAATTTAATTTTCCTCCAAAATTGAATTTTTAATTCAATTTAAATAAATTCAAAATTAGAAAAATCAAAATTATGAGGAAATCAAATTTCTTAAAATTCAAAAATCCCTCATAAACTAAAAAATCAAATTTCTAAAAATCTAATATCTTCTCAAAATCCAAAAATCTTCTAAAATAAAAAATTATTTCCTTGTCCAAAAATTACATTTTTAGAAACAATTATCTTCAAAAATTAAAAAAAAAGATCTCACTAATTTCTAATTTCCAAAATTCAAAAATAGAAATAAATAAAAAATACAAATATCTCCAAATTTTTAAAATAATGAAAAAAAATATATACATAAATCCAAATGCATAACATCTTTAATTTTGGAAATAATCCTTTTTGAAAATTCCAAAATCTCTTGAAAATATAAGAATATTTCAAAAATGGATAAATCATTTCTTTTCCAAATGTGCAGTTTTGGAAATTCCTATATTATAAAATCAAGTATCCTTTCAAATCTTATCTACTCTTTTGTTTCCTAAACAACTCCTTCCATTTTGAGATTAAATTGAAAATAAATCTTCATTTTTAGAAGATTATCCAAAATCTTCTAGTCTCTAATTATCTCAATTATTCGTCCTATTTTTCTCAAATCGATGTTGATCATCCATCTAGTCTTGAATATCTATATAAACCCCTTCACTCTCATAATCAAAGATCCAATTTCTGAATATCAATTATCTTATGCAAGTTTCAATTCATGCAATCATCATAGCAATTATTCTCAAATCTCTAAGTCAAAGTTCTACCGAATCCAATGTTAAGTGTCATCATCCACTTCAACAAAGTACAGAGAAGCAATAGAAGGAAACAAGTTGGGTAGTGGTAACTATATGTGTTTGACTGTTTCATTTTTAGTTAGTTATTCATATCTCCATGCTTATCTTTTATTGTTTTGTAGGGATTATGTTGATTATTAATTCATTCTTAGATTAGTTCGGTACTATTAATCTTTTTTTTCTAGCTTGTAGAGATTTCCCTTAAGACATTAATAAATGACTTTAAGGTTAATTTTTATTTGACAACCTTTCTAAATACCCCTAAAGGGTCAAGAATTTTGAATCATGAAAATGTTACCTAATCAAATAAGTGGATCAAGATGAAAGTCAATTAGACCTTGATATCTACCATTAGGAGTGCTAGTTAGGTCAAGAAGGAAGACTACTACTTTATTAACATTCAAAATCACCTTACTATTCATATTATATCCATAAAAAATAAAGGAAGTAGACATTTCATTTCTTTCAAGGTTATATTGCTAAAGAATAATAGAAAATAACGTTATATCATGATGTCATGATGTTCAGGGGATTTCCAAGTTTTGAACCAATTCCAATATTTGAGAACTATAATGTGATGAATCCCCCTTCTTCTTTTTCAATATTAAACCACCTACCTATGTGTGTAGCATAATTGAGAGTTAAGAAGTTATATATTGGTGCTAGTAATAAGAAAAGATATACCTCATATTCATGGGATTACCTAGCCTCAGGATTCAATCTCCCATGTACACAGAAAAGAACCTATGTAGTGCTCACCTCTGCCATTCAAGAAATAGGGATGATATCCTCATGTTGTTCCATTGATAACTTCTCCTATCAGCTCACCTGGTCTGATGCTTCCCCCCTCCACCTGATCAAGATAAAACTTCTTTACCAGCAGATCACTGTCAACCCAGCCATCATTAGCCACACTAATAACAAGTGGAACCTAAATATCCCCTCCCAGGATTGGAACAAATACTTTGCCGCCCTTTGGTCAAGGCCTGTGGAACCTAAGATTACCTGTTTCCTGTGGTGTCTTTTCCTACATAAGCTCCCATTCAAGAAGCCAGGGGGAAAACCTAACCCATGTTCAGTTTGTAGACAACCAGAATCTGTCCCTCATGTCTTTTTTGAATGCCTTTTTTCTTATGAAGTTTGGAAAATGTTTGGTTTCACCTTCAAAAAGCAATTCCAATTTTTGAACATTATTTTTGGAAACATCAACAGCAACAAGTTTTGCAATTCTTTCTGGACTATTCTTTCTTCAATTATATTATGGACTATTTGGAAGGCTAGGAATGATGATGTGTTTGTAGGGAAGGCCTGGAATCTTGCTGAGTCTCTCAAGAGACTCACATATACTAATATCTCCTTGTAGGTCACGACAGTGATAAAGCTGAAGGAAAGCAAGTTCCTCTAGATCCTCCAAGATGGCAGGGGCACCATTGAGAAAGGGGACATAGCACATGGTTACACCTCCAAGAAAGATGGTACATTCTTCAACAGCCACCTCACAAAATTCCAACGGAAGGTGGAAGAAGAGAGAACAAGTCTGGCAGCCAAATCTGCAGGGACTAGGACTGAACCCATATTTGAGGCTCATGAGATCATTGGGTACACGGCTGTTTCGCCAGACTCCAATGAATCAGATATAGATCATGATGCTCCTGAAGAATGATATCCATAGCCACTTTAGTATTTAGTATATCTAGTTTATAGTGTATCTACTGTGATACTTCTGAGAGATTAACTATAATTTTGAGCAAGTTTTTTTTGAGCTGGTTGTAGCACTATTCAGCCCCCTGTAACTACTTTTTAACTCTGATGTTTTGAACCTTTATATGCAATAGAAAAAAAAGATATACCTCATATTAATTTTATAGTAGGTTTCATAAAGCATCAACTCAAGTATGAATATGTTGGCATAATACATTACAGTTTGGTTAAATCTTCGTACCTGTAAGTAGTTAACATTTATGGTTAACTGTTTACTATGTTATTTAATTGTATTGAATGATCTGAACAGATATCTAATTCATGATTCCTTCATGTGGTATCAGAGCATGAGAACACTAGGAGTAGTTAGCCTATGACAAAGCGCATAAGAAGCAATGGAATATCTTTAGTGTAAAGGGCATCGTGTTACTGCATGTTTGTGTTGCATCGTGTTACTACGTGTTATGTAAAGAAGCATTGGCATCCTATTTGTAAACTGACAATGGAGTTGCTGGATTAGCCACCTTTGATCACGTTGGTAAACTATGCTGGGAGATCAGAGCACCAACGTAGTAGTTTGGAGAAGATTGTGCTAATTGCAATTCAAACCCACTATGCTGGTGAAAGGAGTGCACACTTTGTGCAAACATGCATGATAGAATAAAGCACACATAGTACTAATTGCTGGTTGTAGAAACGCAATGTTGGTTCTAGAAACATAGTGCTAGTTATCGGTTGCAGTTCTTGGCACACATTGTACAGAAATGAAGTGTTGGTTACAATTTCTTTAATCATTTCTTGTTGGCACACATAGTTTTAACTGTTTCTTGCTAGTGGAATGATGGGCAAAGTCTCTAAAGACCGTTAAGACCGTTACCTTGTGCATTTGATGCGGTGAGCGTGGAAAGGTGACAACATGTTATCATATGTACAGACCCGCATGGTAATGGAGTTTAGTCTCAATCTGAAATGAAGGTATGAAAGTTTGATTATGTATAAGAAAATTAGAGTAAAGTGTAGAGCATGAAGGATTATTGGAGGATTATTGGACTCAAGATAATGGCGTGATCTTGGATTATTCCTGAGATAGATTAGAACGAAGTGTTGGTAGACTTGCAACCATTTTTTTTTTGAAGTGAACCATTTCTTTCAACAATGGGCACTCGTAGAATGAAATGCTAATTGTTCATGACGTCATTGTAGAGAAATGATTTCTAACAGAAATCTTCAACTTATTTAGGTGAGCACACTTGCATTTTTAAAATTATTGATTTGGATTGTATTGACTTGAAATGGAGTTTTCATTAGATAAATACTCTGGTTTCAATTTTCATACATGGAGAATAAAAATCTAAATGCAATTGATGAATAAAAACCTATGGGGCATAGTAAGCGGAAAAGAAAAACCACCCATAGATGCAAATAAATTGTTGGAGTGGAATGGTAGAAATTATAAAGCCAAGGCTATTATTGATCTTGCTCTTGCATATTCTAAGCTTCATCACGTAGATCTAGATAACACTTCTGTTGAGATTTGGGATAATTTAAACAAGCTATTTGGAGCAAAAGTTGTCAATGCAAAGTTTTCTCTCAAAATCCAGTTGTTCAGATTCAAAATGGAAAATGGGATCACAATGTCCAATCATATAAGTAATTTAAGGTCTCTCATTAGACAACTTGCAAAAGTTAAGGCTCCTATTGATGATGATGATGCTAAGGCCATCTTGTTAAATAGCTTATCTTCCAAATATAGTAATGTTGTCTTTACACTAAGTCAACTCACTTCACACACTCTAGAGGATATGATTTCAGCTCTTCTAGCAGAAGAAAATAGGACAAAGGAAATCGTAGAAGAAGCTCATCCAATAGATCAGGCATTATACTCACAAAGTACTAAAAAGTGGTCAAATAACAATAGAAGAGACAATAGATGTTTTTATTGTAAGAAAAAGGGGCACACAGCATGGATTTGTAGAATGAGAGCTAGTGATGTTCTTAAAGGAAAAATCAAAGAACAATCTGAAGAAGGGAATGTTGCCTAGATTGAAAATGAGGACACATCAGATGATGGAGAGGTCATTAATGATTTCTAGTCTCCTATTAATCACAATCTTGTGCTTTGAACCTTCACTTCTGGAGGTTGGTGGCATCGGAGGATGGAGGAATTTCTATCATCTCAAGTTAGCTTCTCGCTTTGAGATGGTGTTTTGCATGAGAAGCATTTTTTGGTTTTCAATTTTGTTTAAGCTTTCTAATACTGACAAGTTTGTAGAATGCATGTCTTTTAAAGATTCATTTTGAAGACAGGTTTGGGACTTGATTTTGCGCTCAGTATGGATTGTTGTCCAATGAGCTTCAGAGTATATGATCGAGAATTATACCCTTTCACGGTCACTAGACAATGATAGAGATCTATCACATCTCTTAGGGATCATTGTTGAATAATTCAAGACTGTGATTTGAGAGTTCAGGATTGAGAGCTTTAGAACACAACTTGAAGCTACACCTTTCTGAGGGTCACAAGACAACTTGATGGAGCCTTTCTTGGTTCAGGGTCTACTACTTCAAAATAAGATTTTCTCAATATATGTATTCATATTATGTAATCAGCATGTTTTGTTATGTAAGCCTTAAGGGGGGGATCCCTAGGGTGAATAGTTTTTTATATGTTTAGGATCAATGTATTAAGGGGGTGAATGTTGGTATAATACATTACAGTTCAGTTAAATCTTCGTACTTGTAAGTAGTTAACAATTATGGTTAACTGTTTATTATGTTATTTAATTGTATTGAATGATCTAAATAGATATCTAATTCCTGATTCCTTCGAAATATTCCTATAACCATATGCAACTTCTAATGAAGTACATATAGGTATCAATCATCTTACTAAAATAAATATTCTTTTGTACCCAATTTTCTTATTACTTAGATATTCGTATATTATTGATAACACGAGCATAAGAATATTGAATTAATAAGGAAGCAAGGGTAAAAATTCTGCATCAAGAACCAATAATAACATTATTAAACCCTATATAATTTTACATAAGTAAGAATGTAATATAAACAAGAATGTGACAAAATATATTAAACAAAATCTATTTGAGCATCCAAAACATGTATTTGTCCCATGCGAGTAGGATCATGTCATCATTATTGCTTCAATTTCAATCTCAACTGTGTCCTGGTCACTTTTGTTACATTTAGATTTAGTCTATTTTTGGTGTGTCTTCAATAGTCTTTCATTTACATTATAGTAGATTTAACATTTTTTTTAGCAAAAACTCTTACCAAGGAAAGATCTATGTAAAGGATACAACTGGGTTGTAGGCTATTATATTAGTAATTGACAACACTATAATACTTTTATTATGTTGTGTGGAATACCATAAGCCAATATTAGTCCATCTGACTTAATTATATCTTTATTAGAAAATAAAATTATATCTTTCTAAATATTTCATAATCTTATATTTTTATTTTTATTCCACATTTTAAACTTTTATCATTCAAATTAACATAACTAAAACTAATTTCACACCAAAATTTACTTCAATTTTTTTCTTAATAAAACTTAAACATTTTATTAATTTAAAATAATATATATATATATAAGTATTAGCTTTAAAATTTTCAAAATAAAATTAGTTATCATTTCATAGACTTTCTTCATATTTAAATATCCATATTTGGAAAAAGACAATGCCAAAAAGCAAAATCGAGATGAAAAACTTATATCCATTTTTTTTTTAAACGTTTTAAAAAAGACAATGCCAAAAAGCATGAAATGTCTCAAGGGATAAAAAGCATGAGATGTACGTGAGGGCTAAAAGGCATGAATAAAAAAAGAATAATAGTACAACTTTGCTAATATTAATACAACATCGAGATGAAAAACGAAAACTCATTCAAAATCAAAATAATTGTGAGCGACCTCCGTTAAACACAATACACGAGAGTGTAATGAAGTGCTCAAAGATTATTTTCAATAATCTATTGTTTTTTTTCTAGCTTTTCTTGTATTCCAATAGCATTGGAAATTTTTTTGGGTAGTAGGCTCCGTTGCCTTGTTACATGGTTTAGATAAAATTAGTCGTTGAGGCATGTATTATCCACAAAGTCTAAAGAATAATACAGAATAAAGATGAAATACATTGTTATAAGCAGTATTGAAAAAAACTATGTTCCATTGAATTTCTGTTTAAAGTGAATCTGGGCCTATAGTTTAGAATACATTATCAAGAACACCACTGGCATAACATGCAATGCCCGTATTTTTGTGCTTTGAATTCTTATTACTTCAAAAGGTGGGATTGGAGTGGAGTGTCTGGAATATATTCTGGTCCGCAATAGCATCTACGGCATATTCTTGCAGCTGGAATACATTCGATCATCGAGAAGTAAATGGGATTGAGACTGTATTGCAGAACTGAAACTGTATTGATTTTAATTATTGAAATATATAGAAGTTCTTCAAAGTTTTGTTGCTAATTCTGTTTAATAACGTCCATTTATTTTCCAATTTATGTGATTCCCCTCATGACATTGAACACTTTATTGACCATGAAGGTTGAGTATTTGTATCTGACGTGGGAACTTTATAGATCTGAAATAATGTCTTTGATGAATTGATAGGTTGATGAACGTAAAAAGTTAAGAGGAAGAAAAATGACAACCATATTTATCATTATTTGGAACCGCTCATGGAAGTATTAATTTTATATCAAAAATTTTATTATTTCTATTGTTGGGAAATTTTTTATAATGTTACGGTTATGATTTATCATTTGGACAAATTGAAATCTACTTTCTAGTGCAATATCTTCTAATAATTTATATCTGTTTTATGCATAATAAACAGCATTCTAGAGGTGAGTTAACAGCAGATTAACCACAAGTAGAATAGGAGACAATTTAAAATAATCAGCAGTCTACCTCTTTTTCATTAATAGTTATGACATATTAGTGAGGTTCTTAAACTTGTTTTTGCCAAATTGAAATCCACATTTTAGAACATTGTCTTACAATAATTCATATCTACCTCATGGTAAAACTATTAGCACTGAATCATTTCTTGCATTTATTTTTTATTAATAGTTATGACATTTATAATGAGGTGCTTTAAATTGTTTTGGCCAATTAAATCTTAAGGTGGGTTCCTCAAAGATTTGAGAAGTTAAACATTTGTTACATTTTTATTTAAAAATTATGAGAATTATAAAAGTAGTCATTATAAAATGGTTACTAAGATCTAAAATAAGTTATAAAATGATTACTAAGAGAAAATAACTTGTATTTTCAGTTATTTCAAATTATTGTATAGATTTTAAGATATTATTCATTGTTTATATAATTTATTTATTTATAATAATTGATTAATTTTAAAAGTTATTATTTCATCTAACAAAATTATATTCAAATAAATTTGTTATTTTGTATGGCAAAATAAAATGTATACATTTTAAATTTGAACATTATATAGATATACTATGTTATATGTATCTATGTAATTGGAATGTAAAGTTTCAAAATTTATATGTTTTACTGGTTCCTTCTCTCTACAATAAATATATTTTATAAGTAGATGTATTTTCAGAATATCTAAATAAATTGTTCAAATTGAAATTGGAAGTATCTGATCTTGGAGGATATATTTTTGTGTTGAAATTAAGACCTAAAAAATATATGCTAGGTTTAAATGTGTCTACATAAATAATACAGATAGTTTCAAAACTTAGTACTTCTATTTTATTTTGTACTTCTATTTTATTTTGCCTACCATGAATTCTCTTATATATAAGTGCGTCCTTTATAAACTATTTTGATTGAGAGGGATGGACATCTCAATGAAGGAAATAATATCCAAAAAATATATTGGTTGAAAAATCAAAGAATTGGTACACGGTAGTCAACGTGTTTGTCATTTAACAAAGGACTTGAACACTCACATAATTAGTGGGAAAATTTATAGTAATATGTTAGTTATGTATGTTGGACATACTGTTCTTGTTATTCGAGAATGGGTTTGGACTATTGAGGAACTTGATTCAACATATTTTTTTGGTTCACATGACCATTTAGATGAATCAACTATAGTGAGAAGAAACTTGTGCGTCTAGAGGACTATAGGAGGTTAAAAAATATTTTTTATTTTTTAAGCCTATTACTAGCTTAGTGATCACACTAATGATTTAATAATAAATTTTGTTTAGAAAAAAATTGTTAAAAAGACTACTTTTATAATGATCTAGAAAAGTATGAGACCTAATTCAACTAAATATTTATAAATAGTGTATGTTCTTATTTATGATTGTATTTATGAATGATGGACATAATTAGAAATATGAATGAAATGTAATGCTTGTAAATATTAAATATATCTCAATTTAAGAAAAAGAGTTTTACCTATTAATAAGAATAAGACTAATTGACATAAATTATAGATTATAATACATGTATCTTATTAAAGAAATAGTATTTGATAGATTATTAAACATATATTTGGTGGATCCTTGTTTTGTGAACACGCGCATGGGAGGCATCTTTGGCATTAGGTTCTCTATGGATAAGGCATCTAATGGTATTGTTGGCACCTATTAGGATTCCTTTGAGGTCCCTTGGTTAGGATTCCAAAAAGGAGGAAAAATTTCTACTTGAAATTCGTTTAAAGACTTATCTTAATGCAAATTGGGTGGTTTCGGCACCTCTCACTATAGTAGAGGTGGATTTGATGTCGTTGACTTGATGTTGACCCTAGTTTTGTTGAGATAGTAAAGTGGGGGTTGGTTTATTTGAGGGACAAGATGAATTAGTTTTGGACATCATACGTGAGTCTTGATTGAAATCATTGAGGGGAAGGATTGGTTAGGAGGTGGTATCTCATGTTGTGCTTTATGCATCTGCTAAGTTTAATCTTTCTAGTGTTATGTTCTTGGAGGGGTTATTTTCTCTCCCCTAAGTCCCTTGCTAAAATTAGTATATTTCCCCTATTTTCAATATGTTTAACGATAGGGGATTGAGGTTCTTATAGAGAAACATCCCATATCTTTAAGTCTTGGTGGAGATTGAGGTAAGTTTTGGATAATATTATTGACTAAAGAATCAAAGTTATGTTCCAACTTTTAGGCCCCATGTGCTATATGCGGCAAGACATGCAATTTTCTCTAAAAGTATACATGTCTAACAACTCTTTCCCTACCAACAACAATATCATGGGAGATGTCTCCAAAACATCACCAAATATATTTTAAATGGAAATGCATCTCTAGAATGCAAAGAGACATCATTAAAATGAAATGAATCATCCCCACTATGATAGACAATGTCTAAGGACCTCTAAGACAATCCCTTCACCATCTCAAGGATGTTTAGGCATGCATAACAAAAAGAAATCCACATTTTTCAAAAGAAAAAAATGCTATGACTAAAGGTAAAATATATTTTCTACAAATTGACATCGTAGAGGAAAAAATACATGGAAAGAATTTTTAATATTGACTTCTATCTAAAATTATTGTGATGAATGCATTGAATGACACGTGCGTGAAATTTGGAAGCACCTAGAAGGCTTGTAAAGTATTTAACAAAATGTATGATGTAAATGTGTTATCTTAGAATGTGATGATTATTGATTGTTTCTTTCCTAGACTTAAAGAATTAGGGAAATGTGAATTTTTAGAACTTTAACAACTATGCAAGGGACAAAAACTTTTCTAAGAGAACAATTGTGTAATTAAATAAAATTGGTTACATTATTATTGAACTTTTCAGTGTACCTACTAGGCATATCTATTATGTGTTAAGGGTTGTTCATAGCATGCTAAGATATTGGCTCTCTCAGAGACCAATTAATTTTTTATTCTTGTGTGGCTTATTTTCCAATGTCTCCCTTTGTGCCACATTGCAAGTTTTTGAAATCCTAGTTTAACCTAGCCCTTTTGACTTGGCTCTAATAACATGTTAAAATTTACATGAACCAACTAAGATTCAAACCTAGGATCTCGCATTTTCTACAAGGATACTCTACCACTAAGCTACTTTCCCTATTTTTGATACGTTCATCTTTGGTTTAGGTAATGGTTATTGTTCAACAATAATAATTAGTATTTTAGTGTATAAAATATTATTTTAGAATAGTTTATAATATAATTAAGAATATAAAGATTTTACAATTTGATAGATTATTTTAATATATATTAGATATATTATATACAATAATATAGAATGACTTATTATAATATGATTTATATTAACTTAAATCTATAAAATATAAATTTCAAATTCCATAAGAAAATTGAAAATAACTAACTTTCCAATCTAATAAAAATAATCTTATATAATCTTGTGTGTGTGTGTGTGTGTGAATATATATGTATATTGTAATACCCTCTCTGATGATTATACTTGGACTTTTATTTGGACACTTTCATTATGATGGTTAGAACTATATGTTTACAGTTTTTCTTATTTAGAGGATGATACACTTATCAGATGCTTAGATACACTTATTTATTGTTATCATTTATATGTTTATGAAGTCTAAAAACATAGATATTTACATGATTTATAAAGATAACCCAAGGATTTGAATCTAACCATTATTATCTATGATGTCTTATGTTTTCATGTGTATAAGATGTTTAATGTGTGTTCATGACTTAGGACGAAGTCGTAGTTACTCACTTAGTTGAGGTCCACATGATGTATCGATCCTAGTCATCTGTCTTCATATGTTTGTGTATATATATATTTGCACAGGTGTTTCTTCTCAGTGATGCAGGTCTGCAGGTACCGGGTATCATCTCCACCTGGTCTCATAGGTCTAAGCGATCCCTCAAATCCTTGATCACTGTTGTTGTTACGGAGATATCACCAAGGTTCCATGAGAAGGAACTCAACCTCTGACCCTTTTGACCCGTAGGCGGGGAGTTCCTGAGTCAGTCCCTTATGTTGTTGATGTATCATTGTGTATATCAATTTGTTGGATTATGGTGATCTTGTTGCTTGTTCTTGTCTCTTGCATTTTAGGAGACTAAGGTTTGGATATGGTAGCTTTAATTATTCTTAATGATATGCTCGATCGTTGCTAGTAGATAATTTATATGAGCTATTATTTCATGTGAGTATAGGATGTTGTGATTGATTTTGCTAATCTTGTGTTAGTGATCACCACATATATATATATATATATATATATATATATATATATATATATATATATATATATATATATATATATATATATATATATATATATATATATATATATATATATATATATATATATATATATATATAGATATATATATATATATATTGTGATTTTACTTTGTATGGAATATGATTTATTATTTGATTAGATAATAATATTTTATAATATCATAATAATAAGATGTTTATAGTATTATGATTTATTATTTGATTGGATTATAATATTTTATAATACCATAATAATAAGATGTTTATAATATTAATAATAATATTTTTTTTAATAATATTATAACAATATATATACACATAAGCATATGGGTGCACACGTATGCCTATGGTTACATATATCTATATAATATGCTGTGAAAGTAATTGTATTTTAAATAATAATAATAAATAAAATTATTTACTTCAAGGATTAATTATTATATGGTAAATCTTTTACCATAGCTTTAGTAAATAAGGTGATAACTAATAAATTATATCATTTTCCTTAAATAAAGGAAAATAACATTAGTTTATTAATATTTATGAGGCTCTCATATTAGATTTTATTATTAATAATGTTAAATTAGCTATTCCCTTCCCGTGAATGGCTTTAATGAAATTAATTAAATCCTAAACTATAAACTACCTTTTTGGTTGGGATGGTTGCATCGGTTGATTTTCCCGTGCAACCAATCCTTCAACCTATTTACAGGAGAGATATTTGAAGGATGGGGAGGTTGGCTGGAAATTAGACTCAGGAAATTGGATTATTGCTTTGAGAGGATATTGTATTTAGGAGGAATATAGTATTTTGGGAGAGGAAATATATTATTCGAGAAAGGATATTTTGATTGTGAGTTTCCAATAGAAATTTGGTGCCTACATCCAGGAGGAATTTCGAGAAGTGCTGGAAAAGGATTGAAGAGAGTTGATTCAGCCTTCATCAACAGTTTTCTCTGTCGGAAGCCAAGTAGGAGCTATCCTGAAAGATGTTCCTCCTTATTTGATTTGTGTGATTTATTTTGTTCTATATTTGTGATTGCTTCCTGTGTACAGGTAATATGAAGAATGTATTATTCTATTGTATTATGTCTATTTTTTCCTGTGTGAAAGGGCTTAGGAGAAAGGATAGATATATAGTAAATATATTAAATTGTACAAATGATTATTATTTCTTCTATGTGTTATCATATTTTCTATGAAGCTATATTGTTTGTTTACTTGCTGGAAAATATACAACTATGATTTAGATTGTGAACTATGTCACTACTCTTTGCCTACTCTCTGGGAAAAAGATAGTATCATTAATTGAATATAAACAAACCTAGAGAACTACAAACTATCCTATTACTTTCAATAATAATAAAATTTATCAACACAAGATCAAATTTATTTAAACAATCATCTTACCTATGACTGTCCTAACATGACAGATTTCTGCCCTCTAGATAGACCCGTACTTAGATGTGTATAACTTTTTATTCCAATCAAAAATCCTCAATCTCTCCAGTGAGGATGGGCTTAATTAGGTTTTTCAAAACATATCCAAAGCTCATAAAGATCCATAGTTTTTTTGAAAGTTATGGCCCCCGTACTGAGGGTCATTTTTTCTGATACTGTATTCTTCATCAATCAAAGATCTCTATTTTCAATCTCTTGTATATCCCTACATTCAAACACTTAATGACACATACTTATATAGTAATATGCTTCTCCCATAATCCATAATAACCTAATAAATTTAAGAGCCTATTTTATCACTAAATTCTCAAAACAATTGATTGATTGCACTAAATCAATAATAGGGACAGTCAATGTAAATGATGACTTCCTCTGTTTAAAGCCTCATAAAAATAAATAAAACTTGTATGGAAATGGTTAATAATAGAAACCAATATTATATCAATCCATTTAAAATCTCATTTTCATTGGAATGGAGTTTTTTCTTTAAATACAAAGGGGTTGGCTATACCCTCATGACAGAGAACAAGATAGTTGTAGAGTTTTTTATTTGTATTCAAAGAAAACTTTATTTCCCTCTCTCTTCCACACACCAAACCCTCTAAAAATTTCTCCAAATTTTAGTGTTATGTGTTTATGATGTTTTGGTAAGGGTATGAAACCTAGCTTGTCACTTAGAGTTTCCACCTAGCCCTAGAACCTTTTGGGAAAGGGTTTGTATTTTGATTTTCTTTTCAGTTGTTATTTGGGAAAGGTTACTCCAACCCTAGGTACGGCCTAGATATCATTTCCTTGTGGACCTTGCTGTTTATCTCCTAGCACAGGTGAGTGGGCATTTTGGTATCCACGTGGTTGGGTGGTAAATCTTTTATCGAGGTACCTTTCACAGTTACAGAGCTTATGGATTCTTGCTTGCGTATTGTTCCAGTTTTGAAGAAAGAAGACTTTGTATTTATCTTTCATTATTCTCAAATGCAAAGCTATTATTACCTCCTAGAGGAAATAAATGTAATGTAATATTTAATGTATTTCAATTTGATTTAATTTGGATGGGTTGATTTAGGGAAAAGAAAAGGGAATGGTGAACTTTATGAAAATCATGTTGTTGGAAAAGCAGAAGTAGTTTCATATATGTTTCAAGAAAAATGACATGTTTCTTATTACTATTGTTCAAGAAAAGTTAGTAAAAAAAATGTGTTAATTTCATATGAGAAATAGTTTAACTCCTAGATAAATTCTTTTACAAAGATTATGCTTTAAATGTGTATGAAATAAGGTTTAGGGGATATTGATGGAATCAATTGGTTAGTAATCAAATGATATTATTTATATTTCTCTCTAAAGAATTTAAAATGTTATGTTTTAAGAGTTAGTACCCTTAATGATCTTAAAATAATTATAAATGTACTATTAGGGAACCTTGGAAGGACTGTAAGTTAAATGATGTTTATTGATTATTCATGCAAATCCTTTAAAGTTCAAAATTTTTCATAATTCATTACTTAGGTTTTCTTTTCTAAAGAGAATCATTGTTCTCTTTCCCGGTTCCCTTGCGGGGTATGATGTGTGTGTGTGTGTGTGTGTGTGTGTGTGTGTGTGTGTATGTTTGTATGTATATGTATATGTATATGTATGAACTACATTTTCCTCATTCTTGTCTCCAAAATGTCTTGGAACATTATTGTTAAATAAGCTCCAATTATTTATTTGTAAGCACATACTAATTCATTAAGAGTTTCTCGATACTATATATGGCTAACCTTTCCCTAAGATTTTTTTATCAAAGTTGACATTTCTTCACGTTGATAAAAACACCATTTCCAGTCAAAGTAATTTGAAATTACATAAACTAACATCCAAACCTCATACCATCTCCATTACACTTAACTCTATAGTAAGAACTAGCTGTATTGTGCCCCTTTCTTATTAGGGAAGAGTATATTCATGTTGTACTCGTTGGCAGTTACCAAATAATTTTTAAAGTAGAGACATCATTGGATGTATTTTAATAGATGTAAAATGGATTCACCTCTATTCAAATGTAAAGGGGGAAATATGAGATCTATTCTCAAAACCCAAATTCTCCAAAGAAGAGATCTGATTTGATCAACCAAAAGGTTAATGCACAATCGAATCAATTTTATGGAAAAGAGTAGGAAGAGAGAGTAAATCCAATATTTTCCTAATGTGGAGGATTATGTTTACAATATAGAATAATACAAGTACTAACCACAAATTAGGGCAGATCTGGAAAATGTTGAATTCTAATGTTTGTGTGCACTTTCAGGAAAATCTAAAATTTGTACTAAACTGGAAATGCTGAGACAGAGAAAACCCAGAAATCTTTCTTCAAGATGGCTCAGCTCGGGTTTGACCCTCATAAAAAGACAAATACCACATTCTTTATTTGAAGTCTGATTCGAATTCTATTCGCAGATCCCCAAAGTTGGCCGAAAAAGGTATCCAAATTCACTCTCAGATCTGAAACTTCACACCTGTATCTGCAAGAAAATAGAGGTTTTTGTTATATGGGGGGTTTGCCTTGGTCAAACCCCAATTTAAGAATTAACCTTGAAATTGAATTGAAATGTATTGTGCATAAACAAAGTAATTGAAACAAATCACCTCGCTTATGTTGAAGTCCTTGTAGAGGATTTGAATCCTCAAATCCACAAGTAGGAATGCTTCAATGGATGTAGGATGTCTCCAATCAATGGTATTTGATCTTCAACACCAATCTTGACTTGATCTTTGCATATGAGAAGGCTTGAATGAATGGAGAAGGATGGATCATCAAAGGGGGCTCCAAAGAGATTGAATCCTTCAATAGCTAACAATGGATCTCCTTGATGAATGGATGCTTGAACACTTGAATGCTTAAAGACTTTCTTGCACTTGAGAGCTCTAGATGCTTGATTGCAAAACTTGATTATGAGATATGAAAACTTGACTGAGAAAACTTGATGTGAAAATGAGAGAGGAAGGTCTCCTTTTATAGTGAACTAGGGCACACTCCTCTAGATGGGCCACCTTGGAGAATTAAATCCCAATTAGGTCCTCACCTTTAGAAAATACACCTAGATTAAATGCAATTAAAGGATTTACCATCCTGAAACCCGAAATGGCCGACCCAGAGGTGGGAAAATAAATTTCCTGAAAGCCCGAAGCCCAGAAATTAAAGATCTTGAAAATTTGGAGAAAGGGGTCAATGTCGAGGTTGACCCTGATCTAGTCAGGGTCGACCAAAGACCTTGACCTAGTCAGGGTCGACCTAAGACCTTGACCTAGTCAAGGTCAACCTAAGACATTGACCCTGATCCTAAGTTGACTCAGAATCAAGTCAAGAGGTCCCAGGGATGTCCAGAAACCTAAAAATTAATGCCAGAATAGGATAGAATGTCAGGAATAGACATAAAATCCTATGATTACCAAGATGAAAGCTAGGAGGATCCATTTCTAAATCCTACCTAAAAAATAGAGCCATGGAAGAGAGAAATTTAGGATAATCCTTAAGATCCTAACCCTAATTTCACCTAGAATGAAGAAATCAAGTGCGGGGAAGAAGTGGAAAGTGGGGAGAAAAGCCAAATACATGCAAAGACCTGATCAAGGCACTTAACATGACCCCAAACCACCTACTTAGAGGGCTAAATTCTCTTATCATGGAAGTGCTTCCATTTTAAGATGATACATTAAGCCCCCACTTTAGCAAGAGTATGGACTTGATGCAAACTCTTGGTAAAGGAGATCAGAATAAAAAGATAATTTTATCATAATCCAAAGGACAAAGAGAAACCTTAAGCCCCTAAGGACTCAAGTCTTTGTCGACTCCTAGATCACAATAAGAGAGACATCTCTAGAGAGAGGAAGAAGGTGTGATTACCTCGCCCAATGAGAACTTATGTCTCATTGTGAACCACACAGGAAAATGGTGCAACTGGAAAGATGGAAGTGAACCGCCTAGTGAATGTGGCTACTCACTAGTCAAACCATCAAGGATTCATCCTTAGGAATATTCTATTCCATAAGAATAAAACCAAAAATAAAATCAAAAGAGATCTAATCTTAGGGACACTTCTGACCTTAAGGGATCACAATATATGTGTATATTTGAAACTGGAGGGATCAAGAGATCCTAAAATATTAATCTGTGCTTTAAGGATTAGTTACTAATCCCAAAAGGGAAAAGAAGTATCTTGAAAAATATGTGTGTATTGAAAAGTGTGTGTGTGCAACAGGTGAGCAGAGCATATGCCACCACATTAAAGTCATTACTGACACTTTAACAGGAGCAATGGCTTTAACGGAAACATAAAAAACTCCACTAATTACGTTTCTATGTCGAGATGCCCCCAGACAAAGACAAATCAAGGGAAATATCACAAAAACATATAGAGAACATAGAAGGGATCTACCTATCGTGGGGTCAGTATGATAATAAGATAATATATATATGATATTATTGCAAATGAATTGACATCATTCCCCAAAGAAAGTAGAACTACAATCACAAAGGAGGAAAGATCACATAAGATATATGAAGGAGAATCTTTTCAGACTATGACATGGAGACCAAAAAGAATTAGTGCTACCATATCTCGAATCCAAGCATATTACACAAGGAAACATTTACGAACAATAGCATAGTTACAACATAACATTGAACAATGCATAGAAGAATAGAGATACATATAGAAGAATTTGAATAATAGTTTCGATTCCTTCATCACCTTGCACCAACTGAGTAACAAGGATTGTGTAAAAGAATTTAACAACATTTAGCAAACACATTATGGGAGAAGCATAGAACAGCAGGAAAACACCCAATAAAGCTACCACGAAGGACAAGTCGATCAAGCATGCCACCTACTCTCCCCATCTCGTTGTATATCATTTAGGGAAGATGGGTAACTCGCAAGAGGGACTATATCCAACACAGTAGGAATGATAGCCAGTTCCAAACAAGGATCATCTTGAGAATCACTATGTTCAACACTAGGTGTAAGATTTAATTGTGATGAAAGCATATCAGGTAAATCAATGTCAATGTCAATAGTCTCATATTCATTATTAACATCATCAGTATCATCAAGAGTATCTTCTTCATCCAAGTTAATTAAAATAGGATCTAAGATACGAATAGAATCATCATAATCATGCATGTGAACATCATTATTAGTAGCAACATCTTCTAACACATTATGCATAGGTTTATCCAAAGAAGGTAAAGATCTTTTAGCTTTAGCATGAGCACGATGCTTTTTACGATGTTCATTAGCAGATCGGTTACATTTTGATTTATTTGAAATAGGTTGAGAACTAGGAGGAACAATCACAGGATCCTTCATAGGTTCTTTAGGAAGATTAATAGGATTATTATCCATAGGAGAAACAATCACAGGATCTTTGATAGATTTGGTAGAAAGAACTTGATTAACAGAACTAAAAGCCATAGTTAAAGGAGGTATCGAAGGTGTAGGTAAAAGACCACGATTAAGATCCATAGGAGGTGAACTTAATTCAAGGATTTTATGATGTTTATAAGCTTGATATGATTGAAAAAGATTATTAGGTCTAGAAGGACATGAATTAGGTAAGGAAGGCCAAAAGAAATCTCAAGCAGCACAATCTTTAGGCCTAGAAGGTTGATATAGACTATGATTGATCGTCTTCACTTCACCATCATGAATGAACTTAAGACACTTATGGATAGGGGAAGCAACGGCATGTATGGTATTCAACCAAGGTAAACCTAGCTTAACTTGAAATTGATCAAAAGTAGGAACCACAACAAAGATAGTGTTCACAATTCTTCCAAAAAGTTCAACCGGTAAAGTAATAGAACCAAATGATGGATAAAGAAAACAAATGCAAGTTTGAATCCACACATCCGATGTATCGTAAAAGTCATGTTGTAAGATTTTCATAAAAATATTTTCTTCAGTGATAACATTGACTAAGGAGGTAGGATCGACAAGACAACCACGAGTAGGTATCTGATCAATCCTAGCAGCAATGTAAAGGGGACCATCAGGAGCTTTAATAATCTCAAAGTCATCAAAGGTAATCAAAAGTTCCCAAGGTCTTTTATTCTTGAATTGTTGTGGAGGTTTAGGTTGAGGTTTCACTTTAGGTTTAGGTTTTGGTCGATGTTGAGATTGAACTTGAGGTGAGGGTTGAGGTGAAGATATAGACTTATCAATATGCTCCACTTGATTAACAACATGATTAAGATAATCCATCTTTGAAACATACATAATTTCCATAGCAGATGGTTGAGCAATAGTATTAGTATCATGCGTAGGTAAAGGGTTCGTATAAATGTGAAGGTTCTGATTAGGAGGAGAGATGGATTGATTCCCACTACTATCCAGATTATCAACAGATAAAACCTTAGAATCAATTAGATCTTGAACCTTATGTTTTAAAGAATAACATCTCTCAGTATCATGACCATTCTGATGATGATATTAACAAAAATCATTTTGATCAAAAGATTTAGATGCAATCGTAGTAGGTAAAAGAGGTCGAATAGGAGGTAAAGTAATCATATTAGCAACTAACAACCTATTCATAATAGCATGTAAAGTTTCAGGAAGAGGAGTAAATGTACGATTTAATCAAAAAGTAGTGGATGTAGAAGTGGCATTATGAGATGCAACAACAACCTGATCAGCAACTGCATTTTCTTGTTTGTTTATATTGACATAGTTATTGAATTTTTGAAACTTGTTTTGATTAGGAGCAGCATCACTCTTATCAACTAGAACAAGAGCCATTGGAGTGGTGCTCTCAAATTGACTCACTTGTAATTGATAATGATGAAGCGCAGCACAAAGTTGTTGAAAAGAGGTAAATTCAGTAAGCAGAATCTTATCTCTAATATCCTTTTACAAATTTGAAATAAACATACATTAAATATCAATATCAAGAATAGGATAGGAAATTTGAGCATGAAAATGCTTAAATCTACCAATAAATTCAGTCAATTTTTCTTTAGCACTTTGTTTACAATGCATTAAATCAGTCAAAGACACTTGCGGGCCAATATTATCTTGAAATTGTTGAATAAAAGCATTAGCAAGTTGTGGGAAGGAATCAATTGAATAAGGAGGCAAGGAACAATACCATTGTAAGGCCTTGTCATGAAAGGTTCTAGCAAACAATTTGGCTAAAATCCTATGGTCATGAGCATAATCACTACAAAGGATTTGAAATATTTTAACATGATGAACAAGATCTCCTTTTCCATTATAATTCTCAAGACGAGGCATCTCACCTTGCTGAGGAACAGGAGTACGAATAATATCCCGGGACAAGGGACTTCCCATGTCACATGTAGGAATACTAAACTTGTTTTGAGTTAAGGAAGCAAGTTGTTGTTGTAAGGATGATACAGTCTGAGCCAAACTAATGATGGTTGAATCATTAGAGGAAATAGGGGGAGTAGCAACATTAGACACACTAGGTAAAGTGTAAGAAGCTGCAAGAATAGAGGACACAACTGGAGGAACACTAGGAACTACAGTTGGAAGTGGATTGGAATAAGTAAAAGGAACATTGTGATATGAAGGTTGTGATGTAGGAAGGGACACAGGAGGAAAACTCAAAGGAACATAGGGAACCATCACAGTCACCAAAGACAGAGTATAGATAGGAATACTAGGTAAAGGATTAGAAGGAGATTCAACACTAGTGATAGGAGGAATCAAACCTAAATCTTGAGCATCTTGAGCTAAAGGTTTAACATTGGAATGCACAAGATGAGTAATACCACGCAAGAGGTTAATACATTGATCACTATCATGGAGAACTTTCTTAAGAGCTTCTATAGCTTGAATGGAATCTTGATTATGGTTTTCTTGAAGAAGCCAATTTACCCATTTTATCAAGTTCAGTGGAAAAATTTTGGACTTGTTCAGGAGGAACTCTTAAAGCGTCATCCTCATCATGAGATGAGTGAGAAGATTTTTGCTCCATAGTAGGATTGGAATCATGAAGAATCAAGTTATCATCAGGGATCCTAAGGAAAGGAGAAGAAGATTCAGGATCAAAGGCACCCGTGAGTCTACGACTTTTTCTAACCAGAATGTTATAAGTAGGACTAGTGGTAGTAAAGCTCATAACCTAAATGAACTAAACTAAGAACACATAAAGCATGAATATGAAATCTAATTAGCATGCAAGATCAATCACAAAGGAAAAATCTAATACTAACAAGATAAAAGGAAAGCACAATAAGGCAAAGGGAAATCTAACACCAAAAAGAAAGAGAGTAAGCTAGTCGGGTTCACCAAAATGAATGATGAAGGTGAACACACACACACAATAAGACAAAGGGAAATCTAACATCAAAAAGAAAGAGAGTAAGCACGTCGGGTTCACCAAAATGAATAGATGTAAAATGGATTCACCTCTATTCAAATGTAAAGGGGGGAATATGAGATCTATTCTCAAAACCCAAATTCCCCAAAGAAGAGATCCGATTTGATCAACCAAAAGGTTAATGCACAATCGAATCAATTTTATGGAAAAGAGTAGGAAGAGAGAGTAAATCCAATAGTTCCCTAATGTGGAGGATTATGTTTACAATATAGAATAATACAAGTACTAACCTCAAATTAGGGCAGATCTGAAAAATTTTGAATTCTAATATCTGTGTGCACTTTCAAGAAAATCTGAAACTTGTCCTGGACTGGAAATGCCGAGACAGAGAAAACCCAGAAATCTTTCTTCATGATGGCTCAGCTCGGGTTTGACCCTCATAAAAGGTCAAATACTGGACATTCTTTATTTGAAGTCCAATTTGAATTCTATTCATAGATCCCAGAAGTTGGCCAAAAAGGGTATCCAAATTCGCTCTCAGATCTAAAACTCCACACCTGTACTTGCAAGAAAATGGGGGTTTTTGTTGTATAGGAGATTTACCTTGGTCAAACCCCAATTTAAGAATTAACCTTGAAATTGAATTGAAATGTATTGTGCATAAACAAAGTAATTGAAATAAATCACCTCGCTTATGTTGAAGTCCTTGTAGAGGATTTGAATCCTCAAATCCACAAGTAGGAATGCTTCAATGGATGTAGGATGTCTCCAATCAATGGTATTTGATCTTCAACACCAATCTTGATTTGATCTTTGCATATGAGAAGGCTTGAATGAATGGAGAAGGATGGATCATCAAAGGGGGCTCCAAAGAGATTGAATCCTTCAATAGCTAACAATGGATCTCCTTGATGAATGGATTCTTGAACACTTGAATGCTTGAAGACTTGCTTGCACTTGAGAGTTCTAGATGCTCGATTGCAAAACTTGATTATGAGATATGAAAACTTGATTGAGAAAACTTGATGTGAAAATGAGAGAGGAAGGCCTCCTTTTATAGTGAACTAGGGCACACTCCTCTAGATGGGCCACCTTGGAGAATTAAATTCCAATTAGGTCCTCACCTTTAGAAAATATACCTAGATTAAATGCAATTAAAATATTTACCATCCTGAAACCTGAAATGGCCAACCCGAAGGCGGGAAAATAAATTTCCTGAAAGCCCGAAGCCTGAAAATTAAAGATCTTGAAAATTTGGAGAAAGGGGTCAATGTCGAGGTTGACCCTGACCTATTCAGGGTCGACCAAAGACCTTGAACTAGTCAGGGTCGACCTAAGACCTTGACCTAGTCAAGGTCGACCTAAGACATTGACCCTGATCCTAAGTTGACTCAGAATCAAGTCAAGAGGCCCCAGGGATGTTCAGAAACCTAAAAACTGATGCCAGAACAAGATAGAATGTCAAGATAGACATAAAATCCTATGATTACTGAGATGAAGGCTAGGAGGATCCATTTCTAAATCCTACCTAGAAAATAGAGCCATGGAAGAGAGAAATTCAGGAGAATCCTTAAGATCCTAACCCTAATTTCACCTAGAATGAAGAAATCAAGTGCGGGGAAGAAGTGGAAAGTGGGGAGAAAAGCCAAATACATGCAAAGACCGATCAAGGCGCTTAACATGACCCCAAACCACCTACTCGAAGGGCTAAACACTCTTATCATGGAAGTGCTTCCATTTTAAGATGATACAGTATTATATGAAATGCACTCATAAAAGGATTTTCTTTATTAATGTAGCTAGGGGAGAGGACCTAGTACTTGAATACATTCCAATAGTTGTTGATTTAATACCCACACTTGTTAATTTAAAAACCACAATTATTGATTTAATCTCCAATATTTTTCACAATAGTGCACCAATAGTTGTGACTTTAAAGTTGTTATTGGTGATGATGACTACCCATAATTGAATCAAATGTATCCTTTATTCTAAAAATCAACCAATCATGTGATGCGACATCAACTGCTCCAATATGGGTGTCTCCTTGGCATGACCATTGGTCTCTTTTCTTGGGGGCTATTTTGGACACCTTGGAAAAAAGCATTCTGATGTGACCATGAAACCTTAGTTATAAGCAGGGGACTTGCCAAGTAAGTTCTTGTAAAAAATTGGGGGTAATTTAAAATTTCTATGTAGGATTTTGAGAAGTGCAAAGTTAGGATGCACAACTAATGGATCTTGTTGTTATATGGATCCTAACTAGACTCTGAGATTAAAATTTTTCTCCACTTTTATCGACACAATTTCCCCCAAATTAATCAACAAGAGTTTGGGGGCGCTCAAGGGGGAGCAGAGCTACAAAGGCATCATGAGTTAATTTTCTATTGGATGAAATATTCTAACCATAATTTAATTGTAATTAACATAAGTCTTGATAAAATAGCTTAGGGTGAAGGTTTTCATATGATAATTTTGTAGTTTTTTGCAGAAATATTGAGTTACGAGAGATTTCTTATTGTAATCAGTTTGATTTACTAGATAATACTATTGCTCTTTGTTTGGTAGATGTAGCCCGAGTTTGGGTAAACCACCTTAAAATTGTCTCTTCGTTATTATTATTTATGTATTTTATTCCTCTCTTTAATTTAATTTTGTATTTAATTAATTTTTTTTCATTCAATTTCTAACATATCATCTCCCCTATATTACATCCTTTTTGATAGATTTGAACAAATTTAGATTTATTATATCGCACTAGTCTAGATATCTTAAATACAAATCTATTAAACACTTACGTAGTCTTAGCTATAGTGCCTCCGGACTTAATTCTCGCAACATTTAACAAATATAATTTTAAATAGTGCCTCCATATTCATCTATCTTCCTCGTGTAGTCAAATATTTACTTTAGATCAAATCAGCCTAGAAGGCTAACATGTCAAGGCTGGATCTTATGTTCTCTTTGATTTTGTTTATAGGTGCTTCATGGAAAAAGAGATTAAAGGGGTCTTCATATTCCAAATTGTTTTATTCAAAAGGGCGAGTGACAAATACAAGGGAAAGTCCAAAAATAAGGTATACTTTAATATCCTCCTTCAATGCCAAAAAAAACATTGCAAAGTATATATGAAGGGGATTTTAACTGAAGCAGCTAAGTTGTACGTGCAAGCTTGGACTAAGAGAACTAATCATGAGTAAGTTAACCAATGGGATTAGTTTAACTTGTCATGAAGCCCTAGCCTACCCGTGGGACAGTAAGAATATCAGGATTTATTGTAGAAAAATAACAGATTTAAAGTTAAAGATCAACATATTAAAACAAGCATCGGATTCTTAATAAATAATAGTATTTATATCAAAAAGCATGGGTTTTTTTAATATGTGATCAACAAGATATCAAGAGAGATGCAATTTGCAAAGAAAGAGTAGTATTTTCATCTTAAAGGGCGGATTTTTATCAGAGAACATCAGTCTCTTGTTCTAAAGAAGCAAATTAACTGTCAGGAAGGCATTCAAATGATAGAGAAGCAATCATTGGTAAGGAGAACATCGAGTTTTTATATGGAAACGACAGTTATCAATCAAAGAGTAGCAGATTAGAATGAAGGAATGCCAAAAATCCATAAAGGATCCATGTTGTAAGGATACAGTTTCCTTAACCTTTTGAATGCTCTTGAGAAGTTAATAACAGTAATCTATGAGATTGCATGCATTGATGGTAGTGGTTTTCAAGTTTTATTTGAGAGGCATAGTGTTTATCATAAGTAGTACGGAAGAGTTTTCTTGCCACGTGTATTTACCTTTTCATGTGTTAAACATCATTGATCAATTAATGAAGAATGAAATGACAGCGAGTTGAATTTTTTTTCGAAACAATGATCAGATTAGAATAGATCATTTCATTATGCAAAAGCATTGTCATGACAAGACAATAGAGAGGAAAATACAAAAGAAATCAAGAATGCTAGAAGAACAAAAAAATGTTAGTGATAAATAAATTGGTCAACATTGCCAAATGATGTGGGAAAGACATTGATGTTTATAGAATGAAAGATGGTGCTATAAAAAATAAAGACAATGCTCAGTGAAGAATACAAAGAAGATATCAAACTCAGTAAAAGAACCACAGTAACAATGAGTTTGTAATTAGATGCATGAAATTAGTAGTAAGATGTTTGAAAGTAGTAAATGAGATATCAAAAATATGGTTCTATGAAATGTTATAGTGGAAGGTCATGATGACAAATGACAATAGTAAATGGTGTGTTGTACAATGCATGATCATAGTGGTCAAAGGGTGTTTAAACAATAATATATAGTGTTATGAAAGTCATGTATGAAGATTCAATGAAAGAGTGCTTGATGACTGAGATATATGAAAAGAATAGTGATGCACAGTGAAATTATTGTTACTATGAAGTGATAGCAGAGGTTCCTAGACAATAATTTCAATGAGGATAACAAAGAGGTGACAGTTTAAGATAGATGAAAAGAAAAAAGTACAAGTGTGGATAGTCACAAGCTCATAGAGTATGGTTGTTGTTATAGATAGTGAACAGAGAAAGAAGTCTAGATAAGAATGTCAAAGCATAGTGAAATTATAAATGCACAAAGACAAATGACTATTGTGATGCAAGAAAGATATGATTAGCGACATGTATATAACCCATGAAAAAGAATCAATGTAAAGCCCTTGTAACTGCCATGAAAGATAAGGCAGAGTATGCACAACAAGTGTGATAATGTTCTCAAGAGAAGAGATCTTAAAATTCCACATCCAAATATTTAAGTTTTCCATAGTGATAACTTTATAGGAGTGGTCTTTTTATTATCTTTAAAGGGAAGGCATTCAAACATTTCCATGAGAACATATTAAATACAATGAATGGAGATCAAGACACACATGTAAACAAAGTGAAAGACCTTGAGATGTAAAGAGTGTAAAGAATTTAGAAGGACTCTAAATTCTGGAAATGGACAAAATAATGCTTTGTTTCAGCAATGAAGAAATTTGAAATTCTCAAAAACAGGGCAGACATAAGAGCTGGAGAATTATGCAAGAAACTACTTGTCTCTATTGAAACTAAAACACTTCTACAATCAGAAATTAAACTTGCAACTACTGGAGCTGCATACAAACTTCTATGAGCTTCACAAAGCTCTTACAAGATCATCTGAAGCAATCACTGCTTAACAGAAAGATCATTCACATCTCTGTCAAAACAGAGTATTACAAAAAACTAAAACTATATCTACTGCTGCATAAAAGAGAAATTACATTCATGTATCTCTTGTGAAAGAATAAAGTTATTATTTCCTTTATAAAGAAATTGCTATCCAAAAGAAGAAGAAGGAAGAAAGAAGAAGTCTGTAAAAGAAATCAGATTTCCCCAAATCTGATTTGAACTTATCTTTCAAAGTCCACACAAAAAAATAGACTTTAAACTTTATTAAAGATAAAGTCAATTAAGGAGGCTTCTAGACAATTTGATTTTATTCTGAAAATCCAACACTCCCCCATTGTCTTGAGCTGACAAAACAAGATCATGTTTGATCCAAACTAACTACGCCAAGATTTCTCCTTAGGCACTCAAAAATTGCAATGCTCAATGGCTTGGTGAAAATGTCTGCTAGCTACTACTCGGACCTACAAAACTCCATTTTTATTTCACCATTCTCAACAAGTTCTCTGATAAAATGATATTTGATTTCAATGTGCTTGCTTCTTCCATAAAACATTGGATTCTTTGACAATGCTATTGAGGAAATATTGTCACAAAATATTGTGGTTCCATCCTCTTGTTCTTTCTTCAAATCTGCCACGATCCTTCTTAACCAAATAGCTTCACATGCTGCTACATTCGCTGTTATATATTCAGCCTCTTGAACCTCTTCTAGAATTATTTCTGCCTCTACCCTTGCCTCTTGCATTAGCTTGAGCTCTGAAAGCTTGCTCTTGAGAAGAATTTGCTGATCTATTAATGCGATGCTCATGGGTTTGGAAAGAACCCATCAACTCATCAACAGTCATTAATGAGAGATCCTTTGCCTCTTCAATGGCAATAACTAAATTATCAAATTTTGAGGGCAGAATTCTCAAAACTTTTTCTAATATTCTTTGGTCCTCCATGGTTTCTCCATTTGTTCTCAACTGGTTTATCAAACCAAAGAGTCTTGAGCTAAAATCTGAAATAGACTCATTGTCCTTCATGAGGAGAGTCTCAAACTCTTTTCGAAACATTTGGAGCTTCACCAACTAAACTTTTTCGGTTCCTTTGAAACTTGTGTGAAGAATATCCCAAGCTTCTTTGGAATAATTAGCTGCTGCTATTCTAGGAAAGATTGCCTCTGTCAAGGCAGTCTCAATCAAGCTTAAATATTTTGCATCTTTCCTCCTTAACTCCTTCTACTAAGTCTTTTGATTGTTTGTGAGGGCAACAAACTGAACTGGGTCAATCACATCTGTGAATCCATTGACCACAAGCTCCCACAAATCATTTTTTGTCATAACAATCCTCATCTTCTTTGCCCAAACATCATAATTTTGTCCATTGAAGGATAGTGGCTGCTGCCAACTCTTTCCTACATCTCCATCCATGTCTCCTGTGCAAGTATAAACAAATACCCAGAAAAAACAAATGCCCAAACTCACAAGGATTGAAGGCCAATTAGCTCTGATACCATGTAAAGAATTTAGAAGGACTCTAAATTCTGGAAATGCACAAAATAATGCTGTATTTTAGCAATGAAGAAATTTAAAATTCTCAAAAACAGGGCAGACATAAGAGCTGGAGAATTATGCAAGAAACTACTTGTCTCTATTGAAACTAAAACACTTCTATAATCAGAAATTAAACTTGCAACTACTGGAGCTGCATACAAACTTCTATGAGCTTCACAAAGCTCTTACAAGATCATCTGAAGCAATCACTGCTTAACAGAAAGATCATTCACATCTCTGTCAAAATAGAGTATTACAAAAAACTAAAACTATCTCTGCTACTGCATAAAAGAGAAATTACATTCATGTATCTCTTGTGAAAGAATAAAGTTATTATTTCCTTTATAAAGAAATTGCTGTCCAAAAGAAGAAGAAGGAAGAAAGAAGAAGTCTATAGAAGAAATCAAATTTTCCCAAATTTGATTTGACCTTATCTTTCAAAGTCCACACAAAAAAATAGACTTTAAACTTTATTAAAGATAAAGTCAATTAAGGAGGCTTCTAGACAATTTGATTTTATTCTGAAAATCCAACAAAGAGCATAGGAACAGATTCCATTGTCACCGTTATACGAAACAAAGAAAAAATCAAGAGCAGCATTAAAGAGCATATTTGATAGGGAAAATGTTGAAAGATCAGGGGGATTCACTATTACAGCAATAAGTTTTTTAGCAGTGAGCTTTTTGTATGTATTGAAAGAGGTCAATACATGGGTGAAATTAGTAATAACTAATATATCATGGAGTCAAGATTTCAAGATGTGGAAAAGTGTTGAAGTTGGAATAACAGTTGCAATTATCGATGTCGTAACAGTAATTGCATGATCAAGTAGAATGTAAGATGATAAGTATGCCATGATCACAAGTAGTGCATAAAGGTACCAAAGAATGCAGTGGCAATGGAGATTGTCCAAGGATAATAATATTACAAGAAAGTATAGACAAGGAATATGATGCAAAAACACAAAGAACAATACTTTGATGCTAAAGAAATATTCGATTCATCTTGAAGGAGCTCCTAGTTCACACAATCAGAGGAGATCATTGTGTCCTCATTCAAAGAGTAGTTGAGGCCTATATAAAGGGAGTTTTTGATAAATGTACAACAGTTAAAGAGAAATCGGAGACTCCACATGAGTGTGTCAGAACTCAGGGGAAGTTTAAAGGCCACAATAAGCAACTTTTATTCACTTTGAGCCCTTTCCTTGGGAGAATTTCAAAGTTGCTTGACCCAAAGGGATCATTTACCAAATTTAGGCATCAATTACCAAAAAAATTTCATTTCTTCTTCTAGATTTCAAGGATCTCTTTCAGTTCTGGGTCCAGTTCTCTTTAGTTCAATTTTCACCTTTGTCTGCACCAATCATTCTCTACACATGAAAATCAATGTCTCTGCCGATTGACCCAAAAGACGTAGGGCAGAAGGCTAGGAATGAAAAACATAAAACAAGGAGGGTTATAGAATGCCCCAGACTGACAAACAAGGATTAACAAGCATGAATTTGTGAATGTGGGAGGTGATGCAAGTGTTTTGGTCATGAGAGAGCTGGCCTGAGATGATGGGATTGGCGGATCATTTGACTCCAGTAAAGTCAGGACAAGTTGCACTACGTGGCCTAAAGAATGTTCATCTATGGTCATAGTTGAGAGTGCATAATGCATTCATGACCATGTTAATTTGGAGATGGCACAATCTTACCTCTAGCTTCTATTTGTCAATGGGTGAGGTGACCATCACCTTTTTTGACATCTGGCGGATATACTGCATCCCCATCTGGGGTATGATCCTAGATTATGTGTAGGAGTTCCTAGATCCATATGAAAAGGTTTTGTTTAGGCGGCCATATGATCACATACCGACTATGAGATATTGACTGCTATGAAGACCAGCGATGACAACATGATTGCACTTGTGATGGGTGGCCCTATACCTAGCAGGGATGACTGGAGGCCGACTAATGTCGAACCATATAGGACATGGATTTCCTTTGGGGTGGGCATGAGTATTGAGCGCCATGCTAGATGAAAAGGGGGAGAGATACTATTGAGGATATACTATCATCAAGGAGTTGTACTATGAGTTACACATGTGTGTCTATTAAAGAAGTAGGACATTAGGGGTGGGAGTGACACTACTACTAGTATGGTCATGGGAGCATATTGTGGTGATATGCCCTATCAAACTACATGATACATTAGTGGCTTATGATTCATATGCATGTAGATATAAACCACTAATCATATATGAGTTGATAGATTCTATCAAATCCATTTACAGAGGAGACTGGATGAGATGCAAGGGGTTGACTAGACTCCTTATGTAGGGTGTGAGGCATGGGGACATTGGGTCTTATAGAAGTAGGATTATGTAGAGGAGTGATGGGATGACTACTACTACCTCAGGTTTGCACAGACTGAGTGTTGGCTCATTGGGCACACAACATATATGATTGCTCGATATATATGTCATCCCAAATGTTGCAATAGTTCGGTCAACTAAAAGATATCATCCAAGATGCATTTTCTCATCCACTAGTCACATGGGAGGTTGGCAGCTTGTGGGGTATTAGGTTATATTTGAGGGGTGCGAGAGCATCTTGGTTGGGGATGGTGTCTTTTCTATGGCATCAGGGACAAGATTTGGTTCATGATGTAGGAGTGATTCCTGCATATTCTCAGTGGTGGGTGATTCATATGCCCATTAGATTGATTTTTCTAGGAGTAGTACAGATGGATGAGTAGCTAGTAGGGGGTAAGGATGGTGTTGGTGCAGATGGGGATGATGGAGGAGATGATGGGAGAGATGGAGGAGGGAGGGGAATAGGAGGCTAGAGAAGATAGAAGAGGATTGTCAGTTTAGATACTTGTAGATATAGCCCATCCAGTTATACCTTCACAGGTACAAGGATGAAGTTATACCTTCACAGGTACAAGGATGAGGACCATAGCCAACATAGGTACAAGGACCACCTCTAGGGTAAATTACAGAGGATGTGCATGATACAGTAGTTGCAGAGCAAGATGTCCTATAGATAGAGGTGAGGAGAGTACATGGACTCTTAGCTACAACCTAGACATCGGAGGGCATCTTATAGAAAGAGTTTTGTAGGTTTCAAGGGGTGTTATTTGGGGAGAGAGCATGAGAAGATAATGCTTAGAGTTCTCTAGATACACTATAGGCCCGAGTTGATGTCAGAGATTTTACCATCATCGAGAATCATACAGGGGTGATATCAGGGAATAAACAAGTAGATCAAATACTACATCAGATAGATGCTCTAAGATTAGAGCTACAGAGGATTACATGGGAGAGGGATACCTACCAGTGCAAGGAAAAGGAGTACAAGGGATAGTGAGAGATTTTTATATAGGTTGTGTCTAGACCTGGCATGATGCAGATTGTATAGGAGACTTGTGTTATGCATAGATGAGAGATCAGAGTAGTTCGTGAGATGGAGTACTATCATCATCTATATTATGAGGTTGTTCCTAAGGATGAGAGGGTTGTAGTTTATAGTGAGAGGTCACAACAACATATAGCAGGTGGAGGGGCTTTACAAGTCTTGGTAGGGATGAGACCTCTTTGGGATAGAAGGGGAGATGGGACAAAAGGGGAAGGCCTATATGGTTAGCCATCTTCATGATATATACCTATTATTTTTTATACACATGCATTTTTTGGAGTATTTCAGATGTATAGCAGCATTTTGATGTATATGTATACATGTATATGTGATGGACACTGATGTATTTGTAGACTTTAGACATTTTATTCTTTCATGAGGGTTTATATATATACATGATTTTGATGGTCCTATGTGATGTGTGTACTTTCTAATTCCTATATGCATATGTTAATGGATGATGATTTATTGACTGACGTATGTGATGTAGGATGTGTGTGATTATGTGAGGATTCTGACATATTTTTCATGTAGCGATGTGCACATGTGATGAGTTATTATGGTTATGGATAGATAATACTTATATTTGTTTTATGGATAAATTTATGGGATTTATATATATGATGTATGGAAATGAGTTTGTTATGATTAATACAATATGGGGTAAATTATACATGGATAGTAAATGCAAATGTAAGATAATGATTAATGCTATGGATAATAAATGAATAATGAACCTAAAATGCATATAAATGATTATGATTAGATGATTATAATAGATTAAATTTGAAGTCAATACTTAAACTCATCATCCATATAATAATGTAACTAATGCATTAAATGAAATAACCTAAGGGGATGTAACTAATGAGGACTCAAACTAGGACATTGTTTTGTGTGTATCAATCATAACCAATAGGATCATTTAGCTAGCCTTAGGTGGGAGGGAATAAACATGAATATTACCAAGAGTAAAATGCAATATGACCTTAACTAAAATGCATCCTATCTACATAATTTTTGTGGGATTATATTGTATTTATGTTGGATAGCACACCCTAGTTTTATTTTTTAAAAGGAGGTATGCATCATGTGTTATAAAAGAACAGATGACATGGTTCCTTTGAGTGGACTAGACTCTCAAACACACTAGATAGTTTTAGGAATATAGATGTAGATTTCATAGTCATGATGGAACCAATGATAGATATGTACTAGAGAGGTCTGGGAACACTCAAGTCTTTGAAGGGATGTAAATGTGCTAACTCATTGCCCCTAGTACAATATGCATAATCACAACTTACAAATGAACAAGAATTCTCTTAAAGTATCAGTAAACAGATCATAATGCAAATGACGCATGTATCAAGTTTCACCATTCACAATATACCAAACTATGAAAGATCAAGGCATTCATGGGTAGGATCCATTGACACAAAAAGATAAAATCAACAGAGAAGGCCTTGTGACCAAGTAGTCATTCGGTCCATAGTTCTTTCCATGAACAAAATGGGATTGATGAATTTAACTTGAGCCGATTGAGGAATGATGCATCTTACAGGGAAAGGATTGATTGAATGATATAGATGAATATTTACTGGAAATAGATTTGAAAGGAAAAATATCTAAGAGATTCGATCTTGATTGTTGATTTTGATAAGCACTTTTGTGGTCAATGTGTCTGGGAAAGAAGCTCAATGTGATGGGGTTAAGCTCAACTTGCTGGGATTTTACTCGGATCTTTATCACGACATGTAAAAAAGGGCTTTGGAACAAGGACTAGGATGAAGACATGTTGTATGGATATGAAAATATGACGAAGGACATGGATATGTACAATAGGCAGGATCCAAATCTACTTTGTGTGGTACCTAAAACAAGTTTTCACCATGGTACTTTCCTAGAGTGCTTGTTTGTGAAGTTTAAACTACCAGATGATATTATTTTTCTTATTTCTTTTCTTTTTGTCAAGGTGCTTGATTACTAGGTTTTCACCAAAACAATGATTTTTTTCAGGAACTTTTTCTCTTGTTTAAGATTTTTTTCTTTCCTGATTTTTAGGCTTTTTTCAAGATCATATGTATTATTTTTGGAATTTTATGTAGAACCTTTTCTGATTTTTAGTAATTTTTGTTGAATAAACACTATATATAAACTACGCATAAAATCACTTTAGATGCAAAATATTTACAGGATCAGGGAGTAGATCTCCTTCAGGTATTTCTATCTGATATGTTGTAGAACTGAACTTGGCAGTAACAAAAAATTGACCTGACCAATTGGGCTCAAACTTTCCTTTCTTTTCTCAACCTTAGAGATTCTTCATATTGTGTTGCAAGACCAAATTACCAACCTCAAAATTGTGAGGTTTGATCTTCTTGTTGATCTATAAGTGCAGGCAATTTTGATACACACAGAGGTGTTCCAAGGTATTGAGGCATCTCTCATCAAGGAGTTGTAGCTCTTGCAAGTGCAAAACTTGGTATTCTTCTTTAGACATCAGGTTCTTGAGAGAAATCCTGAGGGAGGGGAGCTCAATTTTCATAGGAATGACAACCTCGGCACCATATACAAGGGCGAATAGATTGGTTCCAATGGAAGTAAAAATAGAGGTGCAGTAGGCCCAAAGGGAGGGATTGAGTTATAGGTGCCAATCACGGCTAGCGTCATCAACAATCTTCTTGATAATTTTCAATATTGTTTTATTTGTAGCCTCAACTTGACTGTTTCCCTATGGGAAGTATTTAGATGAGCAATATTGGATAATGCCAAATTTTATACAAAGGTCTGTGACATCTTTATTCTTGAAGAAAAATCCATTATCAGTATGGAGATCTTTTGGGATGCCATAGTGACAAATGATATAGTTCACGATGAACATGGAAATTTGTTTCCAATAGTGTATGCGAGGGGGATTGCTTCAACCCACTTGGTAAAATATTATGTGGCAACTAGAATGTACTTGTGGCCACTGGTAGAGTTGGGGAATATCTGGCCCACAAGGTCAAATCCCAAGCAGGAGAAGGGAAAAGGTGTGATGGTGGATTGGAGGGATTGATCAGGTGCATGTATCAAATCGCCATGTTGTTGGAAAAGAACACATTTCTTTACATAGTGATAGTTCCATCCTACTCCATTTTAGGCCAGTAATATCCTGTGTGTAACAACTTCTTTGCTAAGGTGAGGCCACTAGAATGGGCTCCAAAAATTCCTTGATGTACCTTTTCCAAGGTTGTTTGTTCTTCTTCTGTATTTAGACATCGAAGAAGATTTCCATCAAAGTGTTTTTGAAATAGGGTGTCTCCAAGGATTGTGTCACTAGTACATTTGACCTTATTTTTCTACCAAAATTTTTGACCATCAATTAAAAAGAGGTTTAGGTTGGTCGGATTATAGAAAGAAAACTTTCTTCTTTTTTTAATCCATGCTCGTGTTATTCAAAATTTTGACCAATACCATGTAGGTCAAAATTTTGACCAAAATGGGCATAACTTTAAAAAAAATATTTCATATCTCATTTCATTGTGAGATCAAGCTTGGAGTGCATGAAGGAGGAGCACCTGTGAGGGTTTTATCTATTATTTGGTGTAAAAGGAGGACTGACTGCGAGGGTTGCCACTGTTATTTAGTGTAAAAGGAGGACCACCTGCGAGGGTTGCCACTGTTATTTGGTATAAAAGGAGGACCACCTACAAGGGTTGCCACTATTATTTTGGTGTAAAAGGAGGACTGCCTATGAGGGTTGCCACTGTTATTTGGTGTAAAAGGAGGACCGCCTGTAAGGATTTCCTTACTCTACATTTGTCTGGCATTGTTTTATGCTTCTATGCTATTGGTACTTGTTGGTTACCTACTTAGGGCCCATGAGCAATGTGCCAGGGCATCATGTATTGTGTATTTGCTGGCACATTTTTTATCAATGTATAAGGGTTTGAGATTTTGATCTCTATTTATATACATTGCTGCTATTGCATTCATGAGGTACTTATTAATAAGCCCATGGCTATGTTCTTCACATTACATGAAGCTAGGGCATCATTATTTTATGTTTATCCTAAATTTTCTACTCATGAACAACCCATGAGTGATTTATTGTTCATCCAAGTGTCATTGTTACTTGTTGGTTACCTACTTAGGGCCCGTGAGCAATGTGCCAGGGCATCATGTATTGTGTATTTGCTAGCACATTTTTTATCACTATATAAGTGTTTGAGATTTTGATCTCTATTTATATACATTGCTACTATTACATTCATGAGGTACTTATTGATAAGCCCATGGCTATGTTCTTCACATTACATGAAGCTAGGGTATCATTATTTTTTATTTATCCTAAATTTTCTACTCATGAACAATCCGTGAGTGATTTATTGTTCATCCAAGGCACCATTGTTACTGGTTGTTAGGGATCTAAATGGATTGTTATGGTATTATGATGCATTTACATTGAAGTCTTGGATAGTTTCTATTAAAGCTTGAAAGTTTTTAATCCCTCAAAATGTGACTATCCATGTACAGTCAGGGTATGTAACAGTCTATCAAAATAACCCCACCCCATATAAAAAAACCAAAAAAGATCAATACAATGACAAGTTTGAAGCCAAAAACCATCCCTGCAACAGGCCCACAAATGAAAAGAAAGCATTTCATCATAATTCTTCCAAAACATAGCTTAAAATGGGCATCTTGACAATCTGGACACACTCAAGAGGATTCCCAAACCACCGAAATCTTCTATCTAGGTAGATTGTCACCACACACTGGAGCGGCAAGAGCAAGCTGCATATGCAAATTCTTTCTTCCGACTGCTCTCCCATGACAATGTCTCGACTCCTTTAATAGACCCACTTGACCATAATCACCAGCAATCTTAGCACACCTCTAAGCCTTTATCTCTTGGATAAAAAGATAGTTCTTGATGTTGTGCAACCCAATTTAGGTTCTGGCACACCTTTCTTCCTTTTCATTTTCATCACTCCAAAGAATCAAGGGATGAAGGAGGGGAGTAAACTCACTCGCATGCATCCAAACACCACCTAGAACTGCAAAACCTTCCCCTGATATGGAATTAATGAGAATGGATTCCATTCCTCCTCTCCATTCATCCTTCACATACTGGAGTATTAGTTGGGTGGTATCTTCCTATGTAGCCAACTCTAAACACCAAGCCATAAGCATTGATGATATATGGACATTAGTGTTTAGAAACACTTATTAGATCAAAATAGAAAATTAAGTGTTGGGGATTTGATTGACATGACTAGGAAAAATAGCTTTGTTAAAATATCTATTCCTCTTGTGTGGGCATTATATTCTTTGTACACTGATGACCTAAAGTGAGTGTGAACACTTCCCCTTTTATATGGAGAAGGAAATTGGTTTTGTGGTTAGCACCCTCATTTGTGAAGGAATTTTTTTTCCCTTATGTAGTCTATGAAAGTAATTTTGGTTTTCTTCTTTATTAAACATCTAGGGTATAGTCAATTTAATAGTAGTTTGACATAAAATATATGAAGGCTACTTAGTTTATCTTAAGGATAGAGATAATTTAATTTTAACTTTGGTTGTGTTAAAAGAACTATGTTGACTTTATTTTGTAGTTGTTTAACATGAGAGTTTGTAGATTAATAGGAGTTCACATTTTTATGGGAAGGTATCATTTAATTGAGCATTAATACCCGTCATCCAACCTCATGCTAGTATGCTTGGATACCTTGTATACACTATTTTTCATTAGACTAGACATTATCCAAATAGTGAGTATTTATATAAAGTGCTATAACACACAGGCGGTCCTCCTTTTACACCAATTAATAATAGTGACAACCCTCCTAGATAGTTGGATAATGTCTAGTCTAATCCAAGTACACTAGCATGAGGTACATGAGTTATGTTCATCTCACTAGATATAGATGGGCATTAATGCTTAATTGAATGATAAATTCCCATAAAAATGTGAACTCCTATTAATCTACATCAATCTACAAACTCTCATAAATATTAAAGCATCCCTGTTTATTTTCTGCAATAAATAGCCTACCAAATTAAGTATTGTCCAACAATAAACTCTTTCATGTTGAGAGAAGTGCAGCCTTACAAAGAATTATCTACAAAAGTTCAGTCCAGAATGGAGTTCCTGTGAGAATGTTGCTTAACAATACTGGAAAAGCTACCGTTCAAGTTCTCCCTCTAGGTCCGAAGCAAAGATAAATATGATATCCCTCCCTGGGAAATATTATAACATAAGACCTGTGTTATCATTGCTAAAAATAGTTTTAGTTTCTTTTATTCGAAAAAGGGTTTGTGTTTTCAGTTAATTGGTTTATGTAAATCTATTTCAGCAACCGTTATCTTGATAAGCTCTCTGTTTGGTTTCAACACCCATGTTAGTTTTGAAGTAAACAGTGGTATAATATCATTTAGGTTTTCTAAATTATGGTAAAGTTTTGTGTTATACCCATATAGATCAATGGATAGGTTTTAGTCTCTATAACTTGTGTGGATAGTTCTTGTTTATATCCCTATTTCATATTGGGCTTCATACATATTGTTGATTTTTCATTAAAATCATAAACCTCATTTTGAGTTCTCTTGTCTGTGATTATATGTCAAACCCTAATTTGATTAAGGTTTTTTTTTGGAGTATGGTTAAGATACATTGTGTTAGTCTTTGAATTAATTGTAATGTAACCCTATGTCGGGTCATTGTTCTATTTGTAAACCAGTGTTGTGTTTATGGAGGGTTTAGTTAACAAGTTAACACATTGTGTAAGGGATGAAATCATGACAGTCTCAGGATTATTATTTTAAAATAGTAAATGTTCTTGAAGACTATTTGTTAGAGACACTATTCAAACTTATTGGAGATAACAAAAGATATTGTTATGGTTATCTCAGAACAGGAAATGGTTATTATTTTGTTAAGGAATTCTTTTTTGAAAACTATTTTGTGACAGTTAGACATGATATTCAGTTTTTTAAAAGGATTTTTTTTCAGATCAAAGGTTAAAGACTATATAAATATATTATTCTTTTTCTCTCCATTGTAGAGAGTTGTACTAAAAAGAAATATATTTCAAAAGATGAAAAAGGAATGTATTATTTTATAATCTATTCTACTACAATATTCAATGCGCTGTTATATATTGCAATTTTGAAACACTTCATAGTATTATATATAGAAATATATATATACTTTTATGATGTATTTGATGAAAAGTTTCTCTCTGAGTCTTAGATGATGCAAGACCAGAGACTGTATTAAAATGAAACAGACATAATACTCTGTATTTGAGAAATGGAAATTATAAAGTTGTAAAAGGCCAATGAGACATTGATAAATTCAGTGAGGCAATAAAATTTTAGTGAGGCATATAAGAAAAACTGTCAGTGAGATAGCACTATTAGTGAGACAACCAATCAGCCAGTGAGGCATTGATAAAGTCAGTGAGGCAATAAAATTTCAGTGAGGCATATAAGAAAAACTGTCAGTGAGATAGCACTATTAGTGAGACAACCAATCAGCCAGTGAGGCATTGTACAAAGGATATTACAAGATAAGCTAGTGAGGCAAACTAGCGAGTGGTTTTATTCCCTAAGAGGGTTTCCACTTAGGACACATCTTGAGTTATATTTCTTGTGTATGTTCTTGTTTATATTGCTACCTGCACTATTTTTTTTTGGGGGTATTGCTCAAATTTGTAAAAGATTTCAAAAGATTAAAAATACTCTATGATCACTGATTCACCTTTAAAAGATTAAAAATGACTTTGAGGGATACTCTGTCCAAGAATTTAAATTAAGTCAAGGTGACTATCTTAATGAGCCCTTTGGGAAGTTTAAACACAAAGACCCAAACCATGCCAAATTGACTGGTGACCAGTCCTATCATAGGGGATAGTTTTGATTGCATTTTAAGATTTCACTTTACATGTCCCATTAGAAAAAAATATAAGAGATACTAATCCTTCTGTTCTATCCTCTATTAGAAAATATTCCATGGTAATGAATGAAGAATCTGGGTTCCGTACAAAAACTCAAACTACTGAAACAAATATCTTGCTAATATTTTATTTAGAACATCTACCTCTTTCAAATTCATGAAAAAGGGTCTATGAGAACATCACCTCTATGTAGCTAAATCCTTTCATAGAGGTGATGTTCAACTAAACCCTTTTTCATAGAGGTGATGTTTTCATAAACCAATTAACTCAAAACACAAACCCTCTTTCAAATAAAAGAAACCAAAATTTATGAGAACATCACCTCTATGTAGCTAAATCTCACTCTGAAAATGATATTCTTTTAGGAAACAATGAAAATCCTCTATGGGTTCATACTTATTGTGACTTCCCATGGCGCACTATCATTGCTTGTACACTGTATTTTTCCAATTCTTCTAAATTGTCACTATCTTTGAAAATTAATGCCATATGTTGCTTACATTTGATTCAATTTCCATATTAATTACTCTCTTCAGTTGTATTAGTAACTTTTGCCTTAAGCATGTGTGATGCAAACATGTAACATCTCTTTTATCCTCTAGTTTTTTTTGTTCATTTATATTGCACTTTTGATGGCTTCTCTATATGTAATGATGATGCTCTATTTCTTGGTAATTGTGACTCTTAATGATTAAACCATCTCTTGATCATGTTATTGCACTTGATTAATAAATGCTTTCAAAATCCAAGAACTGTTTAACATTAGATATAGAAGTACAAAAAATAAGGCCCCCATATACGTACATCATCTGAGAGCTTCACATTGTTTGTATGGATGTGAAGCACTTCCAACCTGCCTACTTCATCCAGAACCCCAATATCAATCTCCCTGTCGAACCTTCCAAACCTTCTGAGTGCTGGATCAATACTATTTGGCCGGTTAGTTGCTCCCATAACAATAACATTTCTCAAATTTCTGAAAACTTCACTAGGTATCCAACAGTAACCGCACATGTCCTTTGGATTTCAAATCTTCACCATACATGAAACACACATGGCCAGGTGGTCACATTAGGAGTTGGTTGAAGCTAGTTGGCTCCCAAATTGCAATGTGAAGAATGAAAAAGGGTGGCATGAGCCTCCGTTGTTGAAAATGCAGCCTTGGTCAAAACATGACCTCCACAATGAAACAAAATCCCTTAAAAACAAATCACTGCTATTCTTTAATTTAGTTCACAGCCTTCAAATAACACAATCCACCATTAAAGGAGATAATTCAGCCTCCTTATGATGCTTGATTAATGAAGAATTTTGAAATTCCAACCTTGATAATTTGCAGCTTGATGTAATTGCTTCAACTTCACATTCTTGATTTACTTCAGCATCAAGAATAATATCCACAGATTCAGTAGTCTAGTGAGGAGATTTAGGAAAGTTTTTTGTGTTGTCTCTGTTAAGGTAGATTGATCATGATAAAGATTGAAAATGACATGATGGGTATTGAAAACAACTTGATCTTTTTAGAATGAAGATTGAAAAGAACATAGAAAGACCCCACCTTGAGACCCTACCCTTAGCAAATTGGTATGTTATCAATAATGTGCCTTAGTGTTGTAGCTTTTTGGAACCAGGGAAAAATGTTTCAAATCATGGGCACATAAATTAGGGACTTTGCATGTCAAATTTTCATTATTTTAATGAAAAGATCTTTTTGGGAGCGAAAATGGAGTTGTGTGCCTATGTGCCGTAGAATGACATCTTTGTTCAAACCATTGATTGCAAACATTTTTTAAGTACTTGAATATACAATAGAACAATAGTGGTGAATGTATGATTATTATAATCATATGATTATATGTTATAATATTTATGTAATAAATGTAGTAACGATGGTGCAGTAAATTATTGATATAGGCTCAATGGCTCTTGTCAATGTGCCAAACTATCAATGTGGTGGTGGGTAGTGTGTGTTGAAGACTTCATGGACACAAAGCAACCCTGGATGATAATTTTGGTGTTGTCCAAATAGAAAAAAGGTTGCTAATGTGTATATATTTAATGCTTCTAATGTAAATACTATTCATTATATTATAAAAACTAATGTAGATTGGGCATCACAGGGAAATAATGGCTATGGATACTTTAGTTGGGTCGATGACAACTCATCTGCATCTATCCACCCATCTCCACTTATCTGCGATGAAGGATTTGAGTGCAAAACATGTCACGCTAGGGAAAATGCTGAAATTACATTTTTATGATGCCTTCTCTGTATTGTAATCGCATATCTTTGTTGTGACCATATGCGGAGATGAGCTCAAGAATTAGTCAGTTTAGTATTTTCATATTGTAGCTAATATTTTAATATGGATATGGTATAACTTCTCTTTGCCTCAAGTGCGCATATATATGGTTTACATCTTTTTTTTACAATAATTCTTCATGTTTATGGCTAAGGTGAGCCCCAATCTTCTATCAATCATTTCCATTTAAGGCTTATCATTGCCATAAAGGTTTACATTCAAAATTTGATTACAATAAGATCAATATATGATCAAAACAATATCATATGACCATGAAGGAAGGAAGGTTTGACATAAAATATATGAAGGCTACTTAGTTTAACTTAGGGATAGAGATAATTTAATTTTAACTTTGGTTGTGTTAAAGGAACTATGTTGACTTTATTTTATAGTTGTTTAACATGAGAGTTTTTAGATTAATAGGAGTTCACATTTTTATGAGAATGTATCATTCAATTGAGCATTAATGTCCATCTATATCTAGTGAGATGAACATAACTCATGTACCTCACGCTAGTGTGCTTGGATACCTTGTATGGGCATGAGTTACATGAGTTATGTTCATCTCACTAGATATAGATGGGCATTAATGCTCAATTGAATGATACATTCCCATAAAAATGTGAACTCCTATTAATCTTATTCAAATCTTATTTAATTCATTACTACATAAAGATATAATCTTTTTATATAAATATAGACTAATTAAATAATTGAGAGAATTTGGATCAACATTTGATTATATAACTCAGACCTAGCACAAGAAAGAGAGAGAGAGAGAGAGGAATGATGAGGATATTGATGCTCCACTTAGCTGATACCATATTGATGCTCCTCTTAGCCATTATGGTAACAGCTAGTGGAAAGATGTCTCACACCATCATTGGTGCAGGAGGTGTATTCAAATAGGGCATCCTAGTGGAAAGATGTCTCACACCATCATTATACGGTGGAGAATAAATTGAAGTAACAAAAGATTTTTTCTCAAGTTGTGCATGGTGAGACATCGAATTAGGAAATTGGAAATGCATGTAAAGTGACCAATGTTACGAAGGGAGTGGATGGTTTGGATGATGGGAAGAGTGCTAGAAAGGTAGCAACCACACCAGAGGGAAAAGAAAAGAAAAGACATGTTGGGTGCTAAGACCAAAGGGTAGAGAAAAGAATGTAGCTATCCCTGGTTCAGGCCAGGTTCTAACCCGTTACAAAATTACCAATTATCATTAAAAAAACAAATAGTAAAGTAACATAACAAAATACACAATGATATATATTAATGCAAAGTAACACCTAAAGATAAATATCTAGACTAATCACCAAGCAGGATGTTGTTGGTGATTACTCTGCATATTTATTTTCACTTGTTTTTTTAACAAATTGAAACAATAAGATACAAGTTGAGGAAAATTAAATCAAAAAATGTAAAATGCTAACACACAAGCTCAAAAAAAAGCATTAAGAAATTCATAACCAAATCTAGTTTGCAAAAGCCGCCACAATTGAAACTCACCTTCTCAATATGTTCTCTAATAGAATACTTGCAAACCCACTAACAAATCTCTGTAATAGAATCAAGTTCTCAACTTGAAATTCACTCATAAAAAATCAACATACCTATGTAGCAATAGAATCAAGTTCATCAAAAAATAGGACACAAGGAGCTCATCCTCTGGCTTTATCAAAAATTTCCCTCACATTTCCCTCACTCTCTCCAAACCACATTGTTAACAATTCAGGGCCCTTCACACTAATGTCTTTCCACAACCCAGTGGTCCATAAAATAACACTCCTTTTGAAGGAGACATGACAAATTTTTCAAATTTCTCAGGATGCTCCATTGGATATTGAACAATCTACATGCAAACTCATAATGAATTTTGTTAGTTAATATCTCCTTGCATAGCAGACTTTCTGCATTAAAAGAAAAGAAAAGCAGAAATAGTGTACCTCTTGAAGCTCCCTCTTGACATTTTCCAACCCTCCAATATCTTCCCAAGAGACATTTGGAACTTCAACCACCTGTCAATATTTTTCCAACATTCATAAGAAAACTTGCCAATCTTAAATTATCACTATGTCTTTGAAAATTAATGTCATATGTTGCTTACATTTGATTCAATTTCCATATTAATTACTCTCTTCATTTGTATTAGAAACTTTTTTTGTAAGCATGTGTGATGCAAACCTGTAACATCTCTTTTATCCTCTAGTTATTTTTGTTCATTTATAGTGCACTTTTGATGGCTTCTCCCTATGTAATCATGATGCTCTATTTCTTGGTAGTTGTGACTCTTAATGATTAAACCATCTCTTGATCATGTTATTGCACTTGATATATGATTGTTTCATGTAGGTTCCTTGGTTGATCTCTTATCTCTAGTTGAACATACTATAATTATTCATTATCCTTGTATGCATGTCATGTTCTGATCTATGTTCCCTCTTAAGCTAGTCTCTTTGTATGTCACTGCCCTACTAGCATTGTTTCTTCATCACTATGATGTGCACTATCCATGTCTGTTTGCATGATTAAACTGTTTAATTTACTGGATACCCAATCAGCATTATCATTTTATTCTTTTATTCATTCATTTGGAGTTATATTTAGAGGTAGATATTTGTTATTGATTTCATGTTTATCTGTTACATATGCTATTTACTGTAAGAAAAATAGAATCATTCATGAATTTAGAAAGAAAGAAGAATATTTTCTAACTAATTTTGAGGATTAATATAAAATGGATTTCTATAATAAGGCTTTAGAATAATATAGACTAATATATAATAGATTTCCATAACAAGACTTTATAATAATAAATTTTATATCAGATGTGGATGTGGATGTGAAACCTATATAAGTCATTGTCATCTTTATTATCTATTGTAGAAAATACATCTGAAGCACTAGCAGAAGCACCAGCGGGTCTATCTGGAAATCAAAATTCAGAACCAAAGCCTTGATATTGCTGTAGATTTTGTGCAAAGGCTTGATACTTCTGAATATCAGCATCACTGACACTTCTTCAGGCATATTTCATTGACTCCTCAAAATGAGCATCCTTTATTTCAGCTACCTCATCACTATCATCCTCATCCATTGCCTCGGGGTTCTCACTTCTTTTTCTTTCACATTCAATATCCTATAAAAGTGCAGAGGAAAGAGAACATGACAAATTGAAATAATAAGATACAAGTTGAGGAAAATTGAATCAAAAAATGTAAAATTCTAACACACTAGTTCAAATAAAAGCATTAAGAAATTCATAACCAAATCTAGTTTGCAAAAGTTGCCATAATTGAAACTCGCCTTCTCAATATTTTCTCTAAATATCATACTTGCAAGCCCGCTAACAAATCTCTATAATATCGGCTCCACTAAATCCTTGGGTATAACAGGCCAATGCCATTAGGTCCACATCCTTTGAGATGGGTGATTTTCTCAAGAAAGACTTGAAATTTTGATAACGTGAGGACTCATTAGGTTAAGGAATGGTTAAGGACTCTATCCACAGCACCACCAGCATCCCCAACAAGCAGATGGATTACTAGAGCCCAAAGCAGTCTAGAAAATAGAACGAGCAGGCACCCACTGGCAACAAGTAGCAAAATGAGTGTGGACACTTGAAGATAAATATCTAGAATAATCACCAATCAGGATGTCGTTGGTGATTAGTCTAGATATTTATCTTCATTTTTTTTTTAAACATTCCATATTTAGTCAAAATTTTGACTAACCATGGTCAATGTTTTGACTAATCGATGTCGAAACTCTAACCATGTTTGGTCTAAAAATTGACCATTTTGCATCGAACTATAGCGTCGTGGGTTTGGCATCTTGGTTGGAGCAGCCAAATATTTTGACCAATATTGGTCTATATTGCATTACCATGTGGTTGAAATATAACCGTCATGGTTTTCACATCCTGGTCGAACGGGCCAAGCATTTTGACCAACTTTGGTCAAATTTTTTATGAATATTCAACCACTTGCTAATGTCATTTTCAACCAATATTATCGTCGAACATTTTATGATTAAAGATATATGTTGATATTTCGACAAGAAAAATAGAGACCAATCATTTGGTTGAGTATTCGACCCATTTGGGTAGAAACTTTGACCAATAGTCTGTCAAAAATAGGTGCAAATTATACTAGTGTGTAACAGGATGTACAAAAAATGAAAGTTTTCTATTGGTTAGGTGTAAGGGTGAGGGGAATGATCTTATCATGAAGGTAGGAAAGGATTTCTTGGTACCATGGTGATTCAAGACCAACAAATTTCAGTCACCATCTCAAATTTTGGTTGTTCATAGGCAAGGACCATGAGATTATGGACAAGAAATTTGCATTGTGTACTCACCCCTGGCATGGATATCAAAGAACCAATAGTAGCCATGGTGTCTTCTACTTTATTATTTTCTCTAGGGATCTATTGGAAAATGACTTTTAAAATTTTGTTAGAGATCTTTGATCTTGTGACAAGACAGAAGCATCTTATCATCCTTTGTGTGATATCCATCTATGACTTGTTTCATAACCAATTGGGAGTCACCAAAATTAAGTAGACTTTTGATCTTCTATTTGATAGCTCGGTGAAGCCTTGTGACTAAGGCCTCATATTCTTCTCTGTTATTGGTACATGAAAATGTCAATTTTTATGGTTTAGGAATCAAATCCCCTTTTGGTGTAAAAAATTGAATACCTACCCCTGATCCTTTCTGAGTGAAATATCCATCAAAGTAGAGATTCCAATGAATGCTAGGGGTAACAATCATGATGGTTTCATCCAAAAAATTTGTGACAATAGGATGATCTCCTAGAATAGGAGCCTCTTCAAGTTGATCTATAATTTATTTCCCTTTCATTGTCTTGCATTATGCATAAACAATATCAAACTCATTGATTATCATGACCCATTTTTTTATGCAGTCTGTCATAGTAGCTTTAGATAACAAATAATTGAGTGGTTCAATCTTTTCTATCAACTGTACCTTATGATTAAGCATGTAATAACATAGCTTCTATGCTAAAAAGACTACATCTAGGAAAGCTCTCTCAATAACTATATAGTTGAGCTCATAACCTACTAAAGTTATATTGAGGTAGTAGATGGCATATTCTTTTTGGTTGTCATCTAACTATGCGAGGAGAGCACCTAGTGCTACTATAGTAGTTGAATGTATAGGATAAAAGGTCAACCTGGAACAAGCAAGACCAATACTAGTAGACTAGCTAGATATTCCTTGAGTTTTTTAAAGGCCTTTTGACACAAGAAATCCTAAATGAATTTGATATCCTTTCTTAGAAGGTGGTAGAAAGGATGCACTTTGTCTGCCAATTTTGACACAAATCTTTGGATAGACTAAAGTCTACCCTACAAGAATCACAGTTTTTTTAGAGTCTTAGGAGGTGGAATCTCCAAGATGGATTTCACCTTCTTACAATCCATCTCTATTCCTCTATGAGAGACAATGTAGCCTAACAATTTCTTGATTTTACACCAGAGACATATTTCTTGGGATTCAGTCAAACCTTGTACTTCTCCAATCTGTCAAAGATTATAGTAAGGATAGAAATGTGTGATTCTCATGTCTTGGATTTGCCTAAAATATCATTCACATAGTCTTCCATAATTACATGACGCATATCATGGAAGATAGTTATCATGGCTCTCTGATATGTGGCACCTAATTTTTTTAGACCAAAGGGCATGACTTGGTAACATAATGTACCCCAAGGTGTGGTGAATGTAGTTTTTTGCGGGTCCTTTACTACTATATGAATATGATTGTATCCAAAGAAATCTTCCATAAGGGAAAACATCTCATACCCAACAAAAAAATCCACTATGATGTCAATATTAGGAAGTGGAAAATAATCCTTAGGATAGGCAAGATTGAGATCTATGAAATTGGTATCGATTTGGATCCCCCTAGAGGGTTTACCTACTGGCAAAATTTTGGAGACCCACTCAGGATAATCTATGGGTCTGATGAATTTTATTTCGAGAATATTTTATAGTTCATCTTTTACAAACTTCTACTTGTGGATGAATCTTTCATATTTTTTCCTTTATAGGTTTGATTTTGAGATCCACAAAAAGATGATGTATAGCTAGATCAGTATCTAGCACGGGCATATCTTTATAACTCCATGCAAATTTGATTTGTGCCTTCTGTAAAAATGTAGTCATGGCTTCTTTTTCTTTTTCATTGAGGGAAGCTACAATGTATGTTATCTTTGGATTTTCTTTAGTGCCAAGATTAACTTCTATAGTATCTTCTATGAGAATAGAAAAAAAAATTGACATTAATGACATAAAATGAAATTCAACTCTCCCCTCCTCTAGTGCCTCAGAAAGGTTATCACTAGAAGATACATCCTTTATTTTATCTTTTTATTCATCCATCGGTGCTTCAGAAATGTTTTCACCCAAGGATGTTTTATCACTTTTTGGATTTTTACCTTCTTCACTTTTGTGACTAAGGGAGTTGACTTGGATACCAAAGTAGACTTTCTCGTTGTAATGGATATGATGTCCATTGTATTGGATATTCTTTAGTCTAAAAAGTGCTAGAAATGCCTCATCTGAATCACATGTATAAGGCAGGTAGTGAATCTTGGTTGTCCCAATCAATTAACTTAGGGTTTGTAAGGGGAAGAATGGGTGAGGAAAGGTCTGATTGGGTGATATGAAAGATACAGGTATCGAGATCAACTTAAATTTTTTGGAAAAGGATTTCAAATAACTCTTCCTCGATGTCTAAATTAGATTCATTCGTACAACAGTTCTCATCCTGGCAAAGGTTCTCTTAGTCTCTATGGAACCTAATCCTTTTCGTCAAGGATACCCAATTTCTTTGATGAGAGTTTTCCTTCCAGTCTATTTTTCTCCAAGGCCAATACAATAATATCCTATGCTTTCGACAATGGGTGTGGCTTTAACATACTTCCCCTTAGGAATGTCTACAAGTTTTTCTTCTTCATCATCAAATAGACAGGATAGAACATTATGTTCCATGTGTTCATCTAAAAGAGATTCCCAATGTTCAAATGTTGTCTTTTTTCATTGCATGGTTTCCCTATCTCCTTTAGGGAAGAGTTGTGAAGGTTTACCTTAAGACTTGGGGGAGAGGGTGAGCAGACCAATACACAGCATTTTTAAATTTGAATTGCCCCATACCTTGATCTTTAAATCTAACTTTCTTTTCAGAATCAGTTTTCTTCTCCTGAGTAACTTTTTCTTTTTCTTTGGTCTAGTTAGACGTCTTTTCCTTATCTTCAGAAGAAGTGGGTTGGATAGGAGTTTCTTGTTCAACATGATGGACATACTCATTTAGTGAATAGTAGTTTGATTGCTTACCTTCCAGTCTTTTGCAATATTGGAAGGGTTCATGATCTCCAAGGATTGTTATTTTGGCCCCATGGTGTGGGAACTTTAAATATTAATAAAACATGGATGAGACACCTAAGATAGCATGTATCCATGGCCTACCAAAAAAGGATATTATAGGGTAGATCTAGATCTAGAACCTAACAGACTATTTGAATGAGGGTTGGGCCCACTTATAGGGGGAGTGCAATGAGATGTTTACTCACCCTTTCTCTATTGTCATATACTTTTATTATTATTCTTATATTTACATCAATAAGGTCTTCAGAAAGATTGATGTTGTGAATCATGCTTAAAGCACACAAATTCATATTGGATCCATTGTCTATGAGGACTCTTTTAATACAGGTGTAATGGGTGGTGAGTTGGATATGTATGGGTTTATTATGGTGATGATCGGGACCTTAGAAATATTTTTCAATAAACATCAGGTGTTTTTGGGCACCTAAATTTCTAATCATTTCTTGAAACTAGGATGCATTGATATTTTATGGAACACGGGACTCAATAAGGGGATTCTTAAGGAATTCCTTATGGATAGGGGATGTATGGAAAAGATCTAAGATGGATATTTGTGTAGGAGTCTTCTTCAACTGGGGAAGTAGGTCATTACATGATAGGAAGGACAATCTCAACACCAGATACAAGGGCGAATAGAGTGGTTCCAATGGGAGTAAAAATAGAGGTGCAGTAGGCCCAAAGGGAGGGATTGAGTTACAGGTGCCAATCATGGCCAGCATCATCAATGATCTTCTTGATAATTTTCAATATGGTTTTATTTGTAGCCTCAACTTAACTATTTTCCTATGGGAAATATTTAGATGAGCAATACTAGATAATGCCAAATTTTATACAAAGGTCTATGACATCATTAGTCTTGAAGGAAAATCCATTATCAGTATGGAGATATTTTTGGATGCCTTAGTGACAAATGATATAGTTTAGGATGAACATGGAAATTTGTTTACCAATAGCGTAAAAGAGGGGGATTGCTTCAAACCACTTGGTAAAATATTATGTGGCAGCTAAAATGTACTTGTGGCCATTGGTAGAATTGGAAAATATCTAGCACATAAGGTCAAAACCCAAGAAGGAGAAATGCAAAGGTGTGATGGTGGATTGGAGGGATTGATCGGGTGCATGTATCAAATTTCCATGTTGTTGGAAAAGAACACATTTCTTTACATAGTGATAGTTCCATCCTACTCCATTTTCAGCCAGTAATATCCTGTGTGTAACAACTTATTTTCTAAGGTGAGACCACTAGAGTGGGCTCCAAAAATTCCTTGATGTACCTATTCCAAGGTTGTTTGTTCTTCTTCCGTATTTAGACATTGAAGAAGATTTCCATCAAAGTGTTTTTGAAATAGGGTGTCTCTAAGGATTGTCTAACGGGATGTACGACAAATGAAGGTTTTATGTTGGTTAGGTGTAAGGGTGAGGGGAATGATCTTATCATGAAGGCAGGAAAGGATTTCTTGGTACCATGGAGATTCGAGACCAACAAATTTCACACACCATCTCAAAATTTGGCTGGTCATAGGCAAGGACCATGAGATTATCAACAAGAAATTTGCATTGTGTACTTGCCCCTGGTAGGGATATCAAAGAACCAATGGTAGTCATGGTGTCTTCTACTTTATTATTTTCTCTAGGGATCTATTGGAAAATGACTTTTAAAATTTTGTTAGATATCTTTGATCATGTGACAATAAAGAATCATCTTATCATCCTTTGTGTGATATTCATCTATGACTTGTTTCATAACCAATTGGGAATCACCAAAATTAAGTAGACTTGTGATCTTCTATCTAATAGCTCAGTGAAGCCTTGTGACTAAGGCCTCATATTCTTCTATGTTATTGGTACATGAAAATGTCAATTTTTATGGTTTAGGAATCAAAACCCCTTTTGGTGTAACAAACTAAATACCTACCCCTGATCCTTTGATTGAAAGATCCATCAAAGTATAGATTCCAATGAATGCTAGGGGTAACAATCATGATGGTTTCATCCAAAAAATCTATGAAAATAGGATGATCTCCTAGAATAGGAGCCTCTTCAAGTTGGTCTATGATTTATTTCCCTTTGATTGTCTTGTGTTATGCATAAACAATATCAAACTCATTGATTATCATGACCCATTTTTTTGTACAGCCTGTCATAGTAGCTTTACATAACAAATACTTGAGTGGGTCAATCTTTTCTATCAATTGTACCTTATGATTAAGCATGTAATGACATAGCTTCTATGATAAAAAGACTAAATCTAGGAAAGCTCTCTCAATAACTATATAGTTGAGCCCATAACCTACTAAATTTATATTGAGGTAGTAGATGGCATACTCTTTTCTATTATCATCTAATTGTGCGTGGAGAGCACCTAGTGCTACTATAGTTTTTTAATTTATAGGATTAAAGAGCACCCTAGAACAGGCAAGACCAATACTAGTGGACTAGCTAGATATTCCTTGATTTTTTCAAAGGCCTTTTAACACAAGCAATCCTAAATGAATTTGATATCCTTTCTTACAAGGTGGGAGAAAGGATGCATTTTGTCTGCTAATTTTGACACAAATCTTTGGATAGACTGAAGTCTTACCTTGCAAGAATTGTAGTTGTTTTAGAGTCTTAGGAGGTGGCATCTCAAAGATGGATTTGTCCTTCGTACAATCTATCTCTATTCCTCTATGAGAGACAATGTAGCCTAACAAATTTCTTGATTTTACACCAAAGACACATTTCTTGGGATTCAGCCAAACCTTGTACTTCTCCAATCTATCAAAGATTATGGTAAGGATAAAAATGTGTGATTCTCATGGCTTACATTCACCTAAAATATCATTCACATAGTCTTCCATAATTACATGAAGGATATCATGGAAGATAGTTATCATGGCTCTTTGATATGTGGCACCTACATTTTTAAGAGAAAAGGACAAAACTTGGTAACATAATGTACCCCAAGGTGTGGTGAATGTAGTTTTTTGTGGGTCCTCTACTGCTATATGAATATGCTTGTATCTAGAGAAGTTGTCCATAAGGGAAAACATCTCATACCCAATAGACAAATCCACTATGATGTCAATATTAGGAAGTGGAAAATCATCCTTAGAATAGGCGAGATTGAGATCTCTAAAATCAGTACAAATTTGGATCCCCCTAGAGGGTTTACCTACTGGCACAATTTTTGAGACCCACTCAGGATAATCTATGGGTCTGATGAATTTTGTTTCAAGAATATTTTACAGTTCATCTTTTACTAAGACTTCCACTTGTGGATGCATCTTGCATATTTTTTGCTTTTCAAGTTTGATTTTGAGATCCACAGAAAGATGATATACAACTAGATCAGTATCTAGCATGGGCATATATTTATAACTCCATGAAAATTTGATTTGTTCCTTCTGTAAAAATATAGTCATGGCTTCTTTTTCTTTTTCATTGAGGGTAGCTACAATGTATGTGATCTTTGGATTTTCTTCAATGCCAAATTTAACTACTATAGTATCTTATATGAGAATAGAAAAAAAAATTGAGAGAAATGACATAATAGGAAAGTCAACTCCCCCCTCCTCTAGTGCCTCAGAAAGGTTATCACTAGAGGACACATCCTTTATTTTATCTTTTTATTCATCCAGCAGTGCTTCAGAAATGTTTTCACCCAAGGATTTTTTATCACTTTTTGGATTTTAACCTCTTCACTTTTGTGACTAAGGGAGTTGACTTGGCTACTGAAGTAGGCTTTCTTGTTGTAATGGATATGATGTCCATTGTATTGGATATTCTTTAGTCTAAAAAGTGCTAGAAATGCCTCATCTGAATCACATATATATAAGGTAGGTAGTGAATCTTGTTGGTCCCAATCAATTAACTCAGGGTTCGTAAGGGGAAGATTGGGTGAGGAAAGGCCTGATTGGGTGATATGAAAGATACAGGTATCGAGATCATCTTCAATTTTTTGGAAATGGATTTTGAATAACTCTTCCTCGATGTCTAAATCAGATTCATTCGTACAATAGTTCTCATCCTGGAAAAGGTTCTCTTAGTCTCTATGGAACCCAATCCTTTTCGTCAAGGATACCTAATTTCTTTGATGAGAGTTTTCCTTCTAGTTTCTTTCACTCCAAGGCCAGTACCATGATATCCTATTCTTAATTTTGATAATGGGCATGGCATTAACATAATTCCCCTTAGGAATGTCTACAATGTTTTCTTCTTCATCGTCAAATAGCCAAGATAGAACATTATGTTCCATGTGTTCATCTAAAAGAGATTCCCAATGTTCAAATGTGGTCTTTTTTCATTGCATGGTTTCCATATCTCCCTTAGGGAAGATTTTTGAAGGTTTACCTTAAAACTTGGGGGAGACCAATACACATAGCATTTTCAAATTTAAATTTCCCCATACCTTGATCTTTGAATCTGACTTTCTTTTCAAACTCAGTTTTCTTCTCCTGGGTAACTTTTTCTTTTTCTTTAGTCTTGTTAGACATCTTTTCTTTATCTTCAGAAAAAGTGGGGTGGACAGGAGTTTCTTATTCAACATGAGGGACATACTCATTCATTGAATAGTATTTTGATTACTTACCTTCTAGTCTTTTGCAATATTGGAAGGGTTCATGATCTCCAAGGATTGTTATTTTGGCCCCATGGTGTGGGAAATTTAAATATTAATGAAACATGGATGAGACACCTAAGATAGCGTGTATCCATGGCCTACCCAAAAATGATATTATAGGGTATATCTAGATCTAGAACCTAACATATTGTTTCAATGAGGGTTGGGCCCACTTGTAGGGGGAGTGCAATGAGATGTTTACTCACGCTTTCTCTATTGTCATATGCTTTTATTATTATTCTCATATTTACATCAATAATGTCTTCAGAAAAACTAATGTTGCGGATCATGCTTAAAGCACACAAATTCAGACTGGATCCATTGTCTATGAGGACTCTTTTGATATAGTTTTTATGGGTGGTGAGTTGGATATGTATGGGTTTATTATGGTGATGATTAGGACCTTAGAAATATTTTTCAATAAACATCAGGTTTTTTTGGGCACCTAAATTTCTAATCATTTCTTGAAACTGGGATGCATTGATATTTTCTGGAACACATGACTCAATCAGGGGATTCTTAAGGAATTCCTCATGGATAGGGGATGTATGGAGAAGATCTAAGATGGATATTTCTGTAAGAGTCTTCTTCAACTAGGAAATTAGGTCATAACATGATGCAAGCTGTGTAGATGTGTATGGTGCAGCAGGTGGATCTACAGTAGGTGGATTTGCAACATCTTGTATAATGACTTGAGGACGGCGGGTGGTGACATTACAATCAAAACTCTTTAGAGTTAGTGTGATTACATGGGCTTCAGATTGTTTGATGTGGCCACACAATGAATCAAAGCCATAGACATCATTTTCCTCTAGGCAACCGCAAGTGCATTCATCTTTTGAGATCTTGTTTGTGGTATAATCATAGGGAAAGCCTTTAGATGATGAGGAGTTGTTTTGATTATGTTTTGTAAAAGGCTTACAATAAATTTTTAATTAGGCATTGGAGGTAGAGGAATTCTGACCTTCTACCTCGATCTTTCTATTGTCAATCAAATCTTGGACAAATATCAAAATTTTATGTATTTCCTAATGTCATGTCCTTCAATGCAATGATAATCACCATATTCATTATCCTTATACTAGTTTAGTTTTGGTTGATTACCATCAAAAGGCCTTGTGTAAGGATAGACCATCATCCCCTAATCAACTAGATGTTGAAAGATGACATCAAGGGAATCTGCTAGCTATGTGAATTGTGGTTGTTATGGGGTTCTATTGTTATTATCATTGTTTATTGTAATGTGAGAGAAGGGAACCTTGATAGCTAGATCCTTAATTTTTATTTTGATTGGTTTGATTACCTTGATTGTTCTAGTTATTGTTCTTATTATGATTATTATAATTATTTCAATTTTGATTTCCTTGGTTGTTATTGTTGGATGCTTGAACATTTTGTACATGCTTAGCATCTATCACTTCATAATTAACAAAACCCTTGTTCTTGGACCAGATCTTGGGTTTATCATTGGTGTTTTTGTATGAATTAGAGGGATAATGTTTAATGACCCTTTTCATCAAAAGTCCTCTTCAATAGATTTTCCCTTTTGAATGAGTGCCTCAAATGAGTCTAGGGAAGCCATTTTCATTTGGAATGAAATTTTTGTTACAAAATTCTTAGTGAAGATATCAATGAGATGTGAATTTGGAATTTTCCAAGGCATAAAATTTGCAAGATGTCGCCATCTTTGAAGAAAGTTGGAAAAGGTTTCTCTGTTACGTTGCTTTGTGTTTCATAAGTCACTAAGTGATTCTTGATGTTAAATGTTGTAAGAGTATTGGGAAAAAAAACTTTTCAGAAAGATCAAGGAATGTTGATACAAAGCTGGGAACAAGATTCATGAACCACTCAAGGCAAGGGCCACTAAGACTCCTCGTAAAGATTCTTTTGAGGAAATTATCATTATGGGCAACTTCTTGAGTTAATACATAAAATTATTTGAGATGTTGCACAGGGCATGATTCTGCTTTGTATTTATCAAATTTAGGAATCTCAAAGTTGGTGGGGAATGGTTGGGTACTGATTAATTTATCAAATGAATACATATATATCTCTTCGAAAGTGAATTCCTTCTTCCCCCCATTTTGCATAGTTTTTGCCATTCTTTTAAGTTCATTGATCTATTTCATTCACTTGGGAGGATTTTTGTTGATGATTGTATGGCCTTGATTCGTTCCTCCTCCAAATAATGTGTTATGTCCCCCTAGAGGTGGATGATTTATGTTATATCCACCAGGAGGAAGGTTGGTTTTGTTTGTATGTGATTAATTTTGATTCTTCAAGACCCCACTAGGCTTAGAGAAAATCAAAGTGGAACGTCACCCCGATGACACTAGTGGATGTTTAGGTCCATGACCTCCATTCAAGGTATTGTCATGTGCTCCATTATTTATGTTATCATTTGATTTGGGCATCTATAGGAGTTGTCAGATTTGTTCAAGAGTATGATTGGGAAGTTGATTGATATTATCAGATGTTGAAGGCATAATAGGAATGGTATAGCCTTTATTGGTTTGAATTATATTGTTCTCAAGAAAGGTCTCATCAAAATTGTTAGGGAGTGTGATTCCCCTTCGAATAAGATTTAGGAAGATATTAGAACTATTTTATTGGATTGGATCTTCCACTAAACTCATTTTTTTAAGATTATCGATCAACGCTTTGGCTCATGGATTTTCATTGACACTTTCAGGTATGACTGTGTCGGGTTTTGTATGTGGTTCCTCGTCTTCATTGAAATCTTCTTGATAAATGGTTTCTTGATCAATATCCATGGTAATAGATTTTTGTCTCATCTTAGCTTGGGATCAAGTAAGTACCATACATGGGTGACCTTGGATTGGATTGAAGAATGTTGAAAGATTGAGAGGAAGAAAGGAATTGATGAATTAGGAGTAACTTGGACTAGGATTTGGACTGGATTAAGAGGACTAAGCCTCAAAGATTGATTGGATTTGATTTGAGAGGAACTAAGCCTTAATTATTGATTTTATTTAATTTGGAATTGATTGGATTGATTGGATTAAAGAGTAACTAATCCTAGAAGATTGATTTGATTTAAATGTATGGAACAAACCTAGGTGAAGAAAGACCATGTGATTGTGCAAACAAAGGATTGGATTTGTTAGAAGTATTAAAAGAATGAAAATAATTTCATGAAATAATCCAAGAAAGTGAAGTGCAAGAAGGAGTCTACCATAAGCCAAATATGAGATAAAGTTGCAAGCTCAATCACCAAAACATGAGAATACTCCAAGAATCCCAACAATTAGCCAAGAGATTTTTGTAAGGGGAAAAGCAAATAAAAATCCCTTTGTGTATTATGAATGAGCGAAGAAAATCCTAAAGAGAGGTAGAATATGAGCAAGAAGCTCAATACAATAATGAGAGAACTAATATGTCAAGAGGAGAGAAAACTGTGTAGGAAATGTGAGAGAATTATGTCAAGTGTGTGGAGAAGCATCTCTTAAGTAGAGATGAGTGAAGGAGTCTGCATCTAACTCCCATGTGTATGAGTGCCACATTCATACTAAGTGTGTGTCAAGTGTGAGCATCCTCATAAGGAGGAATAAATTATTTTCCTTATTAAAGGAATTACAAAATATGAGTTGTCCTCCCACTTGGACTAGAGGACAAAATTACATGTAGAGATTCCTCTAGGAATATCCCAAATTAAATAAAAGGAGGATACCTTGGTTTATCCTCAAATTAAATAAAACAACCAAGGAAAGATTACTAATTCTAACAGGATTTGATTTAAAATCTTCTCTTATTTAGGTGATAGACTAATGATCCCCAAATAAAATAGGATTGGATTAAAAACTACTAGATAAAGACTCAGTTCTCAAAGTAGAAATGGATTAATGTTTTATTTGATTAAAGGTCTATGTGACACAATTGGATTGATTCTTTCAACCTATTGCTTGATTAAGGTTTGAAAGATGGATTGATTTGATTTTGATGTAAAGTCCAAGTTTTTGATTAATGCTCCTAATATTTTGAAATGTGAATGAAGAAAGATTTGATTAAAGATGAGGAAATGATGAGTGATTTGAGGAATGATGAAGGTTAATGGTACTTAATCATTGGATTCCCAAGTGACAAAGGCCGTGTTCACTTTGTTCTTCACAAACAAATTAGCAACCTGATTGTTATAGCTGATTTTATCAAATTTTTCACTAGCTTCTAGAATCTTTTGGATAGATTTAGAATAGGATTTGTTGGCTCTATCTTTTCTATCAGTGATATTCTTTTCTCTATAGACTTAGAAACTGGAAGATTTACTTTCTTATGTTTTCCTAAATATGTCATGTCCTGCACAAAGAATGTTGATTTTAAGTGGGTACATCTGTGTTTTGTGACAAATGATTTCAAGGGCCTCTGGGAAACTAAATTTTTTATGTTTTTGACAGGTCTGATAGCTCACTGTTTTAAAGAAGAGATGAAAATTCTTAGATGTAGATGACGATATTCAAAGATTACCATTCTAGGTCGAAGATGACAGTTCTCATACAAAGAGGCCAATCCCAAGTCAGACATGACAATTTGATTTCAGAGCATTTTTTGATGAATTCTGATCAATTAGGTTTTCCAGCCTAATTTTTTATCAATCTGTTCAATAGAAAGAACTAATTTTCAAGAATTCAAACTATAAAAATAGCATTCATATGTCTGAAAAAATTCAGCAAGGGATAAAGAATCCTTGCAGGAGACAAGCAGTAGTAAAATGAAGCTGATACAAAGTAATTTTTTTGAGGTGCATACGTTCTTAGGGGAATCATAATGTAGACAGCCAAGCATAGTTCCTATCCTAAGAAATTGGTAGAGCATGAAAATCCTCACTTGCTAACTTAGGCACACTTCAAGAGATAATTAGAATACAGCCATTGCCAACCATGCAATGGGTTAACAATGTCATATTAGCTGACTCCAAATTCTTAGGAAGGCACGGTATGGCGAGTGTCTTGGGGAGGTTACTATCCTCCTTGCACTTTTATTATCACACTTTCAGGGGTGAAATGGGTATCTTCTATTCTAAGGATCTTAGTGAGAGTCTCCATTTGAACACATTCTTTGTGTTCATGTAAGTGCAATTTAGGCCTATAGCCCCACAAAGAACCTTAGAACAAGTAGTCATGTAAATGTGATTGAGACTGTAAGGACCTACTAATCTGTTAGGTAAGATCCGATTAGAATCTCAAATGGTATCTGGCTTTTGAAGCTTTGGCCCCAAGAAAAAATTTGATTAACGTGGGTCGGAGTGGTGTGGCTTACACCTCATTCTCATGTGGGTTATTCCCAGGATTTTTTTACCTCAACTGGAAAGACCATCTATAGGATAAACTCAAAAGCATGGATTGGCAATGAAAGGAGTCTAGAATTATGATTTTCCCACAAGGAGAAAAGAGAATACTCTCCTATCCAATGTTGTTTTCTCCCAAACACATATAATAGATTTTGTTTTCCCAAGGTTCCCTTCTAAGTATATTATCAAATGAGTCTAGGTTTATGATTTTCTCATAAAGACAAGAGAATACTCCCCTGTCACTTAATAAAATAATAAAAGTGAACCTTTGTTAATCTTCCAAAGTAATAAATTAAGGAAAACACAACATTTTCTTGTAACTCTTGGGCAACCTGCAAGACAAAAAGTGAGTAGTTTGATGTATGTGAATGTCTTCTACTAATGTCCTCCAGCCAAAAATATCAATAGTTTTTAATATTAAATCTTCACATTCAAAATGCTACAAAAAACTAGATGAATCAATAACATAAAATCTTGCTAGAAACTAAGAATGTTTTATTATAGACCTTAGATGATAGTTCCAAGTTGCAGACAATGCTCTGCATAGATGATAATCAACAGGTGTAGATGACAGTCAAAAAGCGTAGATGACTAGATCAGATAAAATAGATGATGCTTAGTGAAAACTCAAAAAGAATTATGCCTAACACCTGATAGTGTAATTTTCAATGAACATAGGTGAGCACACACAGACGTAGATGACAATCTGCGAAGATGGCAGTCAACCTACATAGAAGATAGTTTAGAAAATAGAGTCAATCTTCTATGATAAAAAAAAAAAATTTAAAAATCCATCATTTAATTCTATCAAATTAGCATCTTGATAGAAACTGAGAGCTAAAAAACCCCAAAATATCTCAAAAAATGATTTCAAAACATTGAAATTTAAATCCTTTTTAAATCAAGGTAGAGACGACAGTCTCTAGATGAAGACACCAATTTACACAGATGATCATTCCAAGTCAGAGATGACTTTGCGTGACTGGTTCTGAAAAATGACTAAAAATTTTTTAAAACATTTAAATTTCAGGGATGTGGGTTCCACCAAGCATGCCAAGATGTATATGGTTGAAACCTACCTTTGGGGAGAAAGCTCGAGAATAAAAATGTTAGAGATAAAAATCATATTCATTCCTAATCTAACATTTTTATAAACTTGCAACACACAAGAGATTCCACCATAACCTCTGATGAGCTAAACAAGTGCACCCAGGCATTGTTGATTTTCTCTTAGACAAGGTTGTGGGTGTTCTCTCCCAACACAATATATTAAATCCCACTTTGATCAAATGATAAATGAATGATATTAAATGAAAACTAGATGAAACTGATATTGAATGAACTCGAGAACTAGTTATGGAGAACTAGTCTCAAGCATTCTTGATGCCAAAATGAGAAGTAGGAATGAAAACTAAATGAAAGATCCTAGTATTGAATACCAAAAACTAAGAACTATGAATACAATGTAGCTACCATGATAAATTCAAACAAATACCAAACAAGTTAGTAAGAACTCTAAATGCAAGCGAAATAAATCTAAGCATAAACTAGCATGACAACTCTAATATGCAAATGATGGAAAATTTACTCTTGGAAAGGCTCCTATTTATAGGGTTTTGGAGGGCTTGGGTGGGGTGGGCCACATGTGGCATCCACATAGGTACCACATGAAGGACACATAAGCCATGCAAGAGTCTAATTTTTCCCACACATGTGTGAGCAACTTGAGATGTGATGATTCAATGTGTACTTCAAGTACACATGTAAGAGATTTTGTCATAGATGTCATAGGTTTGGTCAAATGAAATATTTTAGGAAAGTGTAAGAAGTTGTCATCAAGGTTGTAAAAAACCTTGTTTAAAATAATATTTAGAATTCTTTTTAAAAAGTATTTTTTTGGAAATTTTCTCACACATGTGTGAGAAAATAATTAGGGCTAATAGGTGTAGGAATCCAAAAATTAGCCTAATTAACCTTAGTTAATTAGAAAGTAGTTCTATTTTTTGAGAGATTTGTTGAGAGTTATGTGAGTAGGGTAGGATCTAGGTCTAGATTTAGGATTAATTAAAATTTAAACTAATCTTGGTTTAGGAGAATAATAGAATGTCAAGGGAAATAAATAAATTAAAATTTGTTTAAAGAGGGATTAAATGGAGGAAAGGTATTAAATAAAATTTAATACACTTAAAAGAGGGGTATTTAAATTAAATTTAAATACTATAGAATAGAGAACCAAGTTTAATTAAATAGGTAGAATAATATAGATAATATAATTAACTAAAAAATTATAATGTTAAGGGACGTTTTTAAGCATCTACGCTATTATTAGGAGCATAGATATTGGAAGTCACCTAGGTAAAATCATCTCTTATGTAATGGAATTTAATAGCTACAAAATTACCTTCTAGTAGAAAAACTTCACTTATGATATACTTCTAGTTCCAAAAAATGACAACTCCCCTAGAAGCCCCTTCCAAACTACTTCTATTAGAACCACAGTTTTTGAAAATCCTAAGATTTTCGGCCTTCTCTCTGGCCATTTTGGTTTCTTGAATTAAGACTACATTGGGTTTATGATCTATAACCATGTTTCTCAAAATATATTAAAATTGGAGGCTATTCAACCATCTCATATTCCATGAGACAATCTTCCTTTCTTACTAGGAGTGTATTTTGGAATGGTGGCTTATTTCTCATTTGCTATATTTTTCTTACTTTCCATCTCCCATATTTTTTTAATAGACTTCCTGCCCAGGGTATTCTTAGAGGTTCCAACATCTTCTTTAGTCCTTCCCCTAGTGGCCACTCCAGATTGAGAGGACTAAAGTGGCCCATCTCCCATTTTTTTCCTCCTCCCTCCAAGTGTTTGAGAAGAGCCATCAAAATCTCCAGAGTTGGCTTTATGGAGTTTCCTTTCTTAATTTCCCTTGTCTTGATAGATAGGGGACTTTTTCTCTTTTGGGAATGAAGATTTAAAAAATTCCAACTTCTCCAGATCAATAGAATCACTCAAAGGTTTGTCTCCCAAAATAATTCACATCTGAGCATCATTAAAAAACTCCTCCATTTGATCATTTTTTCCAGACTGCTCAGAATCTTCCACCCTAGAATGCAAGTCTATCTAATATTCTTGTGACCCAATACTCTCAATTATTTCCCCTTCCTCAAGGGTTTCATTTTTTTCTTTTTCCATACCAGAAACATGGACATCCCCCTTAGTTACTTCTAGAGTCCTATTCTCTTACCCTCCCTGGCCTTCCTCCATTTACTTATTTAACTTTTCCTTTTCCTGAAGGTCATTACCTTTCCTCTTCCCTTCTTCCTTTTTACCATCCTTGAGAAGACCTGTATTTTCATGTCCACTACTATCTTTTCCTTTAGCAAATTGGGGTATCCTCTTGACACTATTATCTTTAGGGATATCATTTGCAGTATTTACTTCTATTCCATCCTACTGATGGATTTTTTCAATAGTTTCTACTGCTTCCCCTAAAGCTTCCTCTCTATTCCTATCCTCCTGCTATCTAATCTCCTCTGGAATGGCCAAGTCATGGATCTTAGGTTTCCAAACTTCCTTTATCTCAACTTTCTTACCGCCTAGCTCTAAGTTTTTAGCATTCTTTATCGCCTTCTCAGGACAACTCTTGGCCTAGTGGCCAGTTTTCCTATAGACAAAGCATACAAAGGGAAAATATTCAAACTCAACTTCCTGGCTCCACTTCCCCAACTTGGAAAATATATCAATATTAACAAGGAGATCTATAAACTGATGAACATTAACGTGGAATCTCACATAGACCAACCTTGTCATGGATGTTGTCATAGAATCAATGGTGAGAGGCTCCCCAAAGGACGAAGCCAATCCTTTCAACACATCTTTATTCTAGTATTCCAGTGGGAGGCCTATAAATTGTACTGATATAGGCACCAAGATTAAAAAAAAATCATTAAAATCCATCTTAGGCCCCCATTTCTTCAGAGCTAGGGCCAGCTTACCAAACATCCATGGACCCGCGCAAAGCATAAAATCAAGATCTTCCTTATTTGAAAACTCAAAGAGAGGAACCTTTTTGGAAGAGAAGCAATGTCAAGTTGTCCTTTGAGTTTCCAAATCCTTTTTATCATTGATATAACCACCTCTATAATCGGTCTAGGCACCAAAAACTTTCCTACCAAGGATAACTCCTTAGTTGAAATTGAACAGTCAATCAAGGAGTCAGGGACAAAGATCGATAGATCGCCCTTATGTGGATTTTATTTACATGTCTCTTCTGGGAAGGAATACCACTAGGTCTTATACCAAATAGGTAGGACCACTATTTTAGAAAACCCATATTATCCACAGTCTTGATCCCCTAGAGGGAGTCACATGATCATGTGCCCCCTTTACCTCCCAGCTTGATGGGACTCCCCCCATTTCGTGAGTCCCCACTCTGATCAGAATCATCAGAGGATTCCATTGACTTCAAGATACACCAGCACTCCACCCTTGTTGGAAGCTGGAATGCCTCCATTACTGGTTTTCCTGCTCATCTGCTTCATTTAAATTTTTTGTACTACAATTTATATTGATTCATTATTATTACTAATGCTTTCAGTTATGATTTGTCCACACCTCCATGTTTCTCCACTTGGAAAACCACATTCTTTGGGTTTTGGTAGTCCATATCATGTATCCTAGGGCACTCCACCTATATAAAAATTACCAACATAAATAAATCATGATCATGATCTCATCATCAAGTCATTTCTTATGTATATAAATTGTTAAATGATATAATAAACAACTTACCAATAGACGATAATCATTCCCCCCTTCAATCTGACCATACTACCTACAATGTTTCTCAACTATTATTATTAAATCTTCTATTCTTTAAGCCCTTACAATTTTTATAGGGACAATAACATTTTCCATCACCTTTTCTTTTCAAGATAGATCACAATCTAGCAATTGTCTCCTTATTTGGTTCTTCACTGATATTATCTGACATGATCTTTCCTCACAGGAAAAAAAAATTGAGCTATGGAAACTTCGGTCTAATAACCTACACAAACTAAGAAAAATGATGTCGCAAGTATGGAAGTCTTCTTAGAAATATCTATGTAGAACTTGAAATGTTAGTTATGAAATGATGTTTTAGTATAATATACCAAATTGAAATACTTCAACATGGAAAGACTACAAAATGAACCAAAACCATTGAACATTCAACATATTAACATAGTACATACCCAATAGTACCATTCAAAAATCAATATTCAATTAGAAATTTAAGTATCTATCCTAGCAGCGACATTGTTGTGGAATGGTGACAGAGGGGATACTTGGGTACTCCAAATACTTGGTGTGGGGACATTGTGGGGATGTCCCTAGAATGGGTACTTTGAGGTTTTCAGGGGGTGTGAGTTCCCAGGCTTCACTAAAAATTACCTTTATAATGGTAGCCCCACCTTCTCAAACTCTTAGGTCATCAAACATGGGCATTTCTAGGTTTATGGCTTATCGGTTCCTATTTAGGTACATTCTCCATATACCTTGATGTCCTTTAACTTATAGATCATATCTTCTATTACCTCCTAGGATAATAATTTATTGGTCATACTTTAGTTACATTCTCCATATACCTTGACTTCCTTACAAGTATGGTTCATACCTTATGTTTCTTGGATTGAATCCCTAGTCCACCTTGTACATATACATGGATTGTATGGATTGTGTTCATAAAAGTGAATGGAATAAGAGTTTTTCTTGCATTTATATCTTTATTTTTTTGTTTTGATAAAAAATTCATTGGAACTCTCCATGTATTGATTGAATATTGTTATTCTCATGCTTTGTATTGATTTAAGCCACTTTTCAATCCATTTTGTTGAAATATAACTGATTGGTCGACAGTGTTGGGGTTTCTTTGTAGATTTTGTGAATTCCTAATGAATTAAGGCCATCGCACTTTATGTATTTTTTGTTTCTTGTGGGATGGACCTTTGACCATGTACTATAAACTATAATAATAGAATAACTATAGGTAAAATGAGGAAATAGAGTGATCACCCAAGTTGGTGAAGAAAGCATGTATGAAAGGTGCATGGAATGAAAGCATGGGTATTGGTTTGAGTGAACTCTCCACATGAGGGCACAATTTTATGATTGATTATGTGTGGGTATGTTAATTACATGGTGAGAATTCCTTTTTTGTGTTTGGAAGTGAAGGGTGGCATTGATTTTAGAAAGCCCTAGTTCTAGGGACTATTTGGTGAGAGTTTGGTAAAAAATTCATTAGAAGAGTTGATCTGACAAAACTAATAACAAAATCCTTGGTTTGGAGCCAAAATAAGATACTTTTCAGAGTTTGGGGACTTGGTTGCAAGTTTAAAGGCCACTTGCTTCGTAAAAGTGGCCTAATTAGGATTAGATTTGGGGTAGACAGTGTTGGATCACCCTGATTTTCCAAAGTAGTAGGAAACCTTGAAGTATTTTATGTAACTTCCAAATGGGTATTTGAAACTTTAATTTTTATGCCAAGTGTTTTGGGAAGGATATGATAAAATTAAGAAAAACTAGTCAGGAAGGGCTACTAGGGAATAAGGCCTAGTTTGGACAGGGTAAGGGGGTTTGATGCCCAGTAGGGTAAATGTGAGTCCATGAACCTATTACCCAATTTCACCTACCAGGCTCAATTTGGTAGATCCAAGCATTCTAAATTTTTATGGGTACATTCAAACTTTTATGTTTTGCATATAATTATTGCTTTGAGTTTGATTCAAATTAAATGTTGCATTTGATGATGAAAATTAAAGTACATAGAATGAATAAGAAAATAATATCATATATCTATTTTGAAAATGTAACGTATTTATTAATCAAAGTAATGATTGTCTCACACATGTCGTGAAACTAGTAAGGAAAAAATTACATTTCCTAATCTAGAAAGTATTCAAAAGTACATAAACAAGGGGAAAAAATCTAGTCATTGCCCGAATGACTAGAATCTTGAAGCATGTCTTTGCAGCAATTCTTCATCTGTTACACTCATGCTTTTCCCCTCCATGCTTGTTGTTGTAACATGCAAGAATGTTAAAGTAATGATATTAGAACTTTAAAATTTCTAAGCAATGACTGAAGACTATTCCATATTCTAGTAATACCCTCTCAGATGATTATACTTTGACTCTTTGATTTGGACATTTTGCATTATGATGGTTAAAACTATATGTTTTCAGTTATGCTTAATTGGATGATGATATGCTTATTTAGACATACTCATTTATGATTTTTTTTAATGTTTATGAAATTGAAAATCATCTATCTTTATATGTTTATAGAAAATAGAGTTAACCCAAGGATTTGAATCTAACCATTACTATCTATGATGTCTCATGTTTTCATGTAGATATGTGACTGATGTGTTTTCATGACTCAGGATGAAGTCATAGTTACTCACTTAGTTGAGATCCACATGATGTATCGATCCTAGTCATATTCTTGCAAATGTCTTATTATTTATATCTATGCACATGTATCTCTTCTCAGTGATGCAGGCTTGTAGGTACCGAGCATCATCTCCACCTAGTCTCACAGGTCTGAGCGAGCCCTCAAAATCCTCAATCATTGTTTTTTTATGAAGATATCACCAAGGTTCTTTGAGAAGGAACCATACCTCTGATCCTTTTTGTCCTTAGGTGGGGAAATTCCTGAGTCAATCCTTGTGTTGATGGTGTATGATTATGTTGTCTCAATTTGTTAGATCATGTGGATCTTGTTGCATTATTTCTTGCATTTATTGATTATGAGGTGTTGTGAATGGTTACTCTAGTTCTGTTGTATAGAATATTCTATTTTTTGTTAATAAATACCTTATATGAATTATTGCATCATGTGTGAAGTATGATTTATTGTGTGATTAAAATAATGTGGTTATAATGGCAATAATAGTAATATGTTTTATGGTATTAATAATAATATGTCTTAATAATATTTATTATGATATATGTACACATAGGCATATGGGTGCACATGTATGCATATGGTTACATATATTTATGTAATTATGTGTGTGTGAGTAATCATTGTATTTAAAATAATAATAATAAACAAATAAAATTATTTATTTGGATGACTAATAAATATATGGTAAACTCTTTTAGCATAGCCTCAGTAACTAAGGTAATAGTAAATATATTAAAGGTAATAGTTACTATTGCTTCCTTAAATAAAGGAAATAAAAGTAAGATTAATATTAACTTATAAATTTCTTCCCGGGAATGGCTTTATTAAATATATTTAAGCCAAACTATTAACCAATAATTGTTTTGGATAGTTTCATCAGTTGTATTTTCCCGTGCAACTACTCCTCCAACCTATATATGAGAAGGATTCCTGTGAGATAGGGAGTTGGTTGGAAAAATAATCTCTCAGGAAGCTTCACTATTATTTTAGATACGATTTCATAATATTTCTAGAGGATTATTGTGGCTGCATTTAGAGGCAGTCTAGAGGATTGTTTGAAGTAGGTTTAGATAATCAGGATCCTTCTTCATCAATAGTTTCTCTGTAGGACTCCAAGTAGGATCTATCCTGGGAGATGATCCTTCTTAAGTGTTTGTTTTCTTGAATATATTTATATCTATCTACTTGTCATTTTCTAGGAATCTTCAATTTAAAGGAGGATTGATTTATTGTATTATGTCTATATTGTTAGCTTAAGGAGAATGGATGGCCATGTATATGCTTCGAAATATATTTTTGTGTAAATTATTGTATTTTCTGTATGAGTTATTTATCTTCTCCCATGTACTTTTTAGAGTCTAGAGACTACTTAGGATCTATGATTATACTTCCTTTCATGTTTAATAGACTTGTAGGTTCTCTCAGACCTTAGGAATAACTTTTCTCCTTCCTTGTTTGTATTCTGGATTTTGTACCTTTCTGATCATTCCTAGATTTTTCTCACTAGTCTTTTTCACAAACCCGTACACATTCATTCATATCTTTTGACTCCAATACTATTTCCTTGATCTCCCTAGTCATATGTTGTGTAACTTGGCTCTCTCCAACATATCCAAACCATAGCCCAATGCAACAGTTAAAATAGGATATATGGTTCCCACATCAAGACTATATTTTCTACAACAGTCTTTTCTTCATTTTCCTCCAAAAAACCACCAACTTCCTTCCATCAAATATCATTCTCAATGATACATGGTCTCTTGTAGGGTTAGGATAGTAAAATAAATTCTTCCTACTATCTAAATGACAAAATATGATGCCTTTCATGTTAGAGGCATTACAAATCTACATTGTATTATGACTGTTACTACAATGAGGGTTTCAAGCAATCTGTATTTCTTGGGTCATACACCTAGGGTCTGCACAAAAGAACTTCACTAACATCTCCAACTTAATCCAAAGGTCTTAACACCTCATAATGGACACAAAAAATCCATGTTCCAACACAAAATGCAACTACACTTAAGGCATTCACTTCCCAAATGATTAGTGACATTCCAGGCTTCCCACCAATCAGCAAACCATTCATACTCTTGTTTGCAAGTACTTGAGTGTTTTATGATTTGTGTTATTGCATATCTAGTATTTTTATGATTCTTGGGTAAGGGTAGAGAACCTAATAACACTAGGTGAGTGGCTCTCAGTGTGGGGCCGGGGCCCTAATTGGCTAGTACTAGGATAACCCACTAATGAGTTGTTTTAATCAAGTGATAACTTAAATAAAATGAATGGAGATGGAATCAAACACTAAAAAGATAAATATGTGTCTCACCCATGAAATTAGTGCTAGTAAAGGCTATGGATGGGAGTGGGAGAGGGTACCTATGTGTAGGTATGATATAATGGCGCTTGTTTGTATGAAAGGCATTCGGTTCTGCATGTGCCTACTTGGGGGGCGGGCTAGTACTAGGAAAACCCAAGGGGTGAGGGATATGTGATGAAACTCACCTAGCTTGTCACTTAGAGTTTCTACCAAGTCTTTTGAACCTTTGGGAAGGGACTAGTGTTTCTACCTTATTGTTCATCCATAGTTTGGGAAAGGTTACCTCAACCCTAGGAATAGCTTATTTATCTCTTCTAGCATGGACCTTGGTGTTTATCTCCTAGCATGGGGTAGTGGACCTTTTGGTATCCACGTGGTTGGGTGGTAAATCTTTATTTATCAAGGTATCAGTTGCAGTTGGTAGTACTGAAAGGATTCTTGCTTGTACATTGTTCCAGTTTTGAAGAAAGAAGACTCTTTACTTAGCTTTCATTACTTTCAATCAAATTTAAAGTTATGTCATTATTGTGACCTCCCAAGATGAGAGGAAATTAATTTAATCTTTATTTGTATTTCAAAATGATGTAACTTGAAGTGGGTAGATTTAGGGAAAGGAAAAGGGAATTGTAATCTTTAGATAAGACATTTTGTTTTGAAAGAAAAGGATCTTTAGTAAGTTTTAAAGTAAGATGGAATGTTGTACATTATTGTTGATTTAAAAGGCTAGTAAATAAAATGGGATGATTTCATGTAATTATTTGTTCAAGTTCTTATGAAATGAATTACTTTAAAAGCTATGTTGTTCATAAAGGAATACTTTGAGAATATAGATGGATCTTAAATGTTAAGTTAAATATTTTAATGAAAGCATTTATATTTCCCATTTAAAAGATTTTCAAATGTTATGATATAGTTTCTTTGAAGTTATTCAATTTGTTAGTACATTTAATGAAACTAAAATAGATGGTTAGTATCCTAGTAGGGAACCATGGGAGGATTCTAAGTTAAGCTTTGCTTATGTTATCATGTATGTAAATATTTTAAAGTTTGAAAAATTTCATAGTTTCGTTACATAGGTTTTCTTTCCTAAGAAGAATCTTTGTTCTCTTCCTCGATTCCCTTGCGGGGCATGACAATTCTTGTCTATGAAATATCAAATGCTCTCTAAACTAGAAAGATCCAATGTTTTCCTAACTAGTTGTTTTTTGTGCAAAAATACATAGGATCCTGAAAAGTGGAAATAAATGTGGCTCCCACAAGGGTCGAACCCATCTTGTTGGGGTGAAATCGAAGATTTGTGATAGCTAGATCTTAGTTTTTCTAAGTGAGAAATCCAAAGTAAGTTGTTGGTCTTCATTTTGTTGTTGAGTATTCTTGTAAATTGTAGGTCACTTATACCCATGCAAGCATATGTGAAAGTTTTTTTTCAAATCATAAATGATTGCATGCGTAAAATGACCTACAATATATGAGTATATTGGGTTCTTAAATAATGAAGGTATGTAGCAATCCTGTGGTGGAAATTTGGAGAAGTGTAAATAGGCAATTACATCATAAACCTAAGACATGTTAAATACAAAAGAGTCAATAAATATCAAAGGGACATGTGAATTTTTCATAAAACCTTTTATTTTATTCAAAAAATTCTTCAATTTTTTATTTCCTTTGAAAGAATAGTTCAAGAAATGAGTGAATCAGTATACAAAAAATTGCAAATGAGATATTAAAGGGACTTCAACTTAGAAAGCTTGAAACCTTTTGTTGCATTCTTTTAAACATCTAAAAGAAATGATTAAGACAATGGCCACATGTTGTGATCAGCTATAAGTTGCTATGACATAAAGAAAGATATTGCACTACAGATGTGACTAGATTGACATCAAAGATGGGAGAACAACAAATCACATTTAATAACTTGTTTCTTAGGTGTGGACAGAATTGGATGATAAAAAATACCATAATAGAAGACCAATGATCATGCAAACAATAGTGTTCCACTTGATACAGATGCAGATTTATCCGATAAATGATATAGAAGTGCATTTATTAAGGAGGGTTTTTGTTCTTCTTCAACATATAGGAGGCCAAGATAATTAGAATATCCTCATGCAGATTGTACAAAATACAATAACAGTGGAAGTAGAAAACAACAAAATTCAAAGGGTATCAAAGCATAAAGAAAAATGGTAAGTTTCAATGTCTAATGACATAAAGATTCAATACCAAGGTACAATAAATGTATTATTTAACAATACTATGGCAAGTAATAGAAAAAAGAGAGAAAAATAATGATCAAACAAGATTTCATGTTTTTCCATGAAAGTTATTCAATACTATGATATATGGTTTCCAGCCAATAGCAAAGAACTCTTTCAAAGGACTTGATCTAAAGGATAATAATAGATGTAAACCCTCAAAAGTCAAGTTACAGAGTATAAGGAGTTATTCATCAGAATATCATGAGATTATTTGCACAATGGCAGCCTATGTTCTTCAAGATGAGTTCAAAATACAAACCTAGATGAAAGTCTGCGGGCCGATAAAGATATTTTTGTTTCATTTTCAAAAAACCCATAGAGGTTTTATATATATAATGTTTCCATGGTCAGCCACAAGGATATATCTCTAAAATAAGTCATGACCTTTAAAATGTTTTTGTATTCTTCCAAAACAAATGGTTATAGTATAATGATTTCAAAGATCTTGTTGCAAATATTTATCATGCCGCATTCAAAGGATGAAGACCAAAAAAAAAAAGAGTACAGTTTAGAGCCCATCACACTACATGAGACACAAAGGAAGAATAAATACTATAGTCAAATACAACAATAAAATGATGATCATGAGTACAACATGAACATCAAGAAATGTTTCCAAATACATCTATAAGAAAAGGAAAATAGTAAAGTCCCATTCTCATGGCCAATAAAGAATAAAGAGCTTCACAATAAAATGTAAAATTCCATAGCATCGTCATTTTTCTCATTTCAGATATTTACATTTTGAATATATGACATACATGTTCAATATGGTGGCATGAGAAGGGAAGAAGGTAGCAAGAGATATGGCAGCTTGGGGTTTCCACAACTCTCGCAGCAATCCAAAAACAAACAAAAAATTACTAAGTGTTTTAGGGTTATCGGGATATTGTATGTCCTTATCTATGTTTGAAATTTCTTTCAAGTTCGATGCTTTATCATTTTGGTGGAATTTTTATTTGCTCATTTTTTATTATCTGTATTTAATAGTATAGTGATATATATCAATAGCATTATTATATTATCAAATAAAGATAATAAATCATTATTTTTGTTTCCCTGTTTTAAGCATACATGTGTTTTAATAATTATTAATTGATATTTGTGTAAATCACTTCATAATTAGTAAACTCTATTAATGGAAACATAATAATGATGCACTTTCAAAATAGAAAAAGATGTATTGATGAGCTTCAAGACTTCTTCCTAAAAGTTTTAAATCAGTTTGTAGACACTAGGAGAGAATATAGGGAGGTCATTTTTTACTTTTTCCTAGATTTTGGAAGTCATTTATGAGTGGTTGGAGAATTGTTTTGGTGGTTTTGAGTGATTCATAAGTGGGTTAATGACTTGGAGAGACTTTTCATGTGTATGAATTCATTTTAGAGAGTGGAGTGTCCTATTTTGGAGGCTATTTTCCTCGATCTGACTCTGGGTATGTGGTTGAAATTTGTACTTGTGATTTTTGAAGTTAATTTCTCTGGTAGTTCTTATTCATTTTACAGACAAACTTTTGGAGACTTTGAGGACCAAATTTTTGGGGGTTTTTTGCAGTTGTAACTCATGATGTTTTGAGGAAATCATTACAATTATTTTTTATAATACAAGAGCTTTTGAGACCTACTTTGGAGTTCACTTTTGTATGTTTCTTTTCTTTCAATTTGATGTTTGATGTTGAGATTTCTAGTGATCCTACATGCATCTTAAGTGAGGATCTTGCAGTTGAATAGGTTACAGATTCTGAAGTTTTACCTAATTCAAGCTTGGTTAGTTTTGAAGATATTAGTTTCCTACTAATTCAAATTTCTAGAACTGATTTACTACATGTTTGTGAAACATTTTTTATGCAGTTTCTTATATGCCAAAGTTGTATTTTTTTTATGTGCTTAGTGTTGTCATCTTTCACTGTTATGAGTTGTTGAATCAAGATATTATCATGATTTTGGTGTATCACCTTGATAAGTTGTATTACTCAATTTGTCTTATATGCAAAGTTTACCTTTTTAAAATATATCTCTACCCCTTTCCCTTCAATTATTCAATCCGGTTTAAGTGTGTCTAGGTGATTATCCAAGTAGGAGTTGGCCTAGAACCTAGAGGTTTGACTTCTTTCCAAGTGTCCCACATAGAAGTGAATCCAATATTTTACTAAAATTACTAGAAACTTGTGTAGTTCAGAATCGATTGCAAATTTTGGTAACTAAGAGTTTTGGCACGCCCAGTGCAATAGAGTCAAAATTATTTTTATTAAGTCTTATTGTTTTGATGTACTAACAGTGAGCTAATAGTCTTTCAGAGGTTATTTTTCCAATTATATCTGGAAACTCTGTGTGGAGAAAAGATATCAATGCATCCATTTATATGAGAAGAATAGAAACTAGAAGTTTAAGATCTGTGGAGTTTCTACAGTTATCTCCAAGAAGAAGAGGGCGAGCACTCAGAAGTAGGGTTCCTTCCCCCAAAGTTTAGTCAACACCACCTCATGTTACTGATAAGGAATTTCTTTCATATGAAAGAATAAGGAAAGACCCTCATGTTAGGCATTCAACATCACCTACCTTTAGAACAGAGCTTTCTACCTCTTCTTTTGGGACTTGCAATTTTTCAACAAGTAGTAATTCTACTGTAGCAAGTACTTTTTTTACAAGTGCAAGCATTTTTCCATCAAGTGCAAGTACTTTTTCATCAAGTTCAGTACTAGAAAGTTCAATTTCTACTTTAGTGAGCATATCCACACATTCTACCTCAATTGCAGTACCAAGAGCTTTTCCTTTTGTACCATTCAACCAGGGGAGTCCCATGAATCTAGCCCAGCATGATGATATTCCATTGGAGGCCTTAAAAAGACTACCAAATTTCACTGGAGAAGGAAAAATAACACCTATTGAACATATCAGAGATGCAGTAGTTTTGTGCAATGTCCATCATGTAATGCAAGAAAATATAGTTGTGGGATTGTTGGTTGCATCTTTCAAAAAGGTGTTGGAATGCTTTAGAATTTTTCCAGTGGTGTTTATTTCAACATGGGATGAATTGGGTGATGCATTTACCAGGTTTTTAAGGAAAAATATGATCATTTATCTTTGGTAGAGAAGTTAACAACTATAAAAAGAGCCCCATGGGAGAAAATGACAGATTTCAACATCCATTTTCAAAAGACTTGGAATAGAATACTTATTATGGTAAGGTCTTCCACTGATTATACATTCTTGTACTATTTGAAATTTTTAAATAGTGATATCTCATTCATGATACAGTCCATGATGGGTGCTTCTTTACCTTAGGCTTATGGTATAGATATAAGGGCAAAAAATAGTCTAATTCAAGTAGGTAAAATATCCCCTAGGCCTCATATGCCCTATTTTCCTAACATACAACCTAACATGTCATTTCAAATGCCATCTTTAGCCCCTTTACCTTCTATTCTAGCATTACCCACTACTCCAAGTCATGAAGTGTCAACTACAGGGTCATCTTGTGATCTACAAGAGATCAAGTCTGGTTAGTAGAAGATACAAACTATTTTGCAAACTATGGGGAATGATTTGACCAACATAGAGAAACATTACCAAGTATTAAGGTTAACTTTTCAATAGCAAAACCAATAGAAAATTCAAGGGGTGAATCAACCTTATCAAAACCAAGGATATCAGTATCAACAAAATAGGAAACCCTATAAGGGTTCTTATCATACGCAAAATGTCAACCAAAGACCATTACAACCATATAATCCAGCCCCTCTTAATGTTGTCAATCCAATAAGAGATATAGTTTTAAATCAGAATAACCTTGCAGCAAAATAAGAATGGTGTTATCCATGTAATCAAGCACATAAACAGGCTTCATATTTGATTGGGGTAGTTAATCAGGTACTTATGATCCAAAATGTTGCAAGTTCACAACTAGATGTACATGCAAACATACTTGAACAACAACCGGATATACATCTTAATTAGACTGCATTCCTAAATTGGCAAGGTGAAGATTTGTGTGGTGTGAATGGTGATTCATCAATTGCAGCCAATACATGATAAAAGTAAAGAGCTCTAAAAGTGGAGAAAACAAATGATTAAACCAAGGGGCCTACAATTTTTGGGCCATCATCCACACCTATAATAAATATGCCAAACAAAGCTTCAAATTTGTCAACTAATGATCAACCTCACAAGAACATCGAGCTGGTTGCTGCTAAAGTATACCAGAAGTTACTTTTACTGTGCCTTACAACATTATGGATAGTATGAAGAAGATGAACGTGAATATGACCATGTGGGATTCCTTATCTATTCTTAGATAGGCTGATTTGCTAAGAAAGGAATTGTCTGAAGATGCAAATCCTAAACAAGTTTCTCATGATTCCCAAAAAGTCATGATGAATAATGAAGATCAAGGGAAAGATGCTTATCCCAGTAGCAAAGGAAAATCTATGACTCAAGCTAAGAGCATGAAACCTCCTCCCTTCTATGTTTCATTGATTATTTGGATTAATTTGGTGCATAATTCTATGGTAGATAGTGGTGCTACATGTTATGTGATTCCCAAGCAAGTAGATGATAAATTGGATTTTAACTATGAGCCTTTAGAGAAAGGATTAGTCTAGTTGGATGGCTCATCTATTAATACAGTAGGTCTTACCAAAGATGTCAGCTTAACTCTGCATGCTTGTCCCAATTTTTTTATTTCCCAAGTTATTTATGTAGTAGATTTGCCCCTGTATTTTGGGTTATGTTTATCAAGAGACTTCACAGACAAAATAGGAGGATACCTCTCATCTGACTGATCTCACATGTTGTTATGTACTAGATATGGAACCAAGGTAACTATTAAGTCTGAGTCACTTGAAAAGGAAAACATAGAACCCTATTTACCTAGTGTAATAAATGCCAATTGTGTGGTTTTTGAAAAAGGTACATGTTGTTGTCCATGATCCTCGTACCATTGTTAATGATATCCCTGATATAATTTTAGATGAGTGGGAAACAGGCCATACTTTTAGTGTTGAGAGTGACTTGGTGTTGGATGCTGGTATAGGTAACTACATGTTTCAAGAGGTAGATTTAGTGATGCCTAATTTGGTTCAGAGGTCAGAGAATGATTGTGATTAGCAGAGAGAATTTTGGGAAATGTATGTTGATATCTCAAGAAGAAAGAATGGTGTTGGTGGGGGTGAATTGTTTGTTTCCCCAAGAAATGAAAATATTATGGATCTTTTATATTTGGATTATCATGCACCGATAACACAACAGAGTATGAAGGTCTTATTCAAGGACTAGAATGGGTGAGGAAACATGGAATCAAGTTTCTAAAAGTGCATGCAACTAGAGAATTGATAGTGAATTAGGTTAGAGGCATAAATTTTGTTAATAATGATGCTCTGAAATTGTACAAGCATAGGGTTTGGGATCTCCTTAAGGAGTTTGAAGCCTTCAACCTTATAGCCATTCCAAGGAGTAGGAATCAACATGTTGATAGGTTAGCAGTTGTAGGAGCTCAATTTGATATTACGAATAGTATAAATAAGGGATGTGATTAACAACACATCAAGGTTATTATCATACCTTCAGTACCTAATAATAATGTTAACTAGAAGGCCTTTGAGAGTGATGAACGAATCTTGCGATTTCTACTTGAAGATGATGTTTTTGTAGCATCAAACTAGGAAAGAGTCAAACAACAATATGGAGACCAAGTGTTGCAATTAAAGAACAAGTTGCCTAAGGGATTGGTCACCTTAGAAAGTATTCTCAACTTATATTATCAAGCCAAAAGTAATAAGGGAATTTTTTTGGTTCAGCATAATCATTATGAGGACTTACAAATTGCACCTGAGAGAAGCCTCAAGATAGGAAGAATAAATTATGCTACTAAAAAGTAGTATTTTTTGCATTTATTTCAAGAATTAATTGATGTATTTTCTTGGGAGTATGGGGACTTGAAGGGTTTTGATCCACACCTTTCACAACATACAATAGAGTTGGAACCTGCACCCAAACCCATAAGGAAAAAATAGAGGTCAGTTAATCCCAAATTGGAGCCATTAATATAGAAGGAAGGTTTCAAACTTATAGAAAGTGGGATTATCTTTCCTATCAAGCATACTAGCTGGGTTGCAAATCTAGCTCATGTGAGGAAGAAAAATGGAGAGCCTAGATTGTATGTCGACTTCAGAGATTTGAATAGAGCTTCCTTAAAGGACAGGTACCCTCTTCCATCTATGGAGCTGATCCTTCAATGTTGTTAGGTGCTGAATGATTTTCTTTATTGGATGGATATTTTGGTTATAACCAGATCTTGGTGAAAGAAGAAGATCAATTAAAGACTGCATTCACCATAAAGTGATGTAGAATGGTGTATAAGAAAATGCCATTTGGTTTGTATAAGTCTGAAAAGATTAGTTAACCCAGATTTTAGCAAGGATTTTACATTGTATGCTTTTGGCATCTTTGATGTAATCTCTACAATTTTGGCATAGAAAATGTAGAAGGGTTGGAGCAGCCCATTTCTTTTTTTATCAAGGCTATGGAAGACTATGAGAAAAGGTATACCTTTATAGAAAAGCATGTGTTAGTTGTTGTGAAAAGTATGAATAAATTTAGACAGGTGTTGTCTCATAACAAAATTCATTTACAAGTGGCACATCTGGATGTGAAGGAGTTTTTACTCAGCAAAGATCTAAATGAAAAATAGTCTGGGTGGATCACAAGAGTTACGGAGTATGACATGGATGTTTAGGTCACCAAGTTAATGAGGGGAAAGGGTTTGTGCTAGAAGTTGGCTAAAGAGGACATTTCAATAATGGAGGAGGAAAGAGAGTCAACTCTGGTTAATGTTGGGACAATAGACAATGAAACTACTAGTTGCTTACAGGAGATGTCACATTTCTTGAAAACTGGGAATGTCCTCCTAATCTATGTAGGACTCAAACAAGGTACTTCAAAATTTAGTCTATTCCTTTTATCTTGATTGATAATGTGTTGTATAGGAAGGATCATAGTGGAATTCTACTTAGGTGTGTTGTTAATGATCAAGTCAATCAAATATTGTATGAGTTCTATGATGGACCTTCTGGAGGTCACTATGTTGCAAGGACAACAACATATAAGATTATAAGAGAAGGCTATTATTGGCCTAATTTTTGGATACACACATATTTCAGGAAGTATACCAAATGTGCCTTATTTTCAGGTAAAGATAACCTTGTTGCATTGCCATTGCAATCAATTTAGATAGAGTAGTCATTTATGAAGTGGGGAATTAACTTCATAGGGGAAATCAATCCACCTTTAAGTGTAGGCCATTAGTGGATTATCACAGCAGTGGACTATTTTACATGATGGACATAATTTTTTCCTCTGAAGGAAGCTAATGAAACAACAATGCTGAATTTTAATAAAGATATTGTTTGCAGATTTGGAGTCCCGAACTCTATAATTTTTTACAATGCCCTAGAATTTGTTGGTTTGAAATGGGATTTACTTGAATGTACAAGCTCCAAATTTTATCCTCAAGGAAATGGACTTGTGGATTCCACTAATAATAATCTGATTAACATTATCAAAAGGACACTTCAAGGTAATCAAAGGGATTGGCATGCTAAGTTGAAGACCATCCTTTGGCAAGATAGAATTACCCCTAAGAAGGTGATTGGAAACTCACCTTACATGTTGGTGTATGGTAAGGAACAAAAATTACCTACTTATACTGAGTTACCAGCCTTGGATATTGCTAGCCAGCTAGTCTCGTTTGAGTATACTGATCCACTTTCCTTAAGATATACTATGTTGATGAAATTGGAAGAGAATAGGGACAAGGCTATGAAGAACATGGAATATCAGCAAATCCTAACTAAAAGAACATTTTTCAAGAAGACTAGATCAAGGGATTTCATGGTGGGAGATCTTGCGCTGAAATGAGATGTACTAAGGAGTATGTTGGGCCATCATACCAAGGTTGAAAACATGTGGGCAGGTCATTTCATCATCATGAAGTGCAAAGAACATAATGATTTCCAAATGGCCACAAATGAAGGTGAAGTGTTTCCTATCCCAGTCAATGAGACTACCTCAAGCCTTGTTTTGAGGTTTGAAAGGGTTCTTCTTTGTACATATTTTAGTCTAGGTTTCATGTTTTTAATAAGTATTGTTGCACAGTCAGTGGTTAGTGTGGCTTCACTTATCTCAGCATATTATATGTCTTTAAGCTACCCCATGAGAGGAACATCCATCACATACAAAATGTGTTTTTTTCCCTATCATACATCATGAATACTCTTTTCATGTGGTCAGCCAAAAAAATTTAACCTACTGAGGTAGGTGTTTCAGTAGCTCATTGTCATATATGATATCTAATTGATAATCATTCATATATGCCAAGAGCTATTGTTTTGTAAATAAGTCTTGGTTCCTTCTTTTAGTTTGTATGTTCCCAATTTTCCCTAAGTGCTTTCAAGAACATGATGTTGCTCCAATTTTTTAGTCTCCTGAGAGTTTCATAAATGTCTAAGCATGAGTACCTTTGAATCTTATCAAGTATAAACCTATCACTCATGATAGGGGAGCTAGGCCCCACTGCCATAATCTATAAACTTGTACTTTCTAAGTTCCAAAAGAATCTGCCATGTTCTAGGTGTTGTGTTTTCAAAGTTACTACAATGTATCTCAGTAACTCATTGCCCAATGGAGTTCAAAGGCTACTAGTTTTCCTATCTTTAGCAGGCAAATATTCAGTAGAAATTGCCAAAAATGTTACCCAATTTCACCTACCAGGCTCAATCAGGTAGAGCCAAGTATTCTAAACTTTTAGGGGTACATTTGAACTTTTATGTTTTGCATAAAATTATTGCTTTGAGTTTGACTCAAATTATATGTTAAATTTGATGATGAAAAGTAAAGTACATAGAATGAATAACAAAAGAGTTTCATATATCTTTTCTGAAAATGTAATGTATGTATTATTCAAAGTAATGATTGTCTCACACATGCTATGAAACTAGCAAGGAAAAAGTTACATTTCTTAATCTAGAAAGTATTCAAAAGTACATAAAGAGGGGGGGGGGAGAATTTAGTCATTGCTTGAATGACTAGAAGCTTCAAGAATGTCTTTGCACTAATTCTTCATTTTTTACAGTCCTGATTTTCTTCTCCATGCTTTTTTCCCTAACCTACAAGAATGTTAAAGAAATGATGTTCGAACTTTGAAAGTTCTAAGCAATGAATGAAGACAATTCCATATTCTTGCCTATGCAATATCAAATGCTCTCTAAACTAGAAAGATCTAATGTTTTCCTAAATAGCTTTGTTTTGTGTAGAAACATATAGGATCCTGACAAGTGGAGTTAAATTTGGCTCCCACAAGAGTTGAACCCAGCTTGTTGGGGTGAAATCCAAGAATTATGATAGCTGGATCTTAGTTTTTCTAAGTGAGAAATCCAAAGTAAGTTGTTGGTCTTCATTTTTATATTGAGTATTCTTGTAAATTGTAGGCCATTTATACCCATGAAAGCACAAGTGCAAGTTATTTTTTCAAAACATAAATGATTGCATGGTTAAAATGACCTCCAATATATGAGGATATTGGGTTCTTAAATAATGAAGGTATGCAACAAACTTGTGGTGGCAATTTGGAGAAGCATAAACAAGAAGTTGGATCATAAACTTGAGACATGTTAAATATAGAAGAGAAAATAAATATCAATTAAGGGACATGTGAATGTTGCATGAAAATTTTTATTTTATTCAAAAAATCTTGAATTATTTGTTGCCTTGGAAAGAATAGATCAAGAAATAAGTGAATCAATATACCAAAACCTACAAATGAGATATTAAAGGGACTTGCACTTAGCAGGCTTGAAACCTTTTGTTTCATTCTTTTAAACATCAACAGGAAATGGTTAAGACAACGGCCACATGTTGTGATCAGCTATAAGCTTCTATGATATAAAGAAGACATTGCACTATAGTTGCGATTAGATTCACATCAAGGATAGGAGAATAGAAAATCACATTTAATAACTTATTTCTTAGGTGTGGACAGAATTGGATAATAAAGAATACCATCACATAAGACCAATGATCATGCAAACAATAGTGTTCCTGATGCAGGAGCATCTCGGGTTCTTGGCAATCATGTATCACCAAAAACAAGTTAGAGTTTTTAGTTGTGCTTGGTAGCTTCTTTTGGGCTCTCGGTGATGTTTTCTTGTTTCCACTGACGGGACTCGGTTGCTACTCGGTTCCTTCATTTACCGAGTTGGCTCGGTTGGTTCACTAACTTAATTTCTTGGTGCTTGGTAATCTTGCTCACCGAGTGGTTTATTTTGGATTTCTTTTGAGGCCGACTTGTGCATTGGATTTTTATCATGGAGTTAATGTTGGTATCGATCATTGGGAAGCGTGTAGACCTAGATCTGGCCATTTCTTTCTCTAATGATGGATCTGAAGGCCAACTTGTTTTAGTAGCCTCTTCTATAAATAAATTAGTTTATTGTTGTTTAGGTATCAATTTTGACAGATCAATTTTAGAAGATAGAACATGGGATCTAAAGTTGAATCCTTGCATGTTAGAGGACTATTATAAGAAAATTTGAATGTATTTGTTCATAACCGAGAATGCCTTATATCCTGACATGTATGAGGTTATTTGATGAATAATATAGCATTTTCTACATTCTCTCTCTCCCTGTTGGGTGGTTTGCTTCCACATGTTCTTTGTGCAAGGAGGTTGGTGATTAGGGTGTGCCCTTGGCTTTCATCCTTTCCCTTCCCCTACGTTAGGTGGTATCAAAGAAAGGTTGAGATCTGGATCTAAATTTTTTATTTTAGATCAAGGGTTCCTTCTTGCAAACCCTAGTTTATATTTGTTGTGGGGTGGAAGATTGTGATCTAACCTTCAATTATAGAGGGTTTCAAGATGGTTCGTGGGAGGCAAGATGCAGATCCAGGATTGGCAGATATGTTAAGACAAATTGCTGCTAGGTTACAAGCTGGTGAGACATCCCAACACTGAGGAAGACATCTTGAGGATGTTATTGATAAAGAAGTTGAAGATGAGAAAGGTGAAGTAGAACCTGCACCTATGATGGATCAAGTTAAAGAAAGGTTTTTGAAGGAATTGACAAACTTGAAGTCCACACCATATTTTAATCCTCCTAAATATAGTGGAAGGCTGGATTCAGATGAACTGATGGATTGGATAACCGAGATGGAAAAGTACTTGGAATATGAAAATGTCCCTAAGGAGAAAAAGGTGAAAATTGAAAGTACAAAGTTGAAGATTCATGCATCCTTATGGTGGGAGCATCTACAATTGGATAGAAAAAGGAAAGGCAAAGAAAAAATCAAGGTATGGAATAAGATGATGAACAAATTGAAAGGTAAGTTCTTACGCTGTGATTATCAAATTAACCTTGTTAGGCAAATGCAAAGTTTGAGGTAGAAAGATAGCTCGTTAAAAGACTATACTAAGGAATTATATAGATTAGATATCAGATATGGACATGATGAGGATGAAGTGGAAAGAATCTCTAGGTACCTGAATGGGTTAAGAGTTTCTATTCAAGAGGAAATCAGTCTGGTTAAGTTGGAGAGCATTGAGGAAGCTTATCAATTTGTCCTAAAAGCTGAAGAGAAATTGAACAAAAGATGTGAGCAAAGACAAAGAGGAAGAGGTGGTAGATTCCCTAGAGGAAGAGTTAGATATTATGGTGAAAACAATAGATCTTATCAATACAAGACAAATCAAGATAAAGGTAAGATCGAGTGGAAAGGTGAAAATTATTCTATAGGAAGAGGTAGTAACTACCAAGGTGGTTATAGAAGAGGTGGATTTTGAAGAACTTGTTACAATTGTGGAGAAGAAGGAAATAGGTCATTTGAATGTACACATGCAAGAATAAAAGTTGGTAGCAGTAGAAATTCTTTGGTGCAAGAAGAGTCACCAAATGAACCTGAGAAAGAAAAGAGCTTAATGGTGAGGAGAGCACTATGGAGTGAAAGTAATAAGTAAAATCCAGTAAGAAAAAGTTTATTCAAGACCATATGCAGATTTTTTAATGAAGTGTGGAAGGTAATAATTGATAGTGGAAGCTCGGATAATTTGGCATCTGAGAAAATGGTTACAAAATTGCAGTTAGAAAGGTTGAAACACTCAAGACCCTATTAGATTTCATGGATAAAGGATGAGCATACACTATTGGTAAGTGAACAATGTTATGTGAATTTGAAAATTGGCAAATACTATGATAGGGTGTTATGTGATATCATTCCTATGGATTTTTGTCATATTTTGCTGGGTAGACCTCGGCAATATGATAGATATGCTATATATGATGGGAGATTGCATAAATATACTATTTGAGCTGATGGGAGAAGACAAATCTTGTTACCTTTAATTGAAGAATCTATTAGTAATCTATGTACATCTATGAAAGTTTGTTTGATGGAAGGAAGAAAGTTTGTTAAGGTTTTGAAGAAGAATGATTTGTGTTTTGTTGTGATTCCTAACAAACTGAGTGAGAATATAGTGGATAGTATTCCTAAAGAGATTGATAAGATACTCACTGAGTCTAAAGAGATCATTTCTGATAATGTACCTAATGGTTTTCCACCGAAAATAAGCACTGATCATTGTATGGATTTGATCCCTGGAGCTAGTTTACTGAACAAGGCACCACATCAGTTAACACCTACCGAGAATCAGGAACTTAACCCAAAAATCCAATAATTGTTGTAGAAAGGTTTGATCTAAGAAATTTTGAGTCCTTATGTAGTACTAGTTGTATTGGCATCTAAGAAGAATGGAGAATGGTGAATGTGTACTAGTTCCAAAGAAATCAACAAAATAATAGTGAAATATAGGTTTCCTATACCAAGAAGAGATGACATAATGGATAGTTTGACTGGAGCAAGTATTTTACCAAAATTGATTTGAAAAGTGGATATCATCATATAAGAATCACAGAAGGTGATGAATAGAATACTTCTTTTTAAGACAAGAGAAGGTTTGTATGAGTGGTTGGTTATGCCTTTTGGTTTAACTAATGCACTGAGTACTTTTATGAGATTGATGAATTGGGTTTTGAGGAAATTCTTGGGTAAATTTGTGATTGTATACCTAGATGACATTTTGATATTCAGTAAGACCAGAAAAGAACATTTGTTGCATATTAAACAATTATTGCAAAGATTGAAAGAAGAAAAGTTCCTGATTAATCTGAAAAAGTGTTCCTTCATGAAAGAAGAGATTGTGTATTTGGGATTTGTGATTTCAGCTAATGGTTTAAAAATGGATCCTGAAAATGTTGAAGCTATTTTGAATTGGCCTACACCTAAAAATGCTAGTGAGGTAAGATCATTTCATCAATTATAAAGTTTTTACCGAAAGTTCATCAGAAATTTTAGTTCAATTTGTAATGCTATGACTGAGACTATGAGAGGAGATAAAAGAGAATTCAAGTGGACACATGGAGCTAATAGAAGTTTTGAGACTTTGAAGAAGAAGGTTGTTTAATTTCGTATGCTAGCTTTACCTGATTTCAATAAGGTATTTCAAGTTGAATGTGATGCCAATGGCAATGCAATAGGAGCTATGTTGAGTCAAGAAGGTAAACATGTTTCTTTTTTTAGTGAGAAATTGAATGATGCAAAAAGGAAATATTATGGATATGATCAAGAGTTCTATGTTATTGTTTAAGCCCTAAAGAAATGGAGACATTTTTTGATAGCGAGTGAATTTGTGTTGTATAATGATCATAAGGCTTTACATTTTTTGGGTAGTCAAAATAAGTTGAATCAGAGACATATGAAATGGGTTGAATATCAGGAGAGGTATACATTTGTGATAAAACATAAGAGTGGAGTCACTAACCAAGTTGTTGATGCATTGAGTAGAAGAAGATCTTTGATGACTGAAATGAGATTTGAAGTTCTTGGTTTTGATGACATGAAGGATTTGTATGAAATTGACCCTAATTTTTTTGAGTCATGGAGGAAATGCAAAGCACCTATTCAAGATCAACAGAGTACTAAATGGGAAGACTATTTTATTCAAGAAGGTATGTTGTTTAAAGGTATTCAGTTGTGTATACCGAGAGGATCAATGAGAACTAATTTGATAAAGGAGAAACATAGTAGTGGTTTGGCTGGACATTTTGGTATTGACAAAACATTGAATTTTCTTAAGGAGAAATACTTTGGCCACAATTGTATAAGGAAGTTCAAAAATTTGTGAAAAGTTGTGGAATTTGTCAAGTTGCAAAGGGAGTAATTCAAAATACTAGATTTTATGTACACCGATTTCTATTCCTAAGAAATCTTGGATTGATATTAGTATAGATTTTGTTCTTGTCTTACTAAAGACAGTAAGAGGTAATGATTCTATATTTGTTGTTGTGGATAGATTTTCTAAGATGGCACATTTTATACCTTGTAGAAAAACATCAGATGCAGTGCATATAGAAGATCTTTTCTTCAAGGAAATTGTCAGATTGCATGGATTATCGAGGAGTATCATCTCTGACCGAGACAGTAAATTTGTTGGATACTTTTGGAAGACTCTTTGGGAAAAGTTGGGTACTGAATTGAGGTATAGTTCTTCATTTCACCCACAGACTGATGGACAAATGAAGGTTGTAAATAGAAGTTAGGGTAATCTTTTGAGATGTTTAGTTGGAGATAAACCGAGTAATTGGGATTCTATGTTGGCACAAGCAGAGTTTGCATACAATAATTCAATAAAAAGGAGTATTGGGAAAACACCTTTTGAGATTGTTAATGGCATACAACCAAGAGGTATATCATATTTGAAGGACATTGTCGGTGTAGAAAAGAGAAGTGTTGAAGGAGAAGAGTTTGTTGAGTTCATGAATACATTGCATGAGGAAGTGAAACATAAGTTGGAGAATAGTAATCAGAAATACAAGGACATAGAAGATAGATCAAGGAGACATAAGACTTTTGTAGTTGGGGATGAAGTAATGGTACATTTGAAGAAAGGCAGATTTCCTATTAGAACTTATGGAAAGTTGAAAATGAAGAAATTTGGCCCCTACAAGATATTGAGAAAAATTGATAGTGGAAATTCTTATGAGATTGAGTTACTAGATGACATGGATATTTCACCTATATTAAATATTTTAGACTTGTATGAATATCATGAACTTGATGAAGATATGACAGTACCAAATGATTATCCTAAGAAGCAGATAGAAGAAGTTGAGCATATTTTGGAACAAAGAATTGGCAGAAGCACAAGAGGAAAGGAATACATGGAGTATCTAGTCAAGTGGAAGAACTAACCAATTAAAGACAGTTCATGGATTTCACAATCTGAGTTGGATTCACCTCAGGTTGTACCTACTAGATGATTTGGAGAATCATCTCAAAACAATCACAATTATATGATGCAAGAGAATCTTGGGTTCTTGGCAATCCTGTATCACCAAAAACAAGTTAGAGTTGTTAGTTGTGCTCAGTAGCTTCTTTTGGGCTCTCAATGATGTTTTCATGTTTCCACCGATGAGGCTTGGTTTCTTCGTTTACTGAGTTAGCTCAGTTGGTTCACCGAGTTAATTTCCTAGCACTCGTTAATCTTTCTCATAGAGTGGTTTATTTTGGATTTTTTTTGAGGCTGACTTGTGCATTGAATTTTGGTCATGAATTTAATGTTGGTATCAATCATTGGGAAGCTTGTGTACCTAAATCTGGTCATTTCTTTCTCCAATGATGGATCTGAAAGTAGACTTGTTTCGGTAGCCTCTTGTATAAATAAAGTAGTTGATTGTAGTTTAGGAATCAATTTTGATAGATCAGTTTTAGAAGATAGAAGATGGGATCTGAAGTTGAATCCTTGTATGTTGTAGGACTATTAAAAGAAAATTTGAATGTATTTGGACGTAACTGGGAAGGCCTTATAGCCCAGCATGTATGGGGTTATTTGATGAATAATATAGAATTTTTTGCATTCTCTCTCTCCCTATTTCATTGTTTTCTTCTGCATGTTCTTTCAACAAGGAGGTTGGTGATTAGGGTGTTCCCTTGGCTTTCATCCTTTCCCCTCACCCACGTCAGTTCCACTTGATACAAATTTAGATTTATCCATTAAAAGATACATAAGTGCATTTATTAAGGATGGTTTTTGTCTTTCTTCAACATATAGGAGGCCAAGATAATCAGAATATCTTGATGGAGATTTTAGAAAATATAGTAACAGTGGAAGTAGCAAACAACAGAATTCAAAGGGTATCAAAGCATGAAGAAAATGGTAAGTTTCAATGTCTAATGACATAAAGATTCAATAGAAAGGTATAATAATTGTATTATTCAACAATACCATGGCAAGTAATGGAACAGAGAGAAAAATAATCATCAAAAAAGATTTTATGTGTGGCAGGAAAGTTATTCAATACTATGATATATGGTTTCCAGCCAATATCAAAGCCCTCTTTCAAAGGACCTGATCTAAAGGATAATAACATATGTAAACCCTCAAAAGTCAAGCTACAAAGTATAAGGATTTGTTCATGAAAATATGATGAGAATCATTTCACAATGGCAGCCTATGTTCTTCAAGATAAGTTCAAAATACAAACCTAGATGAAATTCTATAGGTTGATAAAGATAAATTTTTTTCATTTTTAGAAAACCCATAGAGGTTTTATATATAAAAATATATTTCCATGGTCAGCCATAAGGATATATCTTTGAAATAAGCCATGACCTTTAAACAAAAATTGTATTCTTCCAAAATAAATAGTTACAGTACAATGATTTCAAAGATCTTGTTGTAGAGATTTATCATGTCAAATTCAAAGGATGAAGACCCAGCAAAAAGAAGAGTACAATTTAGAGCCCATCACACTACATGAGACAAAAAGGAAGCATAAATACTACAGCCGAATGCAATAATAGAATGATGATCATCAAAACAACATGAACATCAAGAAATGTTTCCAAATACATCGATAAGCAGAGCAAAATAGAAAAGTTCCAGGCCTACGGCCAATAAAGAATGCAGAGCTTCACAATAAAATGTAAAATGCTAGAGAATCATCATTTTTCTCATTTCAGTGATTTACATTTTGAATCTATAGAATACCTGTTAAACACGGTGGAATAGGTAGGGAACAAGGTATCAAGAGATATGGAAGCTTAGGGTTTCCACAACCCTCGCAGCAATCAAAAAATAAAAAAACATTCTAAGTGTTTTAGGGTTATCGAGCTATTGTATGCCCTTAACTATGTTTCAAATTTATTTCAAGTCCGATGCTTTAGCATTTCATATGCATTTTTATTTGCTTGGTTTTTATTATCTTTATTTAATAGTATGGTTATATATGTCAAAAGTAATTCTATATTATAAAATAAAGATAATAAATCATTATTTTTTGTTTCCCTTTTTTAAGCATACATTTGTAATTTAATAATTATTAATTGTTATTTATATAAATCAATTACTATTTATTAAACTCTATTAAAGGAAACATAATAATGATGCACTTTCAAAGTAGATAAAGAGGTATTGATGAGCTTGAAGACTTCTTCTTAAAAGTTAAATTAGTTTGTAGACACTAGGAGAGAACATAGGGAGGTGTTTTTTACTTTCTCCTAGATTTTGGAAGTCATTTATGAGTGGTTGGAGATTTTTTTTTTGTGTTTTTGAGAGATTCATCATTGGGTTAGTGACTTGGAGAGACTTTTTCATGTGTCTGAATTCATTTTAGAGAGTGTAGTGTCTTGTTCTGGAGGCTATTTTCCTGGATCTGACCCTGGGTGGTTGAGAGTTGTACTTATTGTTAGATTAGAACTAATTAATTACTTGGAGAATAGAATGTGAAGATGATCACCTAGCTACAAAGGTATATTTGAGACATTAGATCAGTTATTATATTGTCATTGATGTCAACTAGTTTTGACTGTACTTATCATGATAGTTGTAAACATCTAAAGAAGGTAATATTCGTGAAGGAAAGAGATATTAACATGAAAATGAGATGTATGAGTAAGTTATGAATATGGTATTCATTGGGTAACTTATTGATGATTCTATGATATTTTGATGGTGATTTGATTGTATTACATGATTCTGTTAAGAGTGATGATTAAAAATGTAAAACTTTATGTGGTCGGTATATGAAGAACTTAGTATACACCGAGTAGAAATAGTGTACACCAAGAAAGTGTATTGTATACTGAGTGCGGTATTAAGTGAGAAAAGAAGTCACTGACACAATGGTATTGACCAAGTGAATGAAATAAAATGGAGCATGTGATTGCCAACTTGAGATGATGAGCTAGATGAAATGGGATTATTTTTAGGATAAAGATAAAGTTTGGTATGAAGATCTATGGCTAACAAAATTCAAGGTTGATTGGATGGTGAAGATTGAAATGTCTTTAAGGCACAAGTTCTCAGGAATGTTAAAGAAGAAAAATCAATGATGGAGATCGATTAAGTGGCAAAATCTATGGATGAGAAGAAAATGGTTTATCATGTCTATAAAAGGAGACAAGAGATTCAAAAAAATAATGTGCGTGAGGAGAAGATTGTATTCATGCAAAGCTGGTCAGATAGGTTGAAGTAAGAACCGAGCAATTCTACAGACTACACTAAGTGTCAGAAAAAGGAAATTAACCATGCATAATAGAGCTGGAGGATAAAAGGAAATTGAAGAGATTATGATGGATAGAGGTATATTGAGCTTAGCATAGATTTGAATATTTGCAAAGGAAGTTGTATTTGAATCAGACCAATTACTATTGTATTCTAACCCTTTCTATAGATAAAATCTCTTAATCGAGTGGGACTTAATAGTCTTTATTTATTTCTTTATGACATTCAATGTTGTTTATTGTTTTCTTGTTGACCCAAGTGAATGTATGGTCGCGGAGAAATTTTAGTGATAAAGGCTCTAACAAGGTCACACCTTACAATATATTTTATAACCTTTAACAAGGTTGTCTCTTAACTAAGCTCACTTCAGAAGAGTGAAATTATTTCAGGTGCTAGTCCTAGGTGGTTTTTCCCTTAACAGAGTTTCCATGTTAAAAATCAAGTATTTTTTATTATGGTAAAAATAGGTTTTGAAGTGGTCCCGAAACCCTTTAACATCAAAGAAGTGAGATAAGCATGGAAGACCCAAAGAACAATTAGCTGCCCCTAAGAAGGGAGTAGACTATAAAGGGACAAATCCCAAATATTCAATAAACACCTACACAACAAAAAAGAAAAAGATGCTGGAAGAAAAATAGAGAAAAAAAGACCACCAGCACCAAGATCAAGATAGAGTCTTCAAGAAGCCCTCAAAGTCCTCCAGCTAGGCCTGCATAATCTTGACATTATCTTTTAGCCTCTGAATATCCTGATCATCAACCTTGAGTTTCTTTTTGGTATTAGACCTAGTTCTGGTACCAAGTCCCATCTGCTGACTAGGACCAGTCAGATCAATTTTGTCACTCAGGGGGCTTCTTTGTTTCCTTCCAACATTTTTCTGAGCATGTTCAAGTTCTCCAGAGTAGACTTCATACCTATATTAGCTAGACCAAGTAGATATTTTAACATATCCTCATTCTTGCTCCTCTTCTCATGAATAGGGATCATGGGTATCTCAACAGCTTTTTTAATTTTATCATCCAATTCAAAACCGTAATAAAAAACACTAACATTAGCATTGAAATCATTCTCCTTCCTAATATTATCATCCATTTCCTCAATCATAGAATTCTTATTTTCCAATTTGATACATCTATTCTTCAGCTCAACCAAATCATTCTGCACCCATTTATCCAGATTATAACTATAGATGGACTTGTTTTTAGCAATTTCAAGGGGGGTCATTATGATTGATCTTTTCATCTGCAAATCCATCTTTCTAAGATCATCCTAAAGAGGTTGGGACCTATTACAATCAAGGGTTCTCTCACTGTCATCCTTCTTGTTCTCCTTCCCAGAGCTAGGGGAATCCAGATTATCCTCTTCCATAATCCTGGAGGTATTATTCCCCAAGTCGTTAGCATTACTATCAGCCACGTTTTTTTTAGCCTCTTTGTCTTTTTTGTCATCAACCTCAACCTCATTCATAGAAATGTCTTTACCTTTAGAATTTCTAGTCTCCAGAATAGGGTTAGGCTTATCCCCACTATTTTGATTATTTTGATCTTCCCCGAAACTACCCTTGGTAGTAGTGGCATCAGGGTTCTCCAAATCATTCTCCTCAGGGGTTTGGGTAGAGGAATTGGACAAAACATTATGACCCACCTGGGTATTCTCTTCAACCTCAGCCTCAATATCAGGCATCTCCAAGGGAGTAGGCTTCACACCTTCAGGCCCCGATAGAACAGGACTAGCAGGGGGCTCCAATTCAGTATTATCTATGACATAGGCATTGACATAACAAGAGTCCTTAACAATCTTCAAACCATCCTTAGGCTTAGAAGAGGCAGGCTCAGAGAGGGGGAGAGCTTTCTTGGGTTTCTTTTTCCTAGACCGAGAACCCATATTCTTCCTTTTTTTTACCTAGGCAGGAATAGGTTCAGGAATTTGGTCTCTTGCATAATCTACAATAAGGAGGATAAGCCCAACATGAATAATAGGGAAGTTCTTCACTCTATATTTAGTAATTCTCTGGTTGAGCGAACACAGGAGAAAATAGGGAAAAGAAATTCTTTTGTCATGCCTAAAATGATTAGCTAGGGCAAAATGGCAGTTATAGACCCTAGAAAATCTCCCCTCTAGAGTGAAATATTCCATCATAACCTTAATAATAGAACCTCAAATTCTATCAATATTATCCATATCCACATAGTCTTTCTTACCTTTAACCAAAAGAGCCCTCTCCTTGTTAGGGGTAGGAAATGACTGGTAAGCTCTGGTTCTGACCTTGATCTCTTTCAAGTACTTCAGTCCATCCAAAGGGAGACCAGTAATTTTCAAGAGGAGCTCAAGGTTGAGGCTAAAGGACTTGCCAGCCAGATTCATCATGCCCTTGTCCCAACCATCCGCAAAGGCTTTGGAGACATCAATCAAAAACATGGAGTCTCTGGAGAAATCGATGAACATGGCCTTTCTTCAGAATACTCCAGACTTCCTTATCCTGCTTCCACTTACACTCCGTTGGCTCTTCTCTCCTAAGATCACCACCCATGGCCGAACAATCGCCCTGCTCTTTTTTCATCTGCTTCTTATGCTTAGACAATGGAGTGTTATCAATATGATGGTTCTTAAGCATAAAAATACTGTTTAACTGGTTATATGTGATCACATCAAGTGTTATATGTGTATGGATGTGATGATTTGTTATTTTACTTTACATATTACAATTATTGGTTTGATCATTATATACTAGATGATTTAAGTGGCATTCGGTAAAGAATCACAAAGACACAGTCAAGTGTTACCGAGATAATTAAATTTTAGGTTAAATTTTTTTTATACATCTGAGAGTATTTTGGTCTGTAGGATAACTGGACTTAACTTATTCACCTCCCTCTCATTTATCTAACAATTGTTATCAGAGAGAGAGTACTTGAAGGAAGAAGTTTTAAGGACTTAAGTTAAAGATCTAAAGATGTATAAGAGAGAGGTGGTGAAGCTGATTGATATTACATCTTCTCTATCAGATGTTGAATTTGAAGACATTAAGACTTGTACAACTGCAAAAGAGATGTGGGACAAATTGACATTAGTTCATGGAGGAGATGTGAATGTGCTAAGGGCAAAAGCAGAGAGCTTAAGAGGTAAGTTTCATGATATGAAGATAAAAGAAGGTCAAAACATCACACAATACAACAACTGAATCAAAGAAGTGGTGAATTCTATCTGAGGAGCAGGTGGAATTATTGAAGAAGACACTGTGTAAGTAAAATTATCATAAAATTGTTACCTTCCTATGCTATTAGAGTCTCAGCAATACATGGAATGAGAGCAGTTCCTGGTAATGATATTTCTCTTGATAGTTTGATTGGTAGATTGACTACATTTGAGCTTAACAACTATGATAACAACATTTTACCCAAGGTAGAATCTCCATTTATGTTATCTTTGAATATTGGAAGATCAAGCAGTAGACATAAGATAAGAAATGAAAGTGATAATGAAGCTTAATTTAATGAACTTGAAGCATTAATGGCTAGAAGGATACTGAAAGATAAAGGAAGATATAGAGGTAAACTACCCTTGGTATGTTTTAAATATAAAGATATTGGCCATATTGTTGCAAGATGTCATGATAGGAAAGATGATGAGAAAATAAGTAAAAGATCAAATGAAAGGAAGAATGATAGAAAAAATTACTAAGATCACAGAGGTAACCAACAATATAGCAACAGAGACAACCGAGACAACAAAGATAAAGGTAAGAAGGAATGCTACCTAGTTGAAGATGAAGATGATGATACCGAGATTGAAACTGATGAAGACATGGAAGTGGTGTTTGTTGCATTGAAAGCAAATTCTGAAGAAGAAGAAAGGTATGTTGAAAAAGAACTTATTTATAAAGTTAGAAAAAATGATACTTGGATTATTGATAGTGTCTGCACATATCATATGACTAGAGATGAAGAAAAATTTAAATATCTTGAACACTATAATGGAGGATCTGTGAAAATGAAAAATGATACACCCTGTCAAGTAAAAGATAAAGGATCTATTTTACTAAATAACAAGATCAGATGTGAAAATGCTTATTGGGTGAAATGAATTAACTATAATCTATTGAGTGTAGCACAAATGAATAACACAGGTCACTGGGTTACATTTGAGAAAAGAAAAGTAAAAATCTATGATGAGGCTGGAAAAATAATCTATACTAGTGAACAATCAAAAGGTAACTTATTTTATCTAGACAATGTTGAAACTTCTTGTTTGTTGGCTAAAAATGAAGATGTTTGGTTATGGCACAAGAGGTTATGTCATGTGAACTTTGACAACATGGTTAGGATCAGTAAGAAAAGAAAATTTTGAGGATTATTGAGAATATCTAAGCCTGGCCATGTTATGTGTAAACAATGTCAAATGGGTAAGATGTCAAAGTCTAGTTTCAAGAGAAAACATTACTCATCTAATGCCATTATGGAGTTAGTTCATACTAACTTATGTGGTCCAATGAGGACTCAGAGTTATTATGGAGATAGATATTTTATCTTATTTGTTGATGATTTCTCTAGGATGATGACCATCATGTTCTTAAAAGAAAAATCAGAATCTTCCAAAATGTTTAAGTGGTACAAAGCAAAAGTGGAAAGAGAAAGTGGTAAGGAATTGAAATGCTTAAGGTCGGATAGAGGTGGTGAATTCATTTCTGATGAGTTTACTAATTTTTGTAATGAGCATGGAATAAAGAGACATGTATCTGCACCGAGGACATCTCAATAGAATGGGATTACTAAAAGAAGGAATAGACCAATTGTTGATTGTTGATTGTGCTAGAACACCGGTGATTGAAAAAGATGTTGCACAAATTTACTAGAGAGAAGTTGTTAGTACTATAGTTTATACACTGAACCGGGTACAATTGGAGAAAGAATAAAAGAAGACACCTTATGAGCTATGGTATGGTTATACACCTAATGTTAGCTATTTCAGAATATTTGGAAGTAGATGTTACATTCTAAAAGATGATAGAAATGGGAAATTTTATTCAAAAGGTGATGAGGGGATATTTCTAGGTTATTCTACTAGAAGAAAGGCTTACAAATGTTTGAACAAGGCTACTAACAAGATGATTGAAAGTGAAAATGTGAAAGTTGATGAGTTTTTAGAAAAGAATGATGAAGAAAGAAAGAAAAAACTAGAAATCTATGGTAGATTTGTTTATATTCAAGAACCTAAAACTCTGCCTAAGCAATATCCTGGAGTCACCGAGCAACAGAACATTACTATCAAGAAAAAATCTTTACAGACCAAGCAACAACAAACAGTTACTGATGGAAATGATGGTCATGCACTAAGTGGAGAAAACATTGAAGAATAGAGATTTGAGCCCGAACTAGTGAAGTATGTGAGAAGACACCATCCACAAGATCAGATAATTGGAGACAAAAGATCAAGAATGATAACTATCTAAGTATGTTAAGGAACAATACATGTTTAATTTGTGAATTTGAACCTAAAACTATTAAAGATGCATTAGCAAATGATGATTGGATTAATGAAATGAATGAAGAGATTGAGAAAATAAAGAAGAACAAGACATGGACATTAGTACAAAGACCTAAAGACAAAAATTTAATTGGCACTAAATGGATTTTTAGAAACAAATTGAATAAGAATGGAGATGTAACAAGGAATAAAGAAAGACTAGTTTGCAAAGGTTATGCACAAGAAGAAATAATTGACTATGGAGAAACTTTTGCACTCATTTCTAGACTTCAAGGAGTAAGAATACTACTTGGATATGCTTCTTATAAATGATTTAAGGTATATCAGATGGATGTGCAATCTATATTTTTGAATGGGATACTTGAAGAAGAGGTATACATTGAACAACCTGAAGGTTTTTTTTATCCTAATTAGAAGAAAATCATATGTAAGTTGCACAGGGTATTATATGGACTAATGCAATTACCGAGAGCATGTAATGAAAGACTACATTCTTATCTCATAAGAATTGGATTTGTTAGAACAAGTGATAATAGCAATTTATATTTGAAATGTGAAACTGATGATAAGATTCTTATTGCTGAATTTTTTGTTGATGATATCATATTTGGAGGTCATAATAACTTAGGCAAGTCTTTTTCTAATGAAATGAGAAAATATTTTGAAATCTCAATGTTTAGAGAGATCAAATTATATCTTGGTCTGTGAATACTACAACAGAAGGAAGGCATATACATAACACAATCTAAGTAAATCAAAGAAGTCTTGAAGACATTCGATATGGAAGACTCAAAACCAATTGGTACACCTATAGTAACTAAATGCAAGCTGGAAAAAGATGAAAAGTCAACAAAGGTAAATCAAACCTCATACAGATCTATGATTGGTAAGTTTATGTATGTTGTGCACAATAGACCACATTTTGCACATGCAGTTGGAATTATAGCTAGATTCTCTGCTAATCCTAAAGAGTCACACATGACTGCTGTGAAAAGAATTTTGAGATATCTAAAGAACACTAAGAACTATGGATTATGGTATAATAAAGAAGGAAATTTTGAACTTAAAGTTTACACTGATGTTGATTGGGCTGGAAACATCGATGATAGAAAAAGCACTATAGGTGGACCATTCTTTTTAGGAGAAATATTGGTAACACGGACAAGCAAGAAACAATGATGTGTTTCTCAGTCCACTGTTGAATCTGAATATGTAGCTATTGTTGCTAATTATTCAAATAATTCATGGATAAAGAAATTGTTGGAAGGTATGAATAAGGAAATCACCTATCCAATGATAATTTATTGTGATAATACAAGTGCTATTAATATTTCAAAGAATCCAGTGATGCATGCAAAAACAAAGCACATATCTATTAAGTATCACTACTTAAGGGAGAAAGTTTAGGAAAAATAAGTTAAATTGGAATATGTGAAGTCACAGGATCAACTTGTGTATATATTCACTAAACCCTTACCGAACGATACATTTGAATGCTTGACAAGTAGACTAGGGGTCCATCCATTGTCTAACAGTCACTAAGGTGATATGGGGTTGCATCAACCTATACTTTATTAGAAGATATAATTATGTTGATGCATGATGTTGACACTTTAGGACTCTTAAGGTTGTGAAGAAGAAGAAGAAGAAGATGGAAGACAAAGCTAACATAGAGAATATTTACACATGCAAGGTATAGGAAACTAAAAGGAACAACGGAGATACTTATTTGGCTATTGAAGAGTTGATTTCTTTTGGCATTGTTGTCAAAGCGAGCGATAGTCACATGAAATATCTAGATTGAGATTTACAAGGAGAGAAGATTATATGAAACATTAGTTAGAAACAAAGCTAACTGAAAGGGAGAGACAAATGATGTTGTGTAGTGATTAAACATATTAAATGCATAAGCTAAGGGAGAGCTTACCAAGTCATAGAATATAGACAGACTTGTAGACACTTAAGATGTTTGGTATTCTATGGCATATTTCATATTGTGTTGCCATCAATGCCAAAGGGAGAGATTGTTAGAATACAAATAATTAATTACTTGGAGAATAGAATGTGAAGATGATCCTCGAGCTACAAAGGTATGTGTGAGACATTAGATTAGTTATTATATTGTCAATGATGTCAACTAGTTTTGACTATACTTATCATGATAGTTGAAAACATTTGAAGAAGGTAATATTGGTGAAGAAATGAGATATTAACATGAAAATGAGATGTATGAGTAAGTTATGAATATGGTATTCATTGGGTAACTTATTAATGATTCTATGAAAGTTTGATAGCAATTTGATTGTATTACATGATTATGTTAAGAGTGAAGATCAAGAATGTAAAAGTTTATGTGGTCGGTATATGAAAAACTTAGTATACACCGAGTATAAATAGTGTGCACTGAGAAAGTGTAGTGTATACCAAATGTGGTATTAACCAAGAAAAGAATTCACTGACACATCACGGAAAACAATTGAGTGAATGAAATAAGATGGAACATGTGATTGTCGACTTGAGATGATGAGCTAGATGAAATGGGATGATTCTGAGGACAAAGATAAAGTTTGGTATGAAGATCTACGGCTGAAATAATTCAACGTTGATCAGATGATGAAGATTGAAATGTGTTTAAGGCACAAGTTCTGAGGAAGGTTAAAGCAAAAAAACCAACGACGGATATTAAGTGGAAAAATCTATGGATGAGAAAAAAATGGTTTATAATGTCTATAAAAGGAGACAAGAGATTAAAAATGATAATGCACATGAGGAGAAGATTTTATTCATGTGAAGCTAGTCAGAGAGGTTGAAGTAAGAACCGAGCAATTCTACAGACTACACCAAGTGTCAGAAAAAGGAAATTAACCAAGCAAAACAGAGTTGGAGGATAAAAGAAAATTGAAGAAATTATGATGGCTAGAGGTATATTGAGCTTAGCATAGATCTGAATATCTGCAAAGGAAGTTGTATTTGAATCAGATCAATTATTGTTGCATTCTAACCATTTCTACAGACAAAATCTCTTAACCGAGTGGGACTTAACAGTCTTTATTTATTTCTTTATGGCATTCAATGAATGTTGATTATTTTCTTGTTGACCCAAGTGAATGTATGGTCGCGGAGAACTATTAGTGATAAAGCCTCTAACAAGGTCACACTTTACAGTGTGTTTTGTAACCTTTAACAGGGTTGTCTCTTAACTGAGCTCACTTCAGAAGAGTGAAATTATTTTGGGTACTGGTCCTAGGTGGTTTTTCCCTTAATTGGTTTTCCACATTAAAAATCAAGTGTTATATGTGTATGGATGTGATGATTTTTTATTTTACTTTACACATTACAATTACTAGTTTGATCAATATATCCTAGATGATTTAACTGGCATTCGATAAATGAATCAGAAAGACACAGTCAAGTGTTATAAAGATAATTAAGTTTTATGTTGAATTTGTTTTATACATCTGAGAGTATTTGAGAATGTAGGATAATTGGATTTAACTGATTCACCCCCACTCTCAGTTATCTAACAATAAGTTTGAAGCTCATTTTTTTGGTAGTTCTTCTTCATTTTACAAATAGAAACTTTTGGAGACTTTGAGGACCATTTTTTTTGAGTTTTTTGCAGTTGTAACTCATGATGTTTTGAGGACATCCTTACAATTATTTTTGATAATACAAGATCTTTTGGGACCTACTTTGGAGTTCACTTTAGTGTGTTTCTTTTCTTTCAATTTGATGCTTCATGTTGAGAATTCTAGTGATCCTACATGTTATGTCTTGGCATTGCATCTTGAGTGAGGATCTTGTAGTTGAATAGGTTACAGATTGTGAAGTTTTACCTAGTTCAAGCTTGGTTAGTTGTGAAGATATTAGTTTCCTACTAATTCAAAGTTCTGAAACCAATTTACTACCTATTTGTGAAACATTTTTATGCAGCTGCTTATATGCCAAATTTCTATTTTTTAATGTGCTTAGTGTTGTTAGCTTTCACTATTATGAATTGTTGAATCAAGATATCATCATAATTTTGGTGTATCACCTTGATAAGTTTTAGTACTTAGTTTATTTTATATGCAAAGTTTACCTTTTTTAATATATCTCTACCCCTTTCCCTTTAAGTCTTCATGTTGGTTTAAGTGTGTCCATGTGATTATCCAAGTAGGAGCCATCCTAGATCTCGAAGGTTTCATTTCTTTCCAAGTGTCCCACATAGAAGTGGATCCAATGTTTTACCAAAATTATTGAACTTTTGTAGTTCGCTATTGGGTGCAAATTTTGGTAACTAATAGAACCATTGAAACATGTTGAGTGGGATATGAGAAGACTCTAAAAGTGTTGGGTTGGGCAATTAGAGTTGGTGAATTAATTTGAGTGATTGAGAGGAAGCTTGAGAAAGGGTAAGGGCTTGAATCTTGAAGATTTGGAACATTGTTTTGGTTTGGTCATTGAGACCTTGGTGTTTCAAATAAGGTGGTTGATGCTCTTAGTAGAAAAGCCTTGACAATCTCTGAAATATAGTTGTAAAGTGTTTGGATTGAAGCCCTAAAAGGCATGTATGCTAAAGATGAAGACTTCAAGGAAATATACAAGGTATATTCTGATTTTGACAACAACTACCACTTGGAATTTTCTAATTTTCTGATCCAAGAAAGACTTCTTTTCAAAGGATGTCAACTATCAATTGCTAAGTTCTCTATCAGGAACAAAATCATAAAATAAAAACATAGTGATTGTATGGGGGGCCACTTTGGGTTAGATAAAACCCTTGAACTAGTGAGAAGGCACTATTATTGGCTAAAATTGCAAGTGGATGTTAGAAATTTTGTAGAATCATACATGGTGTGTCAAAAGGCCAAAGGAACAACAACTAATACAGGAGTCTATAATCCTTTAGTCATCCCTTCAAGACTTTGGGAGAGTGTAAGTGGGGATTTTTTTATGGGTTTACCAAGGACACAAAGAGGGTTTGATAGAGTTTTTGTGGTTTTGGATAGGTTTAGCAAGATGGGTCACTTCTTTCCATGTAGAAGTACAAGTGATGTGTCCTATGTTGCAGATCACTTCTTCAAAGAAATGGTAAGGATACATGGACTTCCAAGAGCCACCAAAGATTGAGAAGATCCTAGATACCAAAGTTATGATTAGGACAAGGAAGACAATTTACAAGAAATGTTTGGTCAAATGGAAAGGAATCCCTGAGTCTGATGTTGTTTGGATGGATGAGGATCAAATGAATAAGCATGGAACAACCTTACAAGAACTCATCTCAAGTGGACTTAAGATTCAAACACCAAGGGAGTATGGTGTAGGAGTACCTCAACAAGACCATGAAGACAAAAACTCACATACCTATGGATTGCCAAGAGGAAAGAATTAAGATACCCAGTTAGTTATTTTATTTGTATTCAATAAAGCCCACAATGTAAGGCCATTGGCATGTTTGGTGTTGATAAACCAACATGACCAAATCTAGTCAATGGGGTAATAATTGATAAGAAGATAGTAAATTCAAATCTTTTAGGGATTTTGGGTCACCTAGAGATCATAGGATAAAGGTCTAGGTGATAGAAGGTCTATTAGCAAGTTTTGTGTAAAAATTGCAAAAAGATGTAAAAATGTTGCAGAAGTTGCTTTACAACTTTTGCAACAAATTGCCAATTTGCTTAGTTAGGCGCCAAACCAAATCTGAACTGTCACAACCTTTGAAAATAGTTGAAATGGGTTGGTGACACCTATTTTAGGATTGATTTCATTGGTGTGAAGGAGTTGATGTAATTTTGATGTTGAAGCAATAAAATGTGTTCAAACATTTCTTAAAAATTCTCTACTTTCAATGCATTGTGATTGAAGAATTGATTTAAAAAATCTTATCCCAAGGATCATTCCAACCTTGACTCAACTTCCTAATTCAGTTCCTTAATTCAATAAACACTCTTCATTTTCCCTCAAACACCTAACATCACCCAACCTCTTTTGTAACATTTACATTATCAAAATACTATTGACTATCCCCAAACCCCATTTCACCTCCAATGTGCATCTTCCCTTACTCCCTGAACACATTGATCCCTACCCAATGAATCTTCTTCAACCCTCACAATCTTTTACACCCTTTTTAGACTATATATACCAACTTTCATTAAACCCTTGACTGGTACAATCTTGATCCCCCAGAACCTTGAGTCTAAATGTTATTCATGATGTATTGAGAGTCATTTAGAATCATTTGAGTCACATTGAGTCTATATGTAAATAAAAATGTAATCAATTTGTATGGTTTGTCTTGATTGTCGATTTAGGACCTAGTTTGGTCAAAAGGTCAAAATGTTACAAAATGACCCATGAGAGGGAAAACAAGTGGTAAAAGGTCCAAAATGGTCTATTTTAATGTGTTGGTAATGTCCATGTGAACGTCTAGTATGATATCATACCAACATCTACACATTATTAATTTTGAGGTCTTAACTCTGGTCCAATCAGTAATCCTCATTTCAAAAAAAACATAATCGTTTAACCATACCCAAGTCCTGATCACAATTACAATTAGGACCACGGAGAAGTTTGATCACAATAACAAGATAGATCATTTAACTAACTTAAATCATTATTTACTATCATTACCTTCTCTCTTTGATCCATGTTACTTCATAAATATAACCAGTTAACAAACATCATTTGTACACAACAAGTGCTTCAGTTCATTGCCCTTATGTCTTGAAACATTAATTCACTAATCCTTCCAAGATGTCCTATGTCATGATCACTTTTTCTGAGAAACAAGTAAATAGGATTCATTCATGACTGCCACTATTCGCAGTCTTGCAATCCAATACTCTTAACAGTTTAGTAGATCTACTCTTAAGAGTTTAGTAGATCTACTAAACTCTACTACATCATATGATATGTTTGAGTTTTAACAATCTAATATGATATGTTTGGGTTTTAAAAGCTAAGTCTTTGTCATACAATATACAAAGACTTAGCTTTTAAAACTCAAACATATTAGATTAGATCAAACATATCAAATTAGATCAGAGATAGTTGTAGCGAGATAAACCTTGCCTTATTCACAGTGAGATAAACTCACCCCTACTCATATTTTGTGTAATGTAGGTTATGAGATTGAGTAAAGATCTCAATGATGATTGTGAGGATTTAAGAGCTCTTCTACGGAAAGTTCTTGCTTGAAACAAGCAACTAAAAATTTTGGGTAGCAAGTAAATTGTTGTGTTGTTGCTTTCAACATCCAATATTTTTCTTGAAAATAGATGCCCTATTGGGCCAAATTAATAATTCTCTAAGTTTTGACGTTAAAATAATCAACGTCCATAAATGATATCAACTCAAAATGCAACTTTTTTGTAGGTTACAATTTAAATTCATATCATTAACAGTGATGATGCCCTCATCTCATAGATGGTTGAAAAATTAGAAACATTTATCATTATGACAAAGAACACATTTCATAAAGAAGCTAAGATGTCAAGCCAATTCTTTTAAAGAACTCTATAGACAAGAATAGATATTTTTGTGCACTCAAGAAAATTAATGATCCAACCTTACCTCAAGCTCCTTTGTCTTGTCACTTGGCTTTGGCTTTTGCATTGACAAGAAAAACTTTTGCACTTTTTGAATGCTCTGCCCGCATATTATTTTATATATGTTTTTTCAAATCTTTCCCACATTTGTCAAAATTACGACGAATGTATTTTTCGTTAGAATTTTGACAAACACAGGCAAGAATTTTTTTTTTAGAAAAAAGAAATTTTTCCACAAAGGAAAAGAAATCTTGTAGTTCATCAGAAATATTCGTTGGAAAATAACCCCAAATGTATTAGTGTGACCATGATAGTACAGATGGTGAGAGAAAAGGGGAGTCCTGCACAATATAGGCCCTTCAAAAGGACATGGTGAGGATGATGAAAGAGATGAAGCCAAAAAATGAGATGAAGGAGAGCAAGGAAGTGTGGTGCATAGAGTGAAAAATTGAAGGGAACACTAGGGCCAATTGTCCTAAGAAATCCTTTTTTGATATCTGTCAAGTGCTAGGACACTCCATTGAGGAGTGCTCATACAATTTGAAGGTGAGGAGCACTCAAGTGCTCTTCATGCAAATGGAAAAGGAAACCTCGCCTACCACACCACCAAGATTCATAAATTCCTATGCACAACAATCAATGAGGTATTAACAATAATAGCAACATTAACACCCCAAGAAGATGCATTCAATACAACACAAAGGGAGGACCCATGATACAATGTCATAGGATTAGCGAATGGAGCCACTTCGCATGGGACTGTCATAGCAAGAAATGTGGTGGTAGTATACTATGTGAATAGTGTTAAAATGGAATCACACCTATTCAAATGTATATGATGTATGTGTATGGGGGAAATATGAGATTCACTCCTAAATCCAAATTCCCAAAGGAGAGATCCAATTTGATCAACCAAAAGGCTAATGCACAATCGAATCAATCTATGGAGAATATGAAAGAGAGAGAAAAATCCTATATTTCCCTATGGAGAATAATGCTTGAAATCTTAAATAATTGAAATACAAGTACTAACCTCAAATTATGGAAAATTTGGAAAATGCCAATTTTTGATGTCTGTGTGTATTTTTGAGCAATTCTACAACCTGTTTTGGACTGGAAATGTCGAGATGAAGAAAACCCAAAAATCTTTTGTCTTTCCGCTGGCAAGTAGTCTTTGACCCTCATAAAAGGTCAAAGGCTACATTCTTTATTTGAAGGTCGATTCTAACTTTGTTCGCAGATCTTGAAATTTCACCGAAAAGGGTATCCAAATCCATTCTCAGATCTAAAATTCCGCACTTGTACCTGCAAGAAAATGGGGGTTTTGTTTGTATGGGGGGTTTTCCTTGGTCAAGCTTATGTTGAAGTCCTTGTAGAGGATTCGAATCCACAAATAGGAATGTTTCAATGGATGTAGAATGAATGTAGGATGTCTCAAATCAATGGCATTTGATCTTCAATGCCAATCTTGAATTGATCTTTGCATATGAGGAGGCTTGGATGAATGTAGAAGGATGGATCTTCAAGGGGGCTCCAAAGAGATTGAATCCTTCAATGGCTAACAATGGATCTCCTTGATGGATGAATGCTTGAACACTTGAATGCTTGAATTCACTTGCTTGCACTTGAGAGCTCGCTCATGAAGTTGCTTGAAGATGAGATGTTCTCACAAAACTTGATGGAGAAAATGAGAGAGGAAGACCTCCTTTTATAGTGAACTAGGGCACAATCTTCTAGACGGGCCACCTTGGAGAATTAAATCCCAATTAGGTCCTAACCTTTAAAAAATATATCTAGATTAAATGAAATTAAAGGATTTACCATTCTGAAACCCGAAATGGCTGACCCGGAGGTGGGAAAACAAATATCCCCAAAACCCGACACCTAGAAATCAAGGAATCTTGAAATCTGGATAGGGGGTCAAGGACGAGGTTGTATCTAACCAGGTTAGGATTGAGGTCGATCTTGACCAGGTTAGGATAGAGGTCAAATTTGACCCCATAAAGTTGACTTTGACCTTATGGTCAAAGACCTCAAGATCTTGACCTAGAATGTTATGAAATGCAGATATGAAGTGAAAAATGGGTGCAAAAGGAAGAAGAATAGGGGTAAAAGCTAGATACATGCAAAGACCTAATAAAGGTTCTTAACATGACCCTAGACCACTCACTCAGAGAGCTAAACACTCTTATCATGGAAGTGCTTCCATTTTAAGATGATACACTATGCAAATGGCGTGGTCTAGGCAACCACGAGGATGTTGACTTCCCTAAGGGGAAGATGGTAAACATGATAGAAGTAACACGCCCTGAAGAGGAAGTCCTCATAATCATGAGACTCTAGGCCAAGAAAGCCACATACCTTGATTCACATATGAAGAAGGAAGTATTGAAGGAAGCCAGAATGGAAATAGAACTGGCAATGGAGGAAGAATGGAGGAAAACACATGGCATGACCAGTACCCTTGTACAGTCAGCATTAGAAGTGAACATCATACAATAGATATTAGAGGTGATGGTCTTATTATGAGTGATAGACCTAATAGAGACACTACCATAGCTAAAAGTGGTAATCACCAACATTGGTGATACACACGATAGTCAAGAGGTTGGAAACCATGGGATGAATGAGGCAGCGAAAAAAGGGCCCAAAAAATCTACCTCCACAAGTGGTACCACAGATCCTATGTTGTTGGTAGTGGGTATACGACGGACCCTAATAGTGGTGGAAATGGAAATCATGGGCCATACCCTCACCAAAACCATCATGGATGGAGGATCTAGCGTAAATGTACTCTGAAAAGAGACATGGAAGGCCCTTGACAAACCAACACTCTAAACGTTGACCTTCAACTTGGTAGGTGTTGATCAGCATGGCATAAAACCAATAGAATGCTCATGACACAGAAGGTTATTATCGAGACCTAATAGTTCTTCCTTGATTTTGTTGTCATATCACTAGAGAAAAAGAGGTACGATGCTCTCCTTGGAAAGGGTTGGCTCATCACAGTGATGTTACTCCTAATAGTTGATTTTTTTCTCACTAGTTATGAAGAAGTTATATTGTATGTCAAAGTCATTCAGTAATGAAGAAAAGATAAGTTGGTAAAGCGGAGAAAGTCATTCAGTAAAGGAAATAAGTAGACAGGAAATTTTGGTAAAGAAGAAGTAAGTATAGGCACCAAGCGAGGCAGAACCAAGCACCAAGAACCGAGTTGTACTAAGCACCAAACCAAGAAGAGAAGACAGTTACCAAGTTAAGGAAAACATGTTACCGAGAAAAAAGGGACAACACTAGAAGAATTCTAAGTACATTAAACCTCGACACTGAACAAAAAATGGTTTACCAATCTCAAGGAGATCATATAACAAAACATTGTAGATTACAATATAATGATTACATATGATTACAAGGTGAGATTAGCCAATGAGAATTAAGGATGAAATATACATTGGAAGTGTACTAAATGCTAGCACCACTTGATGAGAAGATTATAGAACTTCTAGCACCGCTTCTAGAATTGTATATAAGAATATCAGAGTATTAAAATTAGTATGCATGCACAGAAAGCAATTGGAGATTTGATGCAAGAGCATCTCGGGTCCTTGGCAATCCTATGTCACCAAAAAGATGTTTGAAGTTTTCTGTGTCACTCGGTTCCTTCTTTGATCGAGTTGGTTTGATGTTGCTTAGTTTCCTTTGTTTATCGATGTTGGTCAGGTATCTCTTTGGCGCTCGATTAATTCCCTGGCGCTTGATGATGCATGTCTGGCGCTTGGTTATCCTTTCTTACTGAGTTGTTTATTTTGGATTTTTGTTGAGGCCGACTCTTGCATTTAATTATAGTCACAGATTTAATGATGGTATCTATTATTGGGAAGCATGTAGACCTAGATCTAGTTGTTCCTTTCATTGATGGTGGATCTAAAGGCCGACTTGGTTTGGTATCCTCTTATATAAATTTAGTTTCTAGGTTAGAGTTTAGGAGACAGGTTAGTTAGGAGATAGAATCTAGAAGATTAGAGATTATTGGCAGATCCTCGCATGTTGGAGGAATTTTGTACTTGATTGTAATAGCTGGCCTAAACTGGGAAGGCCTTACAGCCCGGCATGTATGAATCAATTGAAGTTAATATATGAAAGATATCTGCATTCTCTCTCTCACTTGTGTGTTTGTTTTCTTTCACATGTTGTTTATGCAAGGTGGATATGGTTAGGGTGTGCCTTTGGCCCCTCTCCCCATCATTCCCTTGCATCAAGATTGCATGTATGAAGCAGAAGATAATAAGTAGAGAAGCTACCGAGTAACAAAGTATTGAAGAAAAGTCAAAGATTGAGATTTGTCGAGTACTGATTTGATAGTGTGAAGGATACACAGTATGAGGTAAAGAGTTAATGGACATATAGAGTCTGAATAGCATATGTTGATGCAAGTTTGAAATAAATTTTAATGTTACTGATTAAAGAGTAATCATATTTTGTAAAGTCTCTTAACCGAGCAAATCCTAGCAGATCTTAATTTTAAATCCTTTAACCGGGTATTATTATTAGATTAGAGTTGTGAAATCTCTTAATAGAGTAGTATTAGCATTCTTTGAACTCTTAACCATATTAATACTCTTAACAGGGTAAGCTATCTGAAATAGCTAAGTATTGTAAATCTAACCGGGAAAACTTTACTCTGCAGTAGTGAAGTCTTGTGGGTGTCATCCCCACCGCATTTTTTATCCTCTAACAAGGATTTTTGCAATATCAAATATTTTTGTTATGTGTTGACTATTACATGTTTTATTTATTTCATGTGATGCATGAAAATGTTAAGGAATCAATAAATGATTGTGAAGAAAGTTTAAATAAGTTGAAAAGTATTTTATAGTACTAATTCACCCCTCCCCTCTTAGTACTTACCTTTCCACACCTAATCCAACAATTGGTATCAGAGCCCAGTCTCTTATTAAATAGTTTAGTCACTTGAGAGGAAAGATCTAGAAATATGGAAAGCTACAAGTACAAAAGGGTAATTGACAATATGGAAATGGAACTGAAAATGGCCAATGACAAAATTGAAGAATTGAGCAAAAAATTGAAACATTCAATCAGCAAAAGGAAATAATTTGCACATCAGTTGAAAGATACTCAAGATTAAGTTTAGGAAATTGAATCACAATCAGAGGGAAGCATGTCTAATGAATCTGATGCAATCATATCAGAACTATCTGAAAAGAATAAGATGCTTGTTGATCAAGTGAAAACACTAAAAATAAAACAAGAAGCACAATCAATAAGGATGTGTAAAATTATAGAGCAAAAAGGAAAAGTTGAGGATGACAAAAGAACCGTTGAAGAAGAGAGAAGGAAAATAAATAAAAGACTAGATGAGAAAGATAGGGAGCTAATGAGGTTAACACAAACTTACTACAACTTGACAGATCAACTTTTTATTACAGAATTACAGAATTGAGATATGGGAATGAACATCTAAACAATAATCTGAAATCTAAAAGAGATGCAAATGATGTCCTGAAAATAAATGAAGAAGCTTTGAAGATTATAGATGAACAGATGAGAAATCAAAGGCAACCAAATGACACTTCAGGACTTGGTTACAATGCAAACAATACTACCGAGAAGGGTGAGTCTTCTAAACAAGAAGCCAACCAAGACAAAGCTACTACCCCACCGAAGTCTAAGAAGCCTACATGTTATCATTGTGGGAAACCAGGACACACAACCAACATTTGTAGAAGCAAGAGAGGTAATTCATTGAATACTCCTAAGTTTAAAGGTCATTGTTATAACTACAATAAGTATGGACATAAGGAATTTGAATGTAGAGAAAGAGTTATTAATAATCCAAGGAAATTAAGATTTGAAGGATACTATAACAACTGTAAGAGATATGGTCATAAATCTGGAGAATGCAGGTCACAAAAGAAAAATGAAAAATGGGTCCCTAACCAAAAAAATGATGACAACAACCGACAAGGACCTATCATACCATGGGATTATAATACAAGTATTACTTGTACTACACGTGGAAGATCTGGTCACATTTTCGCAAATTGCTTTAGGATGAATGCAATGAACAACAGGAAATCATGGAGAAACACTGGAATGGCTTGTCCATTGTCACAGAGTTTGTCACCTAGCCAAGGACTACAGGTACTAAAATTAGGATTCAACCGAGGAGCAACCGAGTGAAAATACTCAAGTTAACATTGATGAAATTAGAGAGAAGATTAATAAGACTTGGAGAAGGAAGTCACAAGATGATGGAACAGAATTGGGAACTAGTGATGGCACCACATCTCTGGATCCAATGCACCTTTATTCACTTAATTGATGAAAGGTATATATAGGATTTGATAACCTAAAGATTATCTTAAACCAATTCCTAGATTTAGCACAAAGATCCATATCAGCATATCAAGATGCATTTGGATATAAGTTATAAAGTTATGATTTTATTTGTTGATCGGTAAAGTGTTTGAGTTATGTTACTCCATTCGGTGAAGCAAAGTGTAGTTTGGTTTAACAATAAATAAAGTTAGGTAAAGATCATTAAATACATATTATAGCCATTGTAAGCCCTAACATAAAGGAAAAACTATAAATAGAGGGTTTGTTACTTTATTTTCACTTTACACTTTTTCAAGCACCTTTGAAGCATTGACAGAGATGAGATTACTAAGTGATTATGAGCATTCAGTTGAGCATTCCAAACATCTACAAGATCATTTGAGGTATTTCTAGTGTGTTACCATGTAAAAGCACAATCAAGTGTCACCTTTTAGGCTAACTTATCAGCACAACTGAATTTTAGTATTTCTAACTAAAAATTAATTTTGGTCAATCTAGATTGATTCTAGCTAACTTAGATAAATGCTTTAACTTTTCCAATTGGAAATATCTATTAAATGCATGTTTTATACAACTTTGGGTCCAATTACCGTAAAAATAAAATTATTTCAGAAAAGTGGTGTTTCAATAACTCCTAATCTTTTTAATGATATTTTTTTTAAAATAAAAAATATCCTTTTGTAGAGATCAGATTCAAGAATATCCTCATATAGATTTTATACCATTTTAATTAGACATAGTTTATTGTAATTAAAAAATATTGCAAGTAGGTATTTTAACAATCAAGGAGATGTTGAATCAGAGTAAGAAAAAAATAGTAAATCATATTAAATAAATTTGAAAAACATATGGTGCACTAGAGGAGAGAGTCCTCTTCAAGAATATATATTTCTTTTTTTGATTGGGATAGATTTGTTATGAAAAATATATTGCGAGATGAAAACTGTTGATTTTAGTGAGTTGGAATTTGAATTGTTATAAAAGAGAAAATATAGGTCACAACCCAATTTTTATTTCTTCATGCACTAGCTATATATGTCATCTATGACATATTTTAAAATTAGGGAAAAAAATGTTTATTTACATATAAATGTTTGGTGGGAACTAGACCCCTAATTTTTAGCATTTTTCAGCAACTGAAAAATCATCTTTAAAAATTTAAAAAACATATCAATTCTTATTCAAAAAAATTATTAAAAATATTAATCATAAACTTCATCCATTTTATCACATTTAATTAGTTTACATCATCTTCAAATTCTAAACATAAATGTCATTTTTATACTATTGAAGTTGAACAGTAGTGGATGAGAATTGTACTTAGCAAAGTACATGATCATTTTATGTGGCTTGATGGGCCGGTGAAAATAAAAAAGGATATTTTACACATTGTAATAGGATTTCTAGCCGGTGATAGACCAAGGGCTTATAAGCAAACAGATAAGAACAAACTATGTGAGCTTACCAAAGCAAATTGGGATGGTAGAGGACTAAAATTATCTACAGTTGAGGATCCTGAATTGAAATTTGCATTAAATATTATATCATACAGGATATTCCAATCATCTCGGGTAGACAGTGTACCTTGTGGAGCTATAGGCATTGCATATAAAATCGTAAAAAAGGACATGAAGATTGACTTGTGTGAGATATTACTGAAACAACTAGATGACAATATGAATACCATTTGAAAAGAAAAGATAAATACATTGAAGTCTGGACCACTATTGGTATGTATATTCTTTTACTTCCAAAACTCATTTCCTATAGTCAGTGAAATTACATGGAAGGTAGATAAACCCATTGTTTATGATATCAGTGAATATATTCAAGGAATGGGTGACAATTTTAATATTATTATGGATGATTATTTTGGCAAGTTTCAATCTAGAATGCATAAGAGATGCATAATTCCACCTCAGTTAGTGGAGGAATATAAGGATGAATTATGTTTTGAAGTTGATACTGATGTTTGTATCATAAGGGCTGTGGAACCTAGAATAGAATGGTTACCACCTATGGGCTATGAGGTAAACATAGATGAAGACACTATTCAAATAAAAGGATTATTGGAGAAACTGGTTGATAAAAGTTCAACTCAGTATGGAACCTATGAAGAGGTAAAGGAGAAAATAAGGGTCGGTATATTAATGCCAAAAGAAATTAGGAAAATAAGTAAGATGGAAAATGCATTATCTAAGAGCTTAGGTATTATTGATGTTCATGATGAAGAAGTTATTGAGCCTTCAGAGATAAAGGGGAAGAAAATAAGAGTTAAGATTGAAAGCCCTAGTCCAGCCGGTGTAAGACCATCTACAAGGTCTACCTCTACACTGAGAGGGAAGAAGAAAGTACAAGTTGAACCAGTGAAGACAAAGACCTATGTTAGAGAAAATAAGGCCACTAGTAGGCCAAGAAGAAAATTGAAATTGATAAAAGAGAGTGATACCGAGTCAGGTGACTTATCACAATTTAAGGTGGCACTGAGTAAAAAGTTGAAATTCTTGATGATTTTCTCAAGACACTTGAAAGATATGGTGGACTTAGAGTTATGCAACAATTAAACTATGACACAAGGATTGATGAGAAGAGTAAAATTAAAGAAATAGTAATTACCACACTGCACAAATTCAGAATGATACCAGTTCAAGTGGCTTAATATCTTGAAGGAGAGCTATATCAGAAAATAGATGCAAGATGGAAATATGCTATTGTTGTAGAGAAAGAAAAGAGAGAAATTTCACTTGCAATCACTCTACCATACTTGAAAAGGAGAGGTATAAAAGATACACTAAAAGAATACTTAACAAGATCTCTAGTTAAAGGCAGAGCTTTGAGTATATGGTCGGTAACTTGAAGAAGTACAAAAAGACACCGATGATCTGTGGAGAAAAATATTTTATGTAGAACAACTGACAATTGAAGGAGTTAAAATAAAAGAGGATAAATCCAAACTAGTTGGATTAATAACAAACCAGAAATAAGTAATCATAGAAGATATTACTAAACAAGACCCTGATGAAACAGTGAAAGATGATGAAAATGTTATGGCTACCGAGGCCATAGAGACATAAGCTATAGATGAAGATGATTCTGCAAAGGCCAGATTGTTGATAGAAGATCCCATTATTGTTCAAGTTTTGAATTTTATGGAGATAGAGGTAACAAGTGATGCACTTAATGAAGCTAAGACTCCTACTAAAACAACTAAAGATACTAATACTAAGGAAATCGAGGAGAAAACTAAAAAGACCGAATCCACCCAAGGTCAGAATGAAGAGTCGATGACCCCCACCAAGACTATTGGACAACAATAGGAATCAGAGAAAGAGAAAGAAAAGGTAGAAGAGAAGAAAGAGGAAACACAAGAGAAGAAGGAAGAGAAGAAACAAGAGGAGCAGGAGAAAGAAAATGAAGACAAAACCAAAGAGACATCAACTCAATCAGATTCAAAGAAGGCATCTAGTTCAAAGGGTAGGTCAAAGAAGAGGAAATAAAAAAAATAGGTTGATATCAATGAAGTCATTGTTATACCAAAGGTTGATTACACAACAATGAGCCCTAAGGAACTCTCTGAGTTCGGTGACTTGTTAAAAAGGAAAGTTGCTCAAGATAAGCTTATAGCTAAGAAGTAGAAAATATAAATTTTGGAGAAAATTAAAATTATTTTGAATGAGATTGTACTAGAGGCAACAATAAATGAGAAAGTGATGCAGGGGCATAATAGGATACTCGGTGAATCTACATGGAGGTGTGTTTTTTTGGTTATGTGGTACTCGGTTGCAGCTTTAACCGATGGTCTTGGTTATTGAAGGAAGCTCAGTCACTGAAAGAACTCAGTGAAACTTCTGTGCTCAGTGAGACTTCTTGTGCTCTATGATGTCGGTGTTGCTTGGTGTTGTTTGGCTCGATCTATTGTTTCATTGGTGCTTGGTTGTTTCTATAGCGCTTGGTAATTCTGGTTTACCAACTAGAGTTCTTGGTTATTTGGTTGGCTGACTTGGTGCATTTAATGTTGGTAGATTTCGTTACATTCTCCTATGTAGATCTAGAGGCTGACATGGAGAATTAAATAATTGTAAGGCTATTTGAGAGCCAACTTGTATTGCATTGAATATTTGTGTGTAGGAGTTAATTATGTCATCCAGCCAACTTGTGGCTGAAGATTAGTATTTAAGGAGTATTTGGGGTAGTTGTTTAGGACATGAGGAGATGGGAGTGATTAGACTTGGATCCTATGAGATCTTGATGATCAGATTGATTTCTAATAGTTTGTAATAGCAGAGCTAGTGGTTGTTTACTTGGAGACAAGGAGATTTCTTGGTGGCTTGTGAGCTCAAGTTCAGATCTGCCTTAGGGTTTCCATCAATTGATGATTCCTTTCAAAGCTAGACAAGTTGGTATTGGATTGGATCTTTATTAATCTTGTAGAATTGTTACTAATTGTAATTGGCCCTAACCCAGAATGCATTATAGCCGGGCATGTTAAATGAAAATTTGATTGTAGCATATCTTGTTGTGTTATTCTATTGTGTTGTTAATTGGCTGCAATGTTGGACTATCCTTAATTAGATCCACCATCCTTAACTACGTCAGGTGGTATCATAGCAAAGGTTATTCTTGAGTGAAGGTTCATCTTGCAAAGTTGACCTTGTTGGCGAAGAGATCATATGATATAATTTTCAGATCTGTGGCGCTGAACTTGTGGAATCTTGACTTGGTTGTTCATGCAAGGTGGCAGGCTGATCTGACTTGCATACAACTTGGAGGTTGTCACAAGGTGGTCGGTGTAGGGTTTTGTTACTTTGGGTTTTCTTAATCTTGAAGGATGCCTCTGAGAAGATTGGACCCTAGAGCGATTGTAGATCTTTGTGATGTGGTGGAATTGAAGATTAGAGAGAAGGTGAAATATAATTTTAGATCTAAGATGGAGTTGATGAAGAATGGAATGATCGTTGAGATCATTATGGTTATGACTAGTGTACCTCAAAATTTTGGTACTGAGGATGGTTATGAGGAAGCTGTTGAAGACTTTGAAGTTACTGAATCTAGTGGAGATGACTAGAGAGATAGATCTGGTGAAGATAGAACTGCTCAGTTACATAGATCTGGAGCTCGGTTAAGTAATAATTACCGAATGGAAGTTTCTACTTTCTCTAGTACTTGGAAACTTGAGAACTTGATTGACCGGATTGGTGAATTGGAAGAGTTCTTTGAGCTTGAAGAAATTTAAGATCCTCTTCGGGTGAGATTGGAAAAGACTAAGTTGAAAGGACATGCTACTCTTTAGTGGAAAGAATTACAAAGAGATAGAGAAGATGAAGGTGAAATGAAGATCAATTGGTGGAGGTTGATGGTGACTAAATTGAAAGCTAAGTTCATACCTGCTGACTATGAGATTGACTTGTTTAAGAATTTGTAGAACCTAAAGCAAAAAGATTTGACTATTGAAGATTATACCGAGGAGCTCTACAAACTTACTATTCAATCTGGACACAGAGAACTTGGTAAGGAAAAGGTAGCTCGGTATGTGAATGATTTAAGACTTAATATTGAGGATGAGCTTGGTATGTTGAAGATTGATTCTATTGAAGATGCTTATCAGTATGCTCTAAAGGCAGAAGATAAGTTGAAAAGGAAACAACATAGTAATCCCCAAGGGAAGGAAAGGATTGATCACTCAGTGAAGGATAAACCGCGTGTAGAAGATGAATAGAAACCTATAGAATCGGACAAGAAGACAAGTAGATTTATCTTTAAGGGAACTTGTTATAATTGTGGTGAAGAAGGACACCGTTCTTTTGAGTGCACACAAAAAAATCTTGGTGACCGACGGACTATTGTGGTAAATGAGAACATTCAGAATGAACCTAAATCTGATAATTTGCTGGTTCGGCAAACATTTCTCGGTACAAAGGAGAAACCTTGTCAGAGGAGTAACTTGTTCAGGACTCGATGCAAGTCTAGAGGTAAACTTTGTGATGTAATTATTGATAGTGGTAGTACTGATAACCTTGTTGCTGAGGACATGGTTCAGAAACTTGGTTTAAAAAGAATGAAACATCCTTGTCCTTATAGGATTGGCTAGTTGCAAAATGATCATGCTCTGGAAGTGAGGGAACATTGCTTTGTTGATGTTTAGATTGGCCTGTATAAGGATCTTGTGTTATGTGATATTGTGGAGATGAATAGTTGTCATATATTTCTTGGTAGACCTTGGAAGTATGATTGTAGAGCTATGTATGATTGTGTGAAGAATGTGTTTACTATTGATAAGGATGACAGGAATTTTTCCCTGATGCCTTTGCTAGATACAACACTTGGTAGGATAATTCTGAGTATTGGTAGCCAAGTTGAGTTGGTAGATCCTGAAGGTATGGATGATCAATATGGAGAACAAACCTATGAGTTATCAAGGAAATACTTGAAGAGATAGAGAAAATTGAAGTGGAAGAGTATGCAAGCTGAAAAGTTTGAGGACTTGTATGTGAAGAACCAGTTCAAGGTTTATGTGTTGAATCCCGAAAGATGTTCTTCCAGCATATGAACATCTTTTTGAACCTGGGGTGTCTGATGCAGGGGAAGTCTAGGATACTCGGTGAATCTACATGGAGGTGTTTTATTTTGGTTCTATGGTACTCGGTTGCATCTTTAACCGATGGTCTCAGTTATTGAAGGAAGCTCGATCACTAAAGGAACTTGGTGAAGCTTTTGTGCTCAGTGATGTGTGTGTTGCTCGGTGTTATTTGGCTTGGTCAGTTGTTTCACTGGTGCTTGGTTGTTCCTCTGGTGCTTGGTAGTTCTGGTTTACCGACTAGAGTTCTTGGTGATTTGGTTGGCTGACTTGGTGCATTTAATGTTGGTAGTTATCATTGCATTCTCCTATGTAGATCTAGAGGCTGACATGGAGAATTAAATAATTGTAAGGCTATTTGAGAGCTGACTTGAATTGCATTTAATATTTTTTTGTAGGATTTAATTATGTCATCCAGCTGACTTGTGGCTGAAGATTAGTATTTAAGGAGTATTTGGGGTAGTTGTTTAGGACATGAGGAGATGGGAGTGATTAGACTTGGATCCTATGATATCTTGAAGATCAGATTTATTTCTAATAGATTGTAATAGCGGAGCTAGTGGTTGTTTACTTGGAGACAAGGAGATTGCTTGGTGACTTGCGAGCTCAAGTTCAGATCTACCTTAGGGTTTCCATCAGTTGCTGATTTGTTTAAGAGCTAGACTAGCTGGTGTTGGATTTGATCTTTATTGATCTTGTAGAATTGTTACTGATTGTAATTGGCCCTAACCCAAAAGGCCTTACAGCCAGGCATGTTAAATAAAAATCTGATTGGAGCATATCTTGTTTTGTTATTCTATTGTGTTGGTAATTGGCTACAAGGTTGGACTGTCCTTAATTGGATCCACCATCCTTGACTGCGTCAGAAAGCATATGTATACAATCATTTGAGAGAACTTGTCAATCAGATTCATCAGCCAGGTACTAATACTACCAAATTTATGTTGAAAGTTCACAAGAAATACATGGAGACAAAGGTGATTGAAGAAGTTCTTCAATCTATTGCTTTAGAAAAGTTAACTCTTTTAGATTTAATTAATGAATTACAACAAGAACCTCAATCCATTCTTTCTTCATTTCAAAAGACCTGTATGTTTTCAAATTTTACAAAGGAGATGAAAGAAAAAGATGAGAATGTGGAAAAAGAGCTCACTAAGCTATTATCTAAGATTTCTACCGAACCTAAGACACTAACAAAATATTATGAGAGGCTAAAGAACTTGATGGGAGTACAATTTGAGTTGAGAAAGGAGGAGAACCAGATCATGATGGATCTATTAGAACTCCAAAAAAAATTGATCTCGAACATAGAATCACTGCAGAGACAAATTCAAAAGTCTAGAGACTTAGTTAGCACACCAGATGTAAGTGTTGAGGATAGCATGGTTAGTCCTATAGCAAATATAAGCAAGTAGATAATAGTGTTGTAGACACTAAAAGACACCTGGAAGGCATCACTCAAGGATGCATAAAATAAGTACAAAAGCATTTTTTATAAGATTCCCACACCTGATAAGCAGTAAGTAAATATTTTGGAATTTTTGTTAAAAATGGGGGAATACATATAAGATTTTGTACAAGGGGGAATAGATATATAAGGGGGAATATAAAGGAAGGAATAAGTATATAGAAAAAGGAAGACTATGTATATAGTATGGAGATGTACCAGAGAAATTACTTTAGGGGGAGAAATATGATTATTGAGGAAGAAGTATGGACAAGGACAGATATATTTTGTTAATGACTTTGAATTTTTTGAGGTTTTTAACAAACATATCAAATTAATGTCAAAGGGGGAGATTGTTACTCCTAAGAGTTGATTTTGTTGTCATTAGTTATGAAATATTTATATTGTATGTCAAAGTCATTCGGTAATGAAGAAAAGATAAGTTGGTAAAGCAGAGAAAGTTATTCAGTAAAGGAAATAAGTAGATAGGGAATTTTGGTAAAGAAGAAGCAAGTATAGGCACCAAGAATGGTCGAACCGAGCACCGATAATCAAGTTGTACCAAGCACCAAACCAAGAAGAGAAGGCAATTACCAAGTTAAGGAAAATGGGTTACCGAGTAGAACAGGCCAACGCCAGAAGAACTCTAAGTGCATTGAACCTGGACATCGAACAGAAAATGGTTTACCAATCTTGAGGAGATCATATAATAGAACATTGGAGATTACAATATAATGACTACAAGGTGAGATTAGCTAATGAGAATTAAGGATGAAATATACATTGGAAGTGTACCTAATGCTAGCACCACTTGATGAGAAGATTCTAGAACTTCTAACACCGCTTCTAGAATTGTATATAAGAATATCAGAGTATGAAGATCAGTATGCATCCACGGAAAGAAATTGGAGATTGCATGTATGAAGCAGAAGGTAATAAGAAGAGAAGCTACCGAGTAACAAAGTATTGAAGAACAATCACATATTGAGAACTACCAAGTACTGATTTGATAGTGTGAAGGATACATAGTATGAGGTAAAGGGTTAATGAACACATAGATTCAGAATAGTATATGTTGATCCAAGTTTGACAAAAAATTTATTGTTAGTGATCATATTTTGTAAAGTCTCTTAATCGAGAAGATCCTAGCAGATCTTAATTGTAAATCCCTTAACCAGGTACAATTCATAGACTAGAGTTGTGAAATTTTTGAGCAGAGTAGACTTAGCAGTCTTTGAACTCTTAACCAAGTTAATACTCTTAATTAGGTAAGCTATCATAAATATCTAAGCATTTTATCTCTAACTGAACAAACTTTATTCTGTAGTAGTCAAGTCTTGTGAGTGTCATCCCCACCGCAATTTTAATCCTCTAACAAGGATTTATGTGATACCAAATATTTGTTTTATGTGTTGATTATTACATGTTTTATTTATTTCATGTGATGCATGCAAATGTTAAGGAATCAATAAATAGTTGTGAAGAAAGTTTAAATAAGTTGAAAAGTGTTTTATAGTACTGATTAACCCCTCCCCTCTTAGTACTTACCTCTCCACACCTAATCCAACAAGAAAAATAAAACCACAATTGGAACAACACTCTCACCATTGAGAGTGATGGGAAAAAATGTCTTTGACTTAAGGAACCAGACAGTAAGCCAAGAGTTGGCATTAGACTCGGAGTCAGAAAGAGGGGAGTTTGGTGGGGAAGGAGGGATGGAACCAGATGATGAGGGGATACTGAGACTCGAGAACTTCTTTGAGGATGAAACAAGTTCCCTCAATATAATATTTCACTGGCACATGGAGGACGATGAAGTCTTTCATCCTAGCTACAATGTGCTAGAGATTTTGGAGATTGAAGCTGAGGAGGAAGTAAAGGGATCCAAAAAGAAACCAAGAATGGGAATACCAGAAAAGACAACCACAAGGATAAGGAAAAAGCATGTTAACAGATTTAAGGGAAAGTATCCCAAGACTAAACAAGGATACCAAGGACCATAAAAACAAAATAAATTAAGAGAGCTAACCAAAAAGACAAAGGGAAAAAATGAAAGAGTATGGTGCAAAGAAGAAGTCCACCCATGAGTAATTATATGTCATACAATAGAAATAGGAGAGAAGGAAAGAAGTTTAGTTGTATGTTGTATGGTTCATAGAAACACACACTGTTTGCTTCATACAATTCATATGAGAGATGGCAGCGGAGTTGGCAGTGGCAGTGGAGTTGGCAGTGCCATGGCATTTGGAAGTGTCATGTCAATTGGTAATACCTTGGTAGTTGCTAGCACTATGGCAGTTGGCAATATAGTTGGCAGTACAATTGGCAGTAGTACTATGGTAGTTGGCAGTGCCTTAGCAATTGGAAATCCCTTGGCAGTTGGCAGTGCCTTGACAATTGGCAATGCCTTTGTAGTTGGCAGCACTATGGCAGTTGGCAATAAAGTTGGCAGTACTATGGTAGTTGGCAGTTCCTTGACAGTTGGTAGTGCATAGAAATCACCACCCTTTCTAGATTAGGGGGAGAAGCAGATAGAATTTACACCACCCCAGTTGTTATTAGTGGCCCACTTAGCCCCTCCAGAACAAATACCACAACCAGAGGTAGTGGATCTCAGATTGACTAAACAGGGGGCTCAAGCCATCTAGATAGCTACTTCACACGGGGTTGAGATAGTACAATCCATTGGACTTTTGATCAAACCAACACAAGTAGCATCTTGCAATTCCAAAGCCATTACATCCACCATAGTTACTATGACAATGGCACCACCTACATTTACTTCACTTCCAACACGGGAAGAAGCGGGGATGGATACAAAAGAAGACAACTTTCTAGTTAGGTTCCAAATGGAGGTGGAGGATATTCCACCACCCTCACCTACTCTCATGATAGGGAATCTAGAGGAATAATATAACTAGGGACATGAGATAGAGGGGGTAAGTCAACACATGGGGGAACAAAAGGAAGGAGTTGCGGGGGAGAGCCACACCCCTTTCTTTGGGGACTATGCATAGCGATTCCAAATGGAACTTGAGAGTATGACTTCGAATATGCAAGACATGGTGGAGAAAGCCAAAGAGTTGGATATGGGATCCCTAACTCTACCAGTTGAAGCATTACTAAGATTCATGATGGAGGGTTGCCAGCCAGAATTTACAAAGCACCTCTCAAGGCAAGGATGGCCCAACATAGAACTGAAGCCCAAGGAGCGGGACTGAAGCATCCCACACATAATGGTTGGATATAGAGAATAGATTGGCATGATGGACATCCTCACATGGATGGAAAAAAAATTTAGAGAGACATTTCTTGAGCTACATAGGGTCACATGCCAGGCTCACAAGGTAGAAAACTAACAAGACATGCTCCAATAGAGAGTACAAGTACTTGATGTTGAGTTGAGTAGAGAGAGGACTACAAGAGTAGAGAAGGAATAGAAGTTAGTCACAGTAGAGAAGGAAATCATGGATTCCCTGAGGTTGTTGAAATAAGAAAGGGAGAAACAACTCATTGCAGAGAGAGATTTGAGGCTCCTTCGGCAGTAGTCTCTACATGCCATGTCCTCTACTGCTACTTCAGGGAATAACTATCACCTACCCCAATAGTATATTTGCTTTCATTTTTGTTTGGTTCATCTGGAAGACAACAAGTTGTGGGGGGTTTGATGTAGGCGACTATTATGCCATAATAATACTTTTGTTAATTAAGGGATCAAATAATAAAATAATTATTTCCAAAGGGTATTAATTAGCGATGGTTGGAAGACTTAACCAACCATTGGGTCTATTTGTATCTATGTTGGAACAAAGAAAATGGTGGTTGTGTTGGAGATTATTATTCTATGAAATGTTATATCATTATGTCATATCTCGCATTATATGTTTTTTGCCATCTCTGGTTATTTTTGTTATGCCATCAGTGATTCATGTCTGGTATTATTGTTGAATGGTTATAATTACATTGTACTAGTTAATACACTTTGACTAGGTATCCAACACCCCTACTAAAAATCTTGAAAATACCTCTATTGTGGATCGGGACTAGACTTCTATAGTTTTTCCATGTCTTGCTCATGATACAACCCTTGTTGCTGCCCCAAATTCTACTGGTGCTTTTTTATCTGGCTTGGAGGACTTATCTTCTCCCATCACTTCTACCATTGCTTTGCATTAATCTTTTGTTGACGCTTCTCAGCTTCTACAACACTCTAACCACGGTGTTGATTGTTGCCCTAGTAGAGTCTCCTTTATTGGGAATCCTAAAGATAGTATCACCTAGATAGTTGTCCAATGGTGTAAAAAGAACTCTATCCATTCTTCTCATGCGGCGTGAGCTTGGCTTGCTATGTTTGGCCAAAGGCCTTTGTGATTTATTTTGTCTATTTGTATGCATCCTATCAACACCTGTTGTGATGCCTTTTTGTTGTTGATGGTCTCATAATCTATTGTTAGGATTTTCTCTTGTAATGGGTCAGCCCCCTTGTTCTTGGCTACTTTTATTATCAAAAACATACTATTTATGATAAAATATTATAGTACTTGAAGGAATGTATAAGAATTGGCCTATAAAAAGTAACAAAAGTACAAAAGCAAGAGTTTATAAAACACATGCATAGGTAAGATACCATTTGGAAATTATAAGTATAAGAAAAAAGATGATGGTAAAAGTAGACAATTATGGTTGGACATGAGCTAATGTGCATCTTAAAAAATAAATTTTTCTAGGTAAGGCATATAATATGTTGAAAATAGAGAAGTTTGGTCTTTATAAATTTGTTGAAAGGTTTGATTCAAGAAATATTAACAAATTAGAGTTATAAGAAAAATTGGTTATATTGCCAATAGTGGCATGGTGTGATGGATAAGTTTTGGTGTTGTTGTTCTTGTCATCAAGGTTCAATCCTCATTGGGGTGGTCTCGTTGATTGTTTAGTTGGAGATGAGGTCCCCACTTTTTTTGACCTCACCATTTCATAGCTCCAAGTCAAAAGTGTTTACCCCTTTCAAATAAAGAAAAAGAAAACTTGTTCATATCATTAGTATTCAACATTGTAGATTTATATTATTATCACATGAATATTAGAGGAATGGTGTAACCAAAGAATAATGGAAGAATAAAATACTGTAACAATAAAGAGAGGAGATTGAGGAATCTTTTGGACAATATTATTGACTAAAGCATCAAAGTTATGTTGCAACTTTTAGGCTGCAAATGCTAGATGCAGCAAGATGCATAATGATTTCTAGAAGTATGTCTAACAAATCATTCCCTACCAACAACAATATCATGGGGGATGCCTCCAAGACATCATCAAATATTTTTAAAATATAAATCCATCTCTAGAATGCAAAGAAACATCATTTAAATTAAATGAATCATCCTACTCTGATAGACAATGTCTAGGAACCTCTAAGACATCCATTCACCATCACAAGGATGTTTAGGCATGCCTAACACTAAAAATATTTTGCCATATTTTTCAAAAGAAACAAATGCTATGACTAAAGGTAAAATATATTTTCTACAAATTGACATTGTAGAGAAGAAAATACATGGAAATAATTGTCAATGTCGACTTCTCTCTAAAATAATTGTGATGAATGCATTGATTGGCATGTACATGAAATGTGGAAGCACCTAGAAGGCACATGAAATATTTAGCAAAATGATGTGAATATGTTATCTTAGAATGCAATGATTATTTTTTGTTTCTTTCTTACACTAAAAGAATTAGGTAAATGTGAATTTAGAGCTTTAAATTATAACAATTATGCAAGTGATGAGGGCTTTTATAAGAAAACAAAATTGATTATAGTGTTATTGAACTTTTCAATAGACCAACTAAGTATCAAACCTAATATCTACTATTTGTTAATGGGTGTTCATATCACTACACTATCGACTCTCTTAGTGACCAATTAATCTTTGATTCTTGTGTGGCTCATTTTCCAAAACCCCCCTTTGTGCCAATTGCAAGTTCTTGAGATCCTAGCTTAAGCTAGCTTTGTTGACTTGGCTCTAATAACACTAAGAGTCAAACCTAGGATCTCCCATTTTCTAGGATACTACCACCAAGATATTATCCCTCTTTTTGATAGATTATTTTGTTTACATGTGACTTATTGTTCAACGAAAATGATATGTATTTTACTTAGTCTATAAAATATTATTTCAAAATAGTTTATAATAGAATTAAGAATATAAAGATTTTACAATATGATAAATTTTTTTTAATATATTGGATATATAATATACAATAATATAGAATGAATTATTATAATATGGTTTATATTAACTTAAATCTATAAAATATAAATTTAAAATTCCATAAAAAAATTGAAAAATATTTTAGCTTTCCAATCTAATATATTTATTGAACATAAATTAAATTATTATTTATATATATCCCTACAAACTACCTTCTCCACATTGTTGTCTCCAAGATGCCCTAGAACGTTGTTGTTAATTACCTTCTATTACTTATTTTTAATCACATTCTAATTCATTACGAGTTTCTCAATACCATCAACAACTTACCTTGCCCTTAAATTTTTTATCAAAGTTGACATCTCTTCACAATGATTAAACACCATTTCCCATCAGATTAATTAGAAATTAAATAATGTAGCATCCCAACCTCATACCATCTCCATTACACTTAACTTAGTAAGAACTAGCAACATTGCATCCCTTTCTTATTAGGTAAAAATATCGTCATGTTGTATTCATTGGTAGTTGTCAAATAACTTTTAAACTAGAGACATCATTGGATGTGTTATATGAAATGCAATCGGAAAAGGATTGTCTTTATTAATGTAGCTATATTTCATCCTTGTTGATAGATTTGAACAAATTTAGATTTATTTTATCCCACTAGAGTTAAAACATAAAACAGCAACTTAAAAAAAGAATTCAAAACAGAAACAAAGATTCGAAGACAAAACACAAAACATATTTTTATAGTGGTTCGCCCAGATAGGCTAATCCACTTTTCAAGCAAGGCAATATTATTATTCACTTGTTCAATACTATACATCCATTTGCACTCTCATATTATACAAATGTTCAGTTCTTCAAATATAAAGAGACAACAACGAAATGAACAGTAAGAAGAGTCCAATGGTCATGATCCTTAAAATTCACATTCTCAACAAATCTCCCAGTTGAAGTCCAACACATACCATTATGAGCAAAGATATCCCCAGCATTTCACTCATAATCTTACATTTTAATTCTGACTGGAGAAGCTTCACAATTTAAGCCTCTCAAAATCCTACTCAAGAATACTTATGATAAGTCAAGTCAGAGTTAATAATTTTCATGTCAAAATTATCTTCCCCTAAATGAAAGTCGCCAAAAATAGAGAGCACTCCAAATTCAAACTTCATGGACATGTCTCTTGGCCCACCTTTCTCAGGAGCATCAATGAATCTCTTATCAATTTTGAACAACCTCTTGAATTCACCTAACTCCATACTATAATCTTCTGTAGTGGAGTCCACATTGTCAACATACTCATCAACCATCTCTAGCTACTTCAACACCCAAAGTGCCAATAAGAGACAAGTACAACACAATAGTTGTTTATCATTTTGAATTATGGCGGAACTGATAACTCACTAAAATGATGTATCCACAATAACCACATCCTCAAAATGGAGACCACAACTTTTTGCATTCTTAGGAGTCTGAAACACAACATGAACCTCCCAAACCATCGTTCACCTTGAAGTAAAATCTCTCATTCGAGTCATTCAATCAACTCTATAAGACTCTTGTTTTTCACATCATAGCAATGAATATGAGTAGCATCTGAATCATTGTATATGATTTGTGAATTAGTGAGAGAAAACACAAGAGATCTCACGGCATTTAATGACCCTTCGAATTGTATAAAAATTTATACGTGTCATATCAAACACAACTCTATCATTAGAGCTCCACACAATAGTCCTAAAAAGATTTCCTTCAGACTTATCTGATGATTCTCCATTGGCACCCTCTCCTCTAGGCACTGCAAGAGAAACATGTGTTCTCCATTTAGCATTATCACATAGGTTCACTGAAGCACTACCTCCTCTTGTAACCACCAATAAGTTACCCTTGGCATGGAAGTGCATGTTTTAGGCCATGGATGAGTTTGTTGGATGTACAACCACTACCACCACTCTTAGCAAGTGCCCAAAGTTGCATGACTCCACTAATTTGTCACCCTATCATATTTTTGCGCTCACATCCACAGATCCACTTAGAAGTAAAAGAGGGATCGACTTTCTTACAAGAACCCACATCACAGCTCAAATGGATTTTTTGTGTTTTGCATAATTTTGAAACCTACAAGCTTTATTACAATTCCACTATCCCAATAATGCCTCATTTTTCACTGATTTTCAACAAGTGGCATCAGCTTATACACAATGGCATCAACAAGCCAAATTTCACAAAACTTCATAAATTCCTTTACGATATTCTCATGTACAACTCTCAAGGCCTGTTGCACTGTCCATTTTTTGGCCCCCTTCATGTTAGTTTGGTCGAGAATCTTATCAATGAGCTACTCTGAAGAAAATGACAAAATCTCCCACAACTCAGTGAGAATGCCAATCTATCTAAAATTGTCTACCTCATTCCTCAAACTTGCCAAAGTTTGCTTCAACTTCCCAAATTTTTTCATTGTACCCATTTTCTCATGAAATTTTCTGGCAACCAAATGTTGTGGACTAACCCAATGCAATTTATTACCAAGAACAAAATGCAAAACCATCGATGTCAAATCCTTTTGAAAAACATCTTGTTGGTTGGCCTTGTAGCCATCTGACATACCCTTACCTTGCTTGTACACATTTTAGGCCTTGGAGATAAACTTCATATCACCACACTTGATGTTATGGACCATCTTAACAAAATTACTTGTCTCACCATCACCACCATGGAGCACACTAGGGCCATCTTCAACCTGAGCGACAACTACATTATCAATGTAGGCAACACAATTACTGTTGGACATAAGCAACAACACATTCCACATGCCTTTATTACCACTAGAGACCCCATTCCCAAGTAGAACAGCCCTCTCTAAGTCGCCATTCATTTTTCTCAAAAGCACCATAATACTTGCTGCCCTTGTTTCCTCAAGCTCTACTCTCAAAATGATTTCTCATATGTTACTTCACATTGCAAACTACAACTCACACGAAATAATTTCAAAGATAAGACATTCTGGTCCCATAGTCAGATGAAAATTTTGATTGTGTGTGTGTGTGTGTGCATGCGTGTGTCTATCCTTAGCAGTGAAAAATTTCAATTGTCCTTTAAATGCAAACTTTACTATCTTATCAGGTCTTCCCAAGACATGGTAGAGCTTTGGGCTCGGCTTCACCCAATCTACCTCTAGCTCTGTATCATCCTTAACAACAAGAAAACCTCAAGAATGAGCTCCTCAACAACCAAAACCTCCACATTTTCTTCATTTTGCAACGATGAATTTTCTTTGTCACCTCTCCATCAGTCTTGTTGAACACAACTATTCTCACTTTCTTCATCCCACCAATGTACACAATGTATGGATCAACCAATATCTTTCTTATGATTTAACAATTTATCCACGGCATCTTGATTCTCAGCCTCTACCAAAACATGCAAATCCTCATTCTTTGAAGGATCTAGTTTTAGGTCTCTCTTTTGCTACAAATACTCCATATCATAGCGAGAAGCTATTAGGCTTTTATCAAATTCCAACATGCCAAGAAAATCTTCAATGACTGAATCAGCTTCTTCAACTGACATTGGTCCCACTCAAATTTGAGTCTCATGCCACCTGATCGAGCACCACCACAACGCTAATACCAATTGTTAAAACACAAAAAAGCAACTTAAAAATGGAATTCAAAACAGAAACAAAGATTTAGAGACCAAACACGAAACACAGTTTTATAGTGTTTCACCCAAATAGGTTACATCCACTCTTCAAACAGGGCAATATTATTATTCACTTGTTTAATACTATACATCCAATTTGCACTCTTATATTTATACAGATGTTCAATTCTTCAAATATGAAGAGAAGGCCATGAAATGAACAGTCTAAAGAATCTAATGGTCACAATTGTTATACTTACATTCTCAACAACTAGTTCAAATATCTTAAATACAAATCTATTAAACACTTACATAGTCTGAGCTATAGTGCCTCCAAACTCATATCTCACAAGATTTAACAAATATAATTTAAAATAGTACCTTTGTATTCATCTATCTTCCTATTGTTAGGTTCTCTTTGATTTTATTCTTTTAGGTGCTTTAGGGAAAAGAGATTAAAGGGGTCTTGACATTCCAAATTGTTTTATTCAAAAGGTCAAGTGACAAATAGAAGGGAAAGTAAAAAAAAATAAGGTATACTTTAATATACTCTTTCAATCCAAAAGAACACATTGCAAAGTATATTTGGAGGGAATTTTAACTTGGAGCAACTAAGTTCTACGTGCAGGCTGTTGGTAGTATTTTCAATTTTCCAAGGTTGCATTTTAATATTTGCTCCTTTCAAGGTTTTCCCTATTTTTGTGATAAATCTCCTGCAATCTCTTCTCCCAGAGCTCTCAAATTATTCATAATGGTGAAAAACCCTAAGTGCTAGGTCGAAAATGCTTCTGAAAATCCAAAAGCCCTAGGAAAGCTTAACCAAGTTCTATTTTGTTGTTACCTTTTTCAAATCACTTAAGCTTTTAAGCATTTGCGCTTTACAATCACCAGTTAGTCGCCAGGTCTCCTAATAAATTTAGCATATTCCTGTTAGTCTAGCGATCCCCCGAAACCCTTTGTTGCGCGATCTCTTTAAGTTTTCAGAATATTCCTTTTCTTCATGACACTCAGCGGATCCTTTTAGTTGGCAAGTCTCTGAATGATCTATTTGAGATCTAGCGACTACAGTGATAAATAATTTCAAGGCAACTATAGTCGCCCAGTCTCCAGATCAAAAATACCTTCAATCAGGTGATCTCTAAATAAAATGATGAAGTGATTAAGTATTCAGCGATTATGAGACTTCTCCTATAGTCTTTGAGTCTCCAAATGAATGATGGCAGTTATGTTTTCTTTCAGTCGCCAAGTCTCCCGGTTCTCAGATGGTTAGTGTTTTTATACAGCAACCCAACGATTGCAATATTCATGTATCCTCAAAATCCTGGCAGTTATGTTGTAAACATTCAGTGATCTAGCGACATGGTTATCTCTTAATCTCATGATGTAGTGGTTAAGTCATAAAATATTCAATGACTCAGCGATAACTGTAAGATGAAGGAAAGATCAGCGATTGGCATTTAATCTCATAGTCTAACTGAGGTTAAGCGGGATATCTGGCGACTTGGAGAATAAAGGCTTTTGTGCAGTCTCCAAATTTAACTAGGGTAAAGGAAAGTATTAAGAGACCATGAGATATCTTCAGTCACGTATTCGCCAGAAGGAGATGAGTTAAGGTAAAGGTTTTCACAAGATGAATATGAACCGTTGATGCAGTTTTGATTGAGCGGTGGTCACGTTATCTCCAAGTCAAACCATGGGTTAAGAAAATTTTTAGTGACCGTGACAAATGCTTTGTCTCCCAATCTCCGGACTAAACCTAGGTTAAGGAAATCATTTAGTGAATGGGAGGTAACTTCAGTCGCACAATCGCCAAATGACTAGGGTTAAGTATTTGCCGAGGTCAAAAAATGAAAAAATATATGAATCCGTTTGTCGGATTTGATGACATGTTCCTGATTGGTCCCACAGTAAAATAAAGAAATAATAACCTCTCATCAATTACGAGATGGACTATAGTCACTAAGTATCCAGAAGCAATAAATCAAAGAAATTGTGCCTTCAGTCACCAAATCTCCAGATAGGCTCAGTCTCTAGGTCTCTTCAGAAAGTCAAAGTCAGAGTGAAGTTTAAGAGATTGAGGGACTACCGTCAAATTAAGATCTTGGGGCTATCGTGAAGTTGCGAGAAGAAATGAGGATTTGAATAGAGTTTCATCGACTAACAGACTTCTCTTTAGTCGCCAGGTCTCCAGATGGGCGAAGTCAGGTAGTCTCTAGAAAAACTCTAAAAAGTCAACAGGTTTCAACGATTAAGAGACTCACTGCTAGTCACCAAGTCTCAGAATAAGAAAAAAGCTATTGACACTTTGGAAAGGCCTTTGTTGCCAGGTCTTGGAATAAGATTAATAAGTGATACATTTTGCAGCGATGAAGAGACTAACTATAGTTGTTGGGTCTCAGAATGAAAAATTAAAGTTTCAAAGAGTCTCCAAGTCACGACATAAAATCATAAAAGGTAAAATCATCTAGCGATTATAATTTATGACTATAGTATCCAAGTCTCGTGATAAATTTTAAAAGGTAAAATTATCCAGTGACTTAGAGATTTTCCTTTAGTCGCCTAATCTCTGAAGCATATGAAAAGCGTCAAGTCTTTTAGCGATTGTGATTGGCTGTGTAGTCGCTAGGTCGCTAGAAATCAAATTTGATTGCCTGTCACTTTCTCATCTCACGACTAGTGAATTCAAGTTCACAACGTGCCAAGTAATGGCGCAAGTGACATGAATTACAGAGCTTAAGTCTCGAAAGGGAAATTGCATTCAATTCTCTGAAATAAATACAGTTAACTGTTACTCATTCTAAATTTACCAAGCATTTCGAAGAGCCAAAGCTGAAGAATTATGAGAATCCTGAGTTTTTCAGCGATTAAAGAGTTCAGTAAAGTTCAAAAGCTTCAGAGGAATTTCTATCTGCAGTCAGGATGAGTCAGCCAACAACCAACAGGGCTTCTACCAGTAAGGGTTCAAAAGAAAAAGCGACTTGGAAAGTTTCTCAAACGAATTTCTCACTTTGCTGTCAGGATCATCACAAAACAAAAAGGTTAGTGACGAATGCTTCGTTGATAATCTGAGTTGATATAGAGATGTGAAGACACCTGATGTGACTAGAATGTGCCTTTTTAGGTATTTTTATAAGAATGTTGATAGTCCAGTACCCATTTCAAACCCTTCGACCTCAGGTTTAGCTAGCTTGATAGTCCCAAATATTTTCCTAGATGTTGATTTTTTAATTGCATTGGCCAATAGTTATGACCCCCTATCTAGAACAATAAGAGAGAGTGATGGCTTGGCTTTAGTTACATTAGACAGGAATTCTTTCATGAGAGCTTTCGGTATCCACATCCCCATGGCCACATAGATCAATTTACAGGCCCATACCAATAGGTACACTTGAGAATATGTCCTTGTATCCAAGGAAATTCAAAACCATGTCCCATGAGCCAACAAGAACTGCATTGCAATAGTCATCGGGGCAGCCCCATACTTCTACAAGGATGTATGTTTCTACATGAAATATATTGCATATGGATTATATAGAGAATTAGGGGTAGATGGCGGGGCGAACAAGATTTCATCTGACATCTTGATGATGGTGCTAGATTCACAAAGTCTTCATGTAACCAAGGGATATGACTACATTGGATATGTCATTAATAGAATGCATGAAGGACTTAAGGCAATAAGAAAGAAAGAAAATTCACCTAGATTCATGCATTATTCCCTTTTAATGCACCTCATTTATTTTTACAATTACAATATTATGAACTTGGAGTACCTCAGGCCTCAAATGATGTGGAATGGACAACCCAATCCAGTTCAATTTTGGATAAGGGCATGGAGTGGTACTTCACCAGAATGTGACTTTAGTGCTTTTCAGAATTGGATGGTACGGTCAATACTACTCACCTTAGGAGTGAATCTCTCCAGACTGCCAGTAAAGGCTCTGCAATTAATAAGACCTCAATAATTTGTTGACAAATGGGCTAAAGGCCATAACTAGGGAGACTTCTATTATGAGAAAACATTTACTGTGATAAGAGTCTATGGGTGCCCCTAGCCACCCCATGTTCTACCATTTTTTGTCCCACCTAGAATTGCATTTCTAGAAATTATTTGGTAGCTAATGCTAACTGAAAAAGAGCATTTAGCCACCCATAGAAAAGGTACATTTACCCCTAGACACTTCTACGTATGCAACTTCACAATTGGGAAGAATGCATTCAGAAATGTAAATGATTGGTTGGGCCAATACAAGATGAATGCTTCAAAATATAGATATGTAGATACAGAGGACTTCATTGTAATGGCTAGGAAATATTACACTCCTACCATTCCTATAAACAAAAGACATGAGCAGTGTCCTGAGGAGGATTTCATCAGGAATATTATAGAAGATGAAGAGGTAGAAAAGAGAGCCCAACAACTCAGTGAGTTGTGGTCATTGGAGAAACGAATGAAAAAGTAGGGATTGACTTTTGAGGGTTTCTTCCCCACATTGCCCTACCTCCAAAGGCTAGAAAAAATGATGCATAACTTCAATACATTGGTCAATTCACTTGAGGACCAAATTGATGATAAGGAAAGGGAAAAGGAGAAGCACTCAGAGTCATATTATGAGGACAATGATGGAGGCTACCCAGTATATAGCCCTCCTTCCATGGAACAGCCACCTCCTATTGGCCAAGGAGAAAAAAATATAGTTATGGATTTGACAAAGCTTCCTAGCTCTTAGGATACCAATGAGCCTCCTCTGAACAGGCGAAAAAAGCAAGTGGGAGAGCCTTCCCAAGTAAGAACAATTGAGAAGAAAAGAGACAAAGTGGGAGCTCTAATTCCAAGAAACAGAGCCTATGATCACCAACTCAGACAGAAGATTAGGGAAGACAAGAGAAAATGAAAGGTGGTTGTAGAAGAGATGAGAGGATGCTAGAGAAGGATGCCTTCTCGAAGGATGACGATTTTATCAAGTTAGATGAATTCAAGAACTTCCTATTATGGCACAAGCAACAACAAGTTGCTTCCAACGTACAGATCATGGAAGATGGCCAAATACCTGATGAGGCCATCCAAGCCTTACAAGAATATGATAGTGAGTCAGAAACTATCACTCCAGAGGAGGTTGGGCAATTGGTAAAGGCCAGCAATATGTTTCTTGTACCTGGGTGGGATCTGGCTTCAGCTTTCATAATAGGCCAAATAAGAAAGCAGGAAAATATAAACTTGACTTCAAAAACCCAAGTTGGGGATTGTTGAATACAATTGTCTAATTGTGTGTTGTCTTTGATGTCACACAAATGTCATATGAATAAATAGTTTTGTGTATATACAAAGCTCAATCAGTCAACAAGGTGGTTTTCAAGTGTCTACCGAGATATCTCGGGTGTCAAAGAAAAGTATGGCAGAAGACAGTGTTAACCGAGCTTCCACGGTTATCGAAGGAAAGTTAGTGATTACCAAGCTAAGACAGTGTTAACCGAGCTTCCACGGTTATCGAAGGAAAGTTAGTGATTACCGAGCTCACTCGGTCTCTGAAGGATGTTGTAGAATTCATTGTGGTTACCGAGTTCTCTCGGTCATCAATGAAATAGTTTCAGGATTAATGTTTACTGAGCAAGGTTGGCCCAAGTAAAGGATTTTGTTTATTCTAGCCGACTGTTACAATGATTGTTAAAAGTTGTAATGATTATTATTGCCAACTTGTTAATCTGAATGGTATATATATAGAAGGTCAAGTGGTGGATTGAGCATGAGTAAAAAAAAAAGGAGTAATATGCAAGTGTGAAGTTTGTGAGCGAACATGCAAATCATTTTGAAGGAAGGTGTGTGCAAATTTTGAAGGATGGTTAGATATCCTTGAGGAGCAGCAAAGATTTATTTTGATCAGGAAGGATCTAGTGAAGTCGAACAGACATCTGTAATCAGCAATTCAGTTGCATCACTATTCAGGTCATTTCATTGTTACTTTCTTACCATTGTATCAATGATTTCAAAATCTCCTAACCAAATTGGTTTAACAACCATTTTGTAAACCCTCTAACAAGGTGACAGTTCTATTAAATTGTTTCAAGACCTCTTACAAGGTCACTCCTAACAGGGTGATTAAATCCTCTAACAAGGTCACACCTAATAGTGTGTTTTGTAACCTTTTACCAGGTTGGCTCCTAACAGGGCATCACTTCAGAAGAGTGAAAATCAGTAACTAGTTACATTGGTGGTTTTTCCCATATTGGGTTTCCACGTTAAATCTGGTGTCTCTTGTGTTCATGTTATTTTCTTTATTCATGTATGTTAATCACTAATGAATTCTTAAGAACAGTTATAATTAATACTCACTGCAACAATCGAGTTTCAGCATTTCTTTGTATGACAGCAGTAAATGATTTAATAAGACATCTAAGGGATCTATGGTAATATTTTTGTGGTTAACTGATTCACCCCCCCCCCCCCCCCCCCCCGTCTCAGTTACTACATCCATATTTCCAACAGGGTATTTGATAAAAGGGTTTGGATATAGCCCTAAAAACCAAGCACTGGCTATGTGGAGCCTCTATCCAAAAGATCAAAAGCCTTCCCTACTAGATATAAAAGAAAAGATGGAAGGTGACAAGATTGCGTGGTCAATCCACTATACTGGGGATCTTGAGATATCATAAGTGCTCACTCATTTTGCAAGGTTAAATGAGGACAAGATAAAGTAGCTCTCAGATAGACACTAGAAAATTTTTGATGATTATAGTGCACTTGTTAAAGACAAGGAGGTGCATATTATTAAGGAAAAAGAATTGGAAAAATATGTGGATGATCAACAACAACAAATCCTCAATATGCCTGTGGTTACCCCTGCACCACCAGAATAGCCCCCTCAGATAGAGAACCAAAGTGTAGATGTAGAGGAAGCTGTTGCAACAATAGAGAAGGTGAACTTGGAAAAGACTGAGGCTATTTTACAAGCCCTTTTGAAGATTTTGCAGCATAGAATTAAGGTCTTAAAGGAGAAGGCAGAGGTAGTTTATACTGCATACAATAAATTGCCTAGATTGCAGATAGAGGTGAATAATTTTGTTTCTATTTTAAGTACTTATCATACAATTTGGTCAATAAGGGATTCATTATTTGAAAGACTAGTAGCAGTTCAATCTCTGAGGAATGATATCCCAGAATTAGTTTTGCAAGGAGGAGATGAGATTGGAAAGATAGGTGTTGCTTCATCCTTCTTTAAGGGTAAAGAAAATCAAATTGAAGCAAAAATGACAATGTTTGGACCTAGTTTCAGTAGGTTCATTCCTCATATCAGAACAGAGAATGGAGAGATAAAGAATTTGGATACATGGAGATCAGATTTTAATCTCTTATTGCCTAAGAAGGAGGCTTTTCTTAATAATAGAAATGAAGTTGATATGGATCACTTCAATACAGTTCTTGATGAAGCTTTCATGGTAGAGATGGACTTCAGTAAGTTCATCACAGATATAAAGCAGGTTGCTTATGCTAGATGGGAAAGGCAGAAGAAAAAATTGCAGAGTATTCAAGAGTTCCAGTGGCCTACAGAAGAACAGGTATCTACTTGGGATACTCTGACAAATCCCAAAAGGAATATACCTGCAACAGATGACATTGAGGATATAGAAGATGAATGAGCTCCAGCAATGCACCTGACCTATGAGCACAGGGAGAACTGATCATGAAGAGGATGATGTAAGTTAGTTGGTTGGCGGTCATCATTCACATAACAACTTTGGCAGTTGCTCTGAATACCGGTAGACAAAGGTGCAGCTCAAAGGAGAACTCAACAACTGAAGAACCTCTTTTTCTATTACCAATTTAAGTCTTTTGTAATCTAGTGCAAGTCACTATCAGAGCCACCTGAAGCTTGTTGCATCCTTTTCTCAAGGATCCCTAGGTGGTCTCTCTATATATAGCAAATGTTAACTCACACCAAAGGGTGGTGAATTTCTTATTGTAATAGGAGTTTACAGATTTAGTTTTGATTCTCAGGAATCCGGTTTTTTTTAATGTACTGATAGAGAAAGTTTATCAATAAAATATACTGAAGTTCCATACATATCTTTTATTGTCTTCATGTATGATTTTTATTTCTCTGTGTGTTTAAATTTGCAAGGCATTTTAGATACATCTTTCTACAAGGTAGATAGTGGGGTTGAAATTTGAGTTCCTTTCAAGGGAAGGGTAAATCTCGAGTGAGGTCTCTGAGATTTCATTTATTATATATGAATTTGATGATATGATTTATGCATAAGAGGGTAATTTGCAAGGCATTTTATCTGGGGTTTGGGTGTGTTTGTTTTGGGATATTCATTGTAGATGTGCATTTATTGACTCTGATGCCCTAGGATTTGGCATTGGTCATTTGCTTAGTTTATCTTTTCTTTCTTCGTCAATCAATTTAAACAATGATTTACTTTAAAGTTGTGAGAGAGTTATATGATTAGATCTGTATCAAGTATATAGGTTACTGTTGTGATATTTGAAGAATTCAATCTTAAAAGGTAATACCCACCTGTAGCTTAAAGCTTAAAGAGAAGAAGGATTAAAAATCCTTAACACATTAGTGTTTACTATTGTTGATGCATCTGTTGGGATTGCTAGAGTTATGAATCAGGGGTTTTTTGGTTAAGTTTTGATCATTTGCAATTTTGACCACTAAAAAAATTGGCAACTCTACTAGGGAATTAAAATATTTTCTACAATAAATTTGCTAATAGTTTTGCTAAAGGTTTATTGTTGTATATAGAAGACCAGTTTATCAATCTATTCCCACAAATTTATGGGTGGCGGCTCTAAGCTCTGTGTTTACCAGTTGCTGGTAAAAGCTTTTAAATTTTTGAGATTATCTTGTCAAGATAGTATGAGTAGGCCAAGGAATACTAGGTCTTATTATAGGGATCACCCTGAAAGAAAAATGGGTGAAGAATTACATACACTTAGTAGAAGGCAGTGGTCCAAGAGAGGAACAGCTAGCAATAATTCCCCTAGACCAGTTCAAGAATATATTCCCATTCTCACCCAAAATGAGATCCTGTCTTTTTCTAAGGATCCTGATTTCCTTAGAAGAATAGACCCTGAATCAGTTAGTCCTCCTCAGGAGGATAAGTTTATAGACATTGATTTCTTTCTTGCACAAGAAAATCTAGAGCAAACAGAATATGCTTCTGCTACTAACACTAAATCTTATGATTCTGAGAAACTAAGGGAAGAAGTAATTCTTTGAGAAAAAAGGATCAGGAACAATTTTTAGAAATTACTAAAAGGCAAAAGGAGCGGGAACAAAAAATCTATGAATTACTCATGGAAAAGCAAGAGCTTCTTAGAAAGACAAAAAATAATGAGATCCAAGTAAATAGTCTGAAATAGAAAGTCACTCGGTTAGATAGTGAGTTATTTGGGGATGTCCAAATTCTGAGACAACAAGTCAACAACAATAGGCCAAATCCTGAGAAAAATGAGTTTGAAGGTGAAGGTTATGTCCTGAGATAGTTGCATCCATCAGAAATCAAAAGAAATGAGGATCTTAAAAGTAAAGTGATGAATGCATCTGGCAAGGGAAAACAAAAAGTAGTTGGAATTAGCATAAATGATTCAAAAAAGAATGGGGCTAATCCTACTACAATATCTTGGGCTAGCTTAGATCGAGAGAAAGCTAGAAAAGCCAAGGAGGACTTGGCACTCCAATTAGAAAAGCTAGAATTAGAGGTTGCTGCAGATGAGATGAAGAGGAAAATTGGTTTCCTTCATACTAATATGAATACAAATGCTAGCAGTTTAGTCCCTGTTATCAATGGGCCAATACCACATAATCAATTAGCTGGTCCTATCCCTAATACCCAAGCCTTGGTCTCAAATCAAATGGTCCAAGGACCACTTCAAAGTGTAAGTCATACAGTCCCATTAACTGGTAATCTTGCAAGAAATGTTGTGCATCAGAATATTGGAGGAAGTGGGGCCCAAGTTTCACAAAATTTTCAAAGAAGGCCAGTTCATTTGGAAAGATACAGGCCATTATGTTTTGATGGTATTCCTGGTTAGCCGAATGTAATCCCAACTGAGGTGAGAGACAAGATCCCTAAGTTCACTGGTAACAATGTTATTACTTGTGAAGAACATCTTAAATCTTTCACAGATAAAATAAATGATTATGAAATAGAGAATGAAGATGTTGTCCTGAAACTTTTTGTTCAATCTTTGATAGAAGATGCTAGGGATTGGTACAGAGGTTTACCTAAAAATAGTATTACCTCATGGGATGAATTTATAAGGAGTTTTAAAGAACAGTATGTTGAACATGTCAACTCTAGTTACATGCTAAATGAATTCAATAATATCAAGAAGCATGCAAATGAAAGTATGTCACAATTCAATAATAGGTTTCAGAAAGCCATGTACAAGTTATTCCAAGTCTTAAGATTAGATGATGAAGTTTGTTTGACTACATACTTCAATGTTGTAGAGGGAAAGATGTCTTACCTTTTAAGAGACAAAAGTCCACGTACTTTAAAAGATGCTTTCAAGTTAGCAATAAATATTGAAAGCATCTGGTCAAATGTATAAAATGGATGAAGGTAGACTATGGAAAGAGACTAGGCCACATACTGTGAAACCTGCCAAGGAAGATGACAAGGTTGACAAATTGGCCAATGTTGTTAAGGACCTATCTACTAGATGTGATAAAGGTGGGAAGAGTTTACAAGATAATAGACCACCTTATCAAAGGCAGGAGAGATTCCCTAGACTACATGACCAGCCATATAAGACAAATTGGAAGGATGGGAAGCCTATTTTTGACAGCCATGAGCCACAAAAGAGCAGGGATACTCCTGATCCTTTAAAAAAGAATACAACCCACAATGTGGAAAATATTCCATGGTGTATGGCCTGCAACATGCCTCACTCACCTTTTCAATGTGTTGTTTCTCAAGCTCTAGAAGATGAACCAGAAGACCTACCTGCAAGAGACCATGAAGGCTCTGAAAAGCCTGCAATAAATATGTTCACCACTCAAAGGGTGGATGAATTTGCCTCTTCCGATGATGAAGAGATATTAGAAGATGTTGACCATAAAAGGAGATTTATCCCTGTCTATGAGCAACAATTATTTTCCCATTCTGATCATGAGGAATCCGATACTAAGACTAGTCAAACAAATATAAATAGACCAGAGATAGAAGATACTCATTGGAGAAAGCCTAGTAAAGAAGAAATTAAGAAGCTGACTGTGGCTGCTATTTCTCAAGCTAGATCTTCTTATAACTTAAGAAATAGAAGGGTTGATGCAGATCAAGGAGTCCCTAGATCACTTTTTGTCAAGAATGATCCTCAGAGTAAGGTTTCTCCTAAACTAGTTACTTCCCCAAGCAAGGATAGAAACAACAAGCAGCAACCTATTGTGGTTCAGAATACTAAAATAAATGGGGAAAGTATCATAGAACAAAGAAGTAAAAGGGTTGGTGGAAGAAAATACTTATCTGATCTTTCTACTGAGGCCCCAACTTTTGACATGAGACATTCTTTGTCTCAAATGAAGGTATCAATCCCTTTGTTAGAAATGCTGAAAATAAAGGAGCATAAGGCAACAGCTTTGGCTCTGATTAATGAACAAGAAGACCTTCCTGTTGTGACAGAAAAGGTGAAACCAGTGGCAAGACCTGAGATAACTAAAGGAGTCTCCAACTTCTGTGTTGGAAATATTGTAACTCAAGAGCCATCCTCCATTGATCCTTTTTATGTCACTCTGATTGTGAATAATTTATTGTTAAAAAATTGTATGATAGACCCTGGTGTTGTAGCTACAATGATGCCCTACCATGTAATGAAGGAATTAGGACTTCAAGTTGATACATCTAATGGCAGATGTTATGCTATGGATAATAGAGCAGTTCCTATGGTAGGGACTTTAGTTGGAATAGAGGTAAAAATTGTTGTATTCCCCGAAGCCACTTACAAGATGGATATTGTTGTAGTTGATACCAAACCTCATTATCGTATGCTACTATCTAGACAGTGGGCAGTAGCAGTTGGAGGGAAGCTACAATTAGATATATCATATGCTATAATTCTTGTGAATGGTACTAAGGTAAAGTTGTACAGAGAACCTCGTTCATCAGTAATGATTGCGATGGTAGCTCCAGAGGATCTAAATTGTTGTGTTGCTATTGACATGAACAACTTCATGATAGAAGAAATTGTGCCTCAGCCTAAAAATACTGATCCAATTGTTGATGAGTTGCTCTTACAACAAGATGGACTATGGAAACTATACTTTGATGGTGGATGCTCTAAAGAGGGCTCAAGAGCTAGTGTTTTATTAATATCCCCATCAGGTATTACCTTTAAGTACTCTTTTCTGTTGACCTTCCAATGCACAAATAACATTGTTGAATATGAAGTTTTGATATTGGGATTAGATATTGCAGTAAAACATGGTATAAGATGTTTGAAAGTTTATGGAGATTCTCAATTAATCATTGCTCAAATTAGATCACAATATGCAGCTAAGGATGACAGACTTAAGTTATATAAATATGTTGTCTAGGATAGAATTGAATTTTTTGATGCTTTCAATATTCTGTGGGTAGAAAGATCAAAAAACATTATGGCAGACTTCCTTGCAAATGTTGCATTAAAGAGCAATGATGCAACCCTTACTGGGGTGTCAAAATTGGAAATAAAGAGTAGGTCGGTTGTCCCTAATAATGTTTGCAATTGGCAAGTTTTTTAGGATGACAGTGACATCTTAAGATTTATTCAACGTTTGGATATGTATGAAGGTCAGCAAATTGATTTTGATGCCTATCAAGAAATTGTTGATGGGAAAGATTGTGTCATGGGAAATGAGGTTGTTCAAATGCCTTCTAACCATATCCATAAAGGTTTAGTGGAGTTAGAAGGCATGGTCAAAATAAATGACAATCACATGTCCCATAAATCTAATGCTGAGGTGGATGACCTAGAAGAGATAACCCTAGGGTCAGAAACTTCCCCTCAAGTTGTCTACATTGGGAAATGTCTCAGTAAGGATGTAATGAATAATTTAATAGGATTGCTGAAAAGATATAAGCATGTCTTGTTTGGTCATATGATGATCTCAAAGCCTATAGGGCAGACTTGTTTCAGCATGAAATTCCCTTGAAAGAAGACACCAAGCATTTTAGACAAAAGCAAAGACCTATTAACCCCTTATTAGCTACCAAAATGCAAACTGAGTTGACCAAGCTAAGGGATGCAGGCATCATTGAGCCCATTAGACATTCTTCTTGGGTCTCAAACTTAGTACCAGTCATAAAGAAGAATGGTGACATAAGGTTGTGTGTAGATTTCAAGAATTTAAATGTTGTTTCACTCAAGGACAATTATGGACTACCTAATATGGAAGCTACGCTTCATAAAGTGACTGGCTGTGATTTGTTGTCCATGATGGATGGATTTTCAAGGTACAACCAGGTATTGGTCAAAGAATCAGAGCAGTTTAAGACAACATTTACCACTCCTTGGGGAACATATGTGTATGTCTGGATGCCTTTTGGTTTGAAAAATGCTGGAGCAACTTTTCAAAGGGCAAGGGACGTAGCTTTTAAAGACCTTATTGATGTCCTCATGGTTGTGTACCAAGATGATCTGACTGCATATTCTAAGAGAGCTGAAGATCATTGTAATCACCTAAAAAAGGTTTTGATGAAAGCTCTAGAGTATGGTATCTCTTTGAATCCTAAGAAATGTCATTTTGTTGTTACTAAGGGAAATTTACTAGGTCATATAATGTCCAAAGAAGGAGTAAGGATTGATCCTGAAAGGGTAGAAGCTATTAAGAAAGTCCCTGCCCCAAAAAATCTCAAGGGTGTCCAATCTTTCCTTGGACAAATAAATTTTGTTAGAAGATTCATTGCAAATTTTGCTGAGTTAGTCAAACCCATTGTCAAGCTTCTAAAAAAGGATGTAAAGTTTATTTGGGATCAAGAAGCACAAGAAGCCTTTGAGAAGATAAAGAAAATAATTCAAGAAGCTCATGTTCTGACATCCCCTGATTATTCCAAGCCCTTTTCTCTATTCTCTTTTGCATCTTTTCACACCATTGCAGCAGTCTTGTTACAAAAGGATGATGAAGGATTTGAGCATCCCATTGCCTTTTTCAGCAAGTCATTACAATCAGTAGAACTGAATTATGAGCTGATGGAAAAATAGGCCTATGCTTTAGTAAAAGTTGTCAAAGCATTCAGACCTTATCTAGTATGTGCAAAAGTAAATGCATGTGTCCCTCATGCTACAGTCAAGGATATTCTAGTACAAAGTGAGGTAACTAGCAAAAGATGCAAGTGGATTAATAGAATCCAGGAGTTTGATTTGGAACTTCACATCACTAAACTTGTCACAGGTCTAGGACTAGCAAAGTTAATGACTGAAGAAAATATGGACCTAATTCAGGTCAACAATGTTGATATCAATGGAAGAGATGTCACTAGCATTGAAATGTAGCCCTGGTACACAAACATTGTATTTTTTCTCAAGAATGTTATTTTCCCAAAGGGCCTTAATGACAATCAAAGAAGAAGCTTGAAATTGCAAGCCCAAAGGTATATACTGCTACAAGGTGACTTGTATTGGAAGGATAATGATGGGATCTTGTTGTTATTAGACAAAGGACAGTCTGAGAAGATTTTAAAAGAAATGCATTCTAGGATGTGTGGAGGACACCATTCAGCCAGAGCAACTGCTCATAAGATTTTGAGGGCTAGGTATTATTGGCATGTGTTATTCAAAGATACTCATACATTTATCAGAAAGTGTAAGCCATGCCAAAGGTTCTCAAATAAATTAAAATTTTCAGGAGCATTGATGTTGAATCTCGTAGTGGCAGAAGCTCCTTTTGCTATGTGGGGTATTGATTTCATTGGGGAGTTTACTGAGAAGTCCAGTGGAGGGCACAGTTGGATACTTGTAGCCACTGATTACTTTACTAAGTGGATTGAAGCAATCCCAAAAAAGAAAGCTACAAGCACAGTGGTTATTGAGTTCTTGATGGATAACATTGTTACAAAATTTGGTGTTCCTGTCAAGTTAGTAATGAACAATGTCGTGAGTTTTAGATCACAAGAATTCAAGGATTTATGTTCAGAAATGGGCATAGTAATGTCATACTCATCCCCGTATCACCCACAAGCTAATGGGCAAGCAGAATCAAGCAATAAAAGTATTATGTAGATCCTGAAGAAGACCTTAGAAAAAAATAAGAGAACCTAGCATTCAAAGCTGAAATTAGCTTTATGGGCAGATAGGATCACAAAGAAGAGAGCTACATGCAAGTCTCCTTTTGAAATGGTTTATGGTACTAAATCAAGGCTCCCTGTGAATAACTTACTGCCTATCTACAAATTTATACAAGAGAAAGATCTGGAAATGTCTAATCCTCTAGAAGATAGGGTGCTCCAGCTTGTTGAACTAGATGAAACAAGAAGAGAAGGACAAAAGGAAAACATTAGACTACAACAAAAGATGAAATATCTGTTTGATAAAAGAGCAACTGTCAGGAAATTCCAGCCCGAAGATTTGATCCTTCAATGGAATGCAAGGAGTGAGGATAAGAGCAAGCATAAAAAGTTTGAATCATTATGGTTAGGTCCCTATATTATCTATCAGGCTCATGGGAAAGATTCATATTTTCTAAAAACTATGGATGGTGAAGAACAAGAATTGCCAATGCATGGACATTTTTTGAAATTTTTCTTCAGTTGAAATAACTCTTGTTGCATGTACAGTAGTCTTGTAGTGTATAGGTGTGTTTCTGTTTCAAGTCATGTGTTATTTTCCTGCAGCAGGTTAAGTTTTGATTGGTCTACTACCCAGAGATTTTGGTTTCTTGCTATAAACTAACGTTCAAGCACCCTCAGAGAGAGCCACTATTGGTAGTATTTTCAATTTTCCAAGGTTGCATTTTCATTTTTGCTCCTCTGAAAGTTTTCCCTATTCTTGTGATAAATCTCTTGCAATCTCTTCTCCCAGAGCTCTCAAATTGTTCATAATGGTGAAAAACCCTAAGTGCTAGGTCGAAAATGCTTCTGAAAATCCAAAAGCCCTAGGAAAGCTTAACTGAGTTATATTTTGTTGTTACATTTTTCAAATCACTTAAGTAAGCTTTTAAGCACGTGCGCTTTACAATCACCAATTAGTCACCAAGTCTCCTAATAATTTTAGCATATTCCTGTTAGTCTAGCGATCCCCCGAAACCCTTTGTCACGCGATCTCTTTAAGTTTTCAGAATATTCCTTTTCTTCATGAGACTTAGTAGATGCTTTCAATTTCCAAGTCTCTGGATGATCTATTTGAGATCTAACGACTACACTGATAAATGTTTTCAAGGCAACTATAGTCACCCGGTCTCGAGATCATAAATACCTTCAGTCGGGCGATCTCTAAATAAAATGATGAAGTGATTAAGTATTCAGCGATTATGAGACTTCTCCTATAGTCACTGAGTCTCCAAATGAACAATGGCGGTTATGTTTTATTTCAATTGCCAAGTCTCCTGATTCTCAGGCGGTTAGTGTTTTTATCCAGCGACCCAGCGATTGCAGTAGTCGTGTATCCTCAGAATCCTAGCGGTTATGTTGTAAACATTCAGCGATCTAGCGACATGGTTATCTCTTAATCTCATGATGTAGCGGTCAAGTCTTAAAATGTTCAGCAACTCAGCGATAACCATAAGATGAAGGAAAGATTAACGGTTGGCATTTAATCTCATAGTCTAACTGAGGTTAAGCGGGATATTTGGTAACTTGGAGAATAAAGGCTTTCGCGCAGTCTCTGGATTTAACCAAGGTAAAGGAAAGTATTAAGAGACCATGAGATATCTTTGGTTGCGTGTTCGCTAGAAGGAGATGAGTTAAGGTAAAGGTTTTCACAAGATGAATATGAACCGTTGATACAGTTTTGATCGGGCGATAGTAGCGTTATCTCCAAGTCAAACAATGGGTTAAGAAAAGTTTCAGCGACCGTGAGAAATGCTTTGTCGCCCAGTCTCCAGACTAAACCCAGGGTAAGGAAATCATTCAGCGACTGGGAGGTAACTTCAGTCGCACAATCGCCAGATGACTAAGGGTTAAGTGTTTGCCGAGGTCAAAAAATTTAAAAATATATCAATCCGTTTGCCGGATTTGATGACTTGTTCATTCTTGATTGGTCGTAGAGTAAAATAAAGAAATAATAACCTCTCAGCAATTACGAGATGGACTATAGTCACTGAGTCTCCAAAAGCAATAAATCAAAGGTATTTTGCCTTCAGTCGTAAAATCTCCAGATAGGCTCCGTCTCCAGGTCTCTTCAGAAAGTCAAAGTCAAAGTGAAGTTTAAGAGATTGAGTGACTACCGTCAAATTAAGATTTTGTGGCTATCGTGAAGTCGCGAAAAGAAATGAGGATTTGAACAGAGTTTCAATGACTAAGAGGCTTCTCTTTAGTCGCTAGGTCTCCAGATGGGTGAAGTTGGGTAGTCTCTAGAAAAACTTTGAAAAGTCAACAGGTTTCAGTGATTAAGAGACTCACTGCTAGTCACCAAGTCTCGGAATAAGAAAAAAGCTATTGACACTTTGGAAAGACCTTTGTCGCCAGGTCTTGGAATAAGATTAATAAGTGATACATTTTGCAGCGATGAAGAGTCTAACTATAGTCGCTAGGTCTCAGAATGAAAAATTAAAGTTTCAAAGAGTCTCCAAGTCGCGAGATAAAATCATAAAAAGTAAAATCATCTAGCGATTATAATTTATGACTATACTCTCCAAGTCTCGTGATAAATTTTAAAAGGTAAAATTATCCAGCGACTTAGAGATTTCCCTTTAGTTGCCTAATCTCTGAAGCATATGAAAAAGCGCCAAGTCTTTCAGCAACTGTGATTGGTTGTGTAGTCGCTAGAAATCAAATTTGATTGCATGTCACTTTCTCAGCTCACGGCTAGTGAATTCAAGTTCAGAACATGCCAAATAATGGCAAAGTGACATCAATTACAGAGCTTAAATCTCAAAAGGGCAATTGCATTCAATTCTCTAAAATAAATAAAGTTAATTGTCACTCATTCTAAAATTACCAAGCATTCCGAAGAGCCAGAGCTGAAGAATTACGAGAATTCCTGAGTTTTTCAGCGATTAAAGAGTTCAGTAAAGTTCAGAAGCTTCAGAGGAATTTATATCTGCAGTCAGGATGAGTCAGCCAACAACCAGTGGGGCTTCTACCAGTAAGGGTTCAAAACAAAAAGCGATGGGAAGTTTCTTAGATGAATTTCTCACTTTGCTGTCGGGATCATCACAAAACAAAAAGGTTAGTGACGAATGCTTCATTGATAATATGAGTTACTGTAGAGATGCGAAGACACCTGATGTGACTGGAATGTGCCTTTTTAGGTATTTTTATAAGAATGTTGATAGTCCAGTACCCGTTTCAAACCCTTCGACCTCAGGTTTAGCTAGGTTGATAGTCTCAGACATTTTCCTGGATGTTGATTTGTTAATTGCATTGGCCAATAGTTATGACCCCCTGTCCAGAACAATAAGAAAGAGTGATGGCTCAGCTTTAGTTACATTAGACAAAAATTCTTTCTTGAGAGCTTTCGGTATCCACATCCCCATGGCCACGGAGATCAATTTACAAGCCCAGGCCAATAGATACACTCAAGAATCCATCCTTGTATCCAAAGAAATTCAAAACCATGTCCCACGAGCCAACAGGAAGTACATTGCAACATTGGCCGAGGCAGCCCCATACTTCTACAAGGACTTATGTTTCTACATGAAATATACTGCACATGGATTATATAGAGAATTAGGGGTAATGGTGGTGCAGACAAGATTTCACCTGACATCCTGATGATTGTGCTAGATTCACAAAGTCTTCATGTAACCAAGGGATATGACTACATTGGATATGTCATTAATAGAATGCATGAAGGACTTGAGGCAATAAGAAAGAAAGAAAATTCATCTAGATTTATGCATTATTCCCTTTTAATGCACCTCATTTTGTTTTACAATTACAACATTGTGAACTTGGAGTACCTCAGGCCTCAAATGATGTGGAATGGACAGCCCAATCCAGTTCAATTTTGATAATGGCATGGAGTGGTACTTTCCCAGAATGTGACTATACTGCTTTTCAGAATTGGGTGGTACAGTCAATTCTACTCACCTTAGGAGTGAATCTCTCCAGGCTGCCAATAAAGGCTTTGCAATTAATAAGGCCTCAATAATTTGTTGTCAAATGGGCTAAAGGCCATAACTGGGGAGACTTCTATTATGAGAACATTTACTGTGATAAGAGTCTATGGGTGCCCCCAGCCACCCCATGTTCTACCATTTTTTCTCCCACCTAGAATTGCATTTCTAGAAAATTATTTGGCAACTAATGCTAACTGACAAAGAGCATTTAGCCCCCCATAGAAAAGGTACATTTACCACTAGACACTTTTGCGTATGCAACTTCACAATTGGGAAGAATGCATTCGGCACGTTAAATGATTGGTTGGGCCAATACAAGATGAATGCTGCAATATATAGATATGTAGATACATAGGACTTCATTGTAATGGCTAGGAAATATTACACTCCTACCATTCCTATAAACAATAGACATGAGCAATGTCATGAGGAGGATGTCATCAGGAATATTATAGAAGATGAAGAGGTAGAAAAGAGAGCCCAACAACTCAGTGAGTTGTGGTCATTGGAGAAACGAATGAAAATGAAGGGATTGACTTTTGACGGTTTCTTCTTCACATTGCCCTACCTCCAAAGGCTAGACAAAATGATGGAGAACTTCATTGGTCAATTCACTTGAGGACCAAATTGATGATAAGGAAAGGGAAAAGGAGCACTCAGAGTCAGATTATGAGGACAGTGATGGAGGCTACCTAGTATATAGCCCTCCTACCATGGAACAACCACCTCCTATTGGCCAAGAAGGAGAAGAAAATATAGTTATGGATTTGACAGAGCTTCCTAGCTCTCAGGATACCAGTGAGCCTCCTCTGAAAAGGCAAAAAATGCAAGTGGGAGAGCGTTCCCAAGTAAGAACAATTGAGAAGAAAAGAGACAGAGTGGGAGCTCTAATTCTAGGAAACAGAGCCTATGATCACCAACTCATGTAAAAGATCAAGGAAGAGAAGAGAAAACAAAAGGTGGTTGTAGAAGAGATAGAGTCGCCTTTGGCTCTAAGACAATATGAGAGGATGCTAGAGCAGGATGCCTTCTTTAAGGATGACGATTTTATCAAGTCAAATGAATTCAAGAACTTCCTATTATAGCACAAGCAACAGCAAGTTCCTTCCAATGTACAGATCACAGAAGATGGCCAAATACCTGATGAGGCCATGCAAGCCTTAAACGAATATGATCCTGAGTCAGAAACTATCACTCCAGAGGAGGCTAGGAAATTGGTAAAAGCCAGCAATATGTTGTTTGTACTTGGGTGGGATCTGGCTTCAGCTTTCATAATAGACCAAATAAGAAAGCGGGAGAATATAAACTTCACTTCAAAAACCCAGGTTGGGGATTTGATAAAAGGGTTTGGATATAGCCCTAAAAACCAGGCACTAGCTATGTGGAGCCTCTATCCAAAAGATCAAAAGCCTTCCCTGTTGGATATAAAAGAAAAGATGGAAGGTGACAAGATTGTGTGGTCAATCCACAATACCGAAGATCTTGAGATATCACAAGTGCTCACTCATTTTGCAAGGTTAAATGAGGACAAGACAAAGCAGCTCTCAAACAAGCACCAGAAACTTTTTGATGATTATAGTGCACTTGTTAAAGACAGGGAGGTGCATATTATTAAGGAAAAAGAATTGGAAAAATATGTGGATGATCTACGACAACAAATCCTCAATATGCCTGTGGTTACTCCTGCACCACCAAAACAGCCCCCTCTGATAGAGAACCAAAGTGTAGATGTAGAGGAAGCTGCTGCAACAACAAAGAAGGTGAACTTGGAAAAGACTGAGGCTATTTTACAAGCCCTTTTAAGATTTTGCAGCATAGAATTGAGGTCTTAAAGGAGAAGTCAGAGGCAGTTTATACTGCATACAATAAATTGTCTGGATTGCAGATATAGGTGAATAATTTTGTTTCTATTTTAAGTACTTGTCATGCAACTTGGTCAATAAGGGATTCATTATTTGAAAGACCAGGAGCAGTACAGTCTCTGAGGAATGATATCCCAGAATTAGTTTTGCAAGTAGGAGATGAGATTGGAAAGATAAGTGTTGCTTCATCCTTCTTTAAGGGTAAAGCAAATCAAATTGAAGCAAAAATGACAATGTTTGGACCTAGTTTCAATAGGTTCATTCCTCATATCAGAACAGAGGATGAAGAGATAAAGAATTTGGATACATGGAGATCAGATTTTGATCTCTTATTGCCTAAGGAGGCTTTTCTTAGTAATAGCAATGAAGTTGATATGGATCACTTCAATACAGTTCTTGATGAAGCTTTCAAGGTAGATATGGACTTCAGTAAGTTCATCACATATATAAAGCAGGTTACTGATACTAGATGGGAAAGGCAAAAGAAACAATTGTAGAGTATTCAAGAGTTCCAATGGCCTATAGAAGAATAGGTATCTACTTGGGATACTCTGACAAAGCCCAAAAGGAATATACCTGCAACAGATGACATTGAGGATATAGAAGATAAATGTGCTCTAGCAATGCACCTGATCTATGAGCATAAGGAGAACAACTGATCATGAAGAGGATGATGTAAGTTAGCCGGTTTGCAGTCATCATTCACATAACAACTTTGGCAGTTGCTCTAAATACCGGTAGACAAAGGTGCAACTCAAAGGAGAACTCAACAGCTGAAGAAACAACTTCTGGTGCCCCTTTCTCTCTTTTTCTGTTACCAATTTAAATCTTTTGTAATCTAGTGCAAGTCACTATCAGACCCACCCGAAGCTTGTTGCATCATTTTCTCAAGGATCCCAATGTGGTCTCTCTATATATAGAAAATGTTAACTCACATCAAAGGGTGTTGAATTGCTTATTGTAATAGGAGTTTACAGATTTAGTTTTGATTCTTAGAAATCCAGTTTTTCTAAATGTACTAATACAAAAAGTTTATCAATAAAATATACTGAAGTTCCATACATATCTTTTATTGTCTTCATGTATGATTTTTATTTCTCTGTGTGTTTAAATTTGCAAGGCATTTTAGATACATCTTTCTACAAGGTAGATAGTGGAGTTGAAATTTGAGTTCTTTTCAAGGGAAAGGTAAATCTTGAGTGAGGTCTCTGAGATTTCATTTATTATGTATGAATTTGATGATCTCATTTATTATGTATGAATTTGAATTTGCAAGGCATTTTAGCTAGGCTTTGGGTGTGTTTGTTTTGAAATATTTGTTGTAGATGTGCATTTATTGACTCTGATGCCCTAGAATTTGGCACTAGTCATTTGCTTAGTTTATCTTTACTTTCACCATCAATCAATTTAAACAATTATTTACTTTAAAGTTGTGAGAGAGTTATATGATTAGATCTGTATCAAGTATACAGGTTACTGTTGTGATATTTGAAGAATTCAATCTTAAAAGGTAATACCCACCTGTAGCTTAAAGCTCAAAAAGAAGGATTACAAATCCTTAACACCTTAGTGTTTACTATTGTTGATGCATCTGTTGGGATTGCTAGAGTTATGAATTAGGGGTTTTCTGATTATGTTTTGATCATCTGCAATTTTGAGCACTAACACAGGCTTGGACTTAGAGAACTAATCATGAGTTAGTTAATGAAGGGGAATAATTTGACTTGTCATGAAGCCCTAGCCTACCTCTGGGTCAGCAAGAATATTATGCTTTCTTGTAGAAAATAATAGATTTTATGTGAAAGATCAACATATCAAAAAGAGCATCGGATTCTTAATGAGTAACAGCAATTATATCAAAAAGCACGGGCTTCTTTAAATATGTGAACAGCAAGATATCAAGAGAGCTGCAGTTTGCAATGAGAGCAGCATTTTCGTCTTAAAGGGCAGATTTTTAGAAGAGAACAGCAGTCTCATGTTCTAGAGCAATCGATTAAATGCAAGGAAGGCATTCAAATGACAGAGCAGCAATCATAAGCAGAACAGCGAGTTTTTATATGGAAACAGCAGTTATCAATCAAAGAACGGTAGATTGGGATGAAGGAACACCAAAAATCCATAAAGGATCCATGTTGAAAGGGTATGGTTTTCTTAAGCTTTTGAATGCTCTTGAGAAGTTAATAACAGTTAGCTATGAGATTTCATGCATTGTTGGTAGTGGCTTTCGAGTTTTCTTTGAGAGGCATAGGGTTTACCATTATTGAAGAGTTTTCTTGCCACATGTATTTACCTTTGCATGTGTTAAACATCATTGGTCAATTAATGAAGAATGCAATGACAGTGAGGAGTTGAAAATTGTTTTCAAAACAATGATCAGATCAGAATAGATCATTTCATTGTGCAAAAGCATTGTCATGACAATAAAGAGGAATATGCAGAAGAAATCACGAATGCCAGAAGAATAGCAAAATGTCAGCGATAAATACATTGGTCAAAATTGCCAAATGGTGTGGAAAAGACAGTGACGTTTATAGAATGAAAGACAGTGTTATAAGAGTAAACATCAGTTTTCCCAAATCAACTATCATGTTTCAGTTTCAAAAATCAATATTCACAATTAATACACATTTCATAAATACAAGATTCACTTTGCATAACCTTCATGGTCAATTTACATGTTCACTTTTCTAATGATCAATATTCGAGAAATAAGGTCACAATTCAAGTCCCAATTAGGAAGGATACATGTCTACTCTATTATGCATTCACGAACTTCCATTCTTATTAAGCTAGGTGCAAGAAAATTAGCAACTTTTAAATCAAGACACGAAGAAACCCTTTTTAACTTTATTGAATTCATCTATATTACCGCATCTTTACTTTTGCATCCCTAGCAACATCCTTATATTTCATTCATCAAGAAAAGAGATAGAGGAATAATTGATCCCCTTTTTTTTTTTAAACTCCAATTTTTCATTTAACATTAAAGGTTCCATTACTCATCTTACACAACCTTATCAAGAACTATTCATGAACATTCTTTTGAACAAGTGCAATGTTTCATTAGTCAAAATAGGAAGGCTCAAAAATCATTATAATAAAACACTCAACATAACTAAAACCCTATATGTCACCTAACACATCTCGTGGAATCCATTCATTCCACTAGGCATGTAATATAATTACTTGAACATTTCTTTACTCACTATCTTTTACTATAGTTGTTTCTAGATGCTAACATGCAGGAAGTTAGTACCATGGATCAAGTTAATGACATGGAAATAGGTAGAAATACTACTTGAGGGTGTTAGCACAACCTTGCGACTTCCAGGAGTAAGTCGAGACCTAGGGGGGGAGGATGTAGGACCCCTCCATTTCCCTCATCTTGGTAAGAACACTCTGGTAAGTAATAATTTTACTTCTTGCAAAATTCTCCTTAGGTTGCATATGGAATTCTTAGATATCTTGACTATAGTTCGTCAGCTTAATTAAAATAGATTTCATTTTTAAACAAATTCATGGAATATGTTAATTTAAGATATATTGTTTTGAAGTAATATTACTTTTGGAAAATTATCATGGTGATAGAACATGAAGATGCATATATGTGCTTACATGATAGGATGACTCAATAGAGAGAGAATGTTTAACAGATTTCATTATGTAGGAATTGCATAGTGGTATAGTAGAATTTATGATGTTAGGGTCAATGTTTAACATAGTCCAAGGCTGTCTTGAGTTAGGTTGGATTAGTGTATACTAGGATCAAGCATATTAGTTGAGTTCCTTGTGATGAATTGGGATAATGATATTTTAATAGGATACATTCTTGCATGTTGGTATGGAAGTCTTAAGTGTGTGGATATCAAATTATATTGGGTTATGTTTTACCTACTTATGGTTAGGTTTTAAACGAAATGATATACGGAACTAAAATCCTAAATCATATATTGATATATGTGACTAATTGAATTAATGAATTATGCTTTGCATTATGGTTAGAGAATATATATGAGTATAGGTTATGTGGATCCGAGTCATGTAACAAGATAGTAGAGGTGTTCAATTTGCTAGATACATGTTGATTTCTCTGTTGCATAAATGGAAAATGTAGATTTAAACATGTGAAGGTTATTATGAGATGTCGTAATATGTTGATCTATTTTTCTCTAAATATAGAGATTGATTTAAATGATGTTTTAATTGGATTATATGCATAACCTATCTTGGACTACTGATACTTTTACAAGTGTGCAGGTGGATAACCATGGACACTGCGGGAAACCATTGCTAAGGAATTGTTGTGAGAACCCCTGTGGAACCAAGGTCAACCCTAAAAAGGGAATGACCTCGAATGTAAAAGTGTTTTTTATTGTAAATTATGTTCTGTAAATTATGTGAGATGTTATTTGTTATTTCATTGTTGGCATGCCTAGTGTTGTGTTGTGATGTACTCCTTATGTGGTGTCACTTGACACTATTGATGTGACATGGCATGTCAAAGTTGGGTGGGTTGAGTTAGTGTAACCTTGAGTGACCTATGAGTATCCCTAGGTGTGTTTTCTTGGTTAGGGAGCCTTGCTGGTAGTCTCATCACTCATTTTCGTGAGTCATCTTGGAGTGGGCTTTTGGAGAGTTAAATTTGACCCTAGGGAGTAGTTTAGGCTGGTTTTGACTTGCCCCAAGGGTATACTATGGGGTTGGGGGCATTTCTAGGCCACTTTGAGTGTTTTAAACTCAATTTTCATCCTTCAAAAATGCTTGGGAAGAGTGTGACGAATTTTGGGGAAAGATGTAAGTAACTTTTTCTCTTCTCAAAAAGTCTTGGGAAGGTCAGCCAATAGGATATAGGCCTCTTCTCCTAGGAATTTTGGGGGTTTGTGTTAGATTCCAATTTAGAGGAGAGTATGGGAAACATTTGGGCTATTCACCCACTCTCTATTTTTAGAGATAGAGTTTGGAGACTAAGGGGGAGGGATGGCTAGAGAGAAGAAGGAGGAACTACATTTTGTGCAGGCTTGGAGGAGAGGTTGGTGCTTCATCCATTTTCATTTTTATGTATGTTTTTGTGTATGCTCATGGGCTGCAAGTTTTCCTTTCTCCATGAAGTGTTCAATGTTATTGTGAAGGTGGTTGTAGTGTTGTGAGAAATCTGTTTGTAGTTTTGGTGTTGATTCTTTCTTACTTTCTTCTTGAGTTTGAAGGGTTGTAATAAAAAAGTGTCCCTCACCCTCTTGATGGATCCATGAGTGATCAAATGTGATAAGCCATAATGGGAGTAAGATGTGGTTGTGTAGTCCTATGTGGTGAAATATGTGTTTTGAATGTATGTACCCTATGTCTTATGTATTTTTTTTTCCTACCTTAGCATGGTTCCCCAAGCTCGGGGGTTGGCTAGGGCATACTAAGGGCCTCATGATGCCATATTGTAGGGTGGAGAGCACCCATGGTTATGTTGTTTTTTTTTATATATGCAAGTTTTGGGTGTGTTGGTATCTTTGAGGCAAGTTTAAGTTGAGGGTATCTCATGTTTTGCAGCCATTGGATAAATGTGTTTTGTGTGGAAGGAAAGACATGCTTCCTAGTTTTGTATCATAGGAAATATTGCAATAATATATTTTTGTTGTCCTTTAAAAAAAAAAAAAAGGACATTGTGAAAATTCTATTGAAGTATTTCATTTGATTTCTTTTGTAACATGTTGTATGAGTAATGTATTTAGAGGAAATCTGTCTTTATTTATGTTGAAGCTTCAAAAAAAATAAGTAACCATGTGTACTATTGTTGATAAATATTGCATGATGAAGGAAACTTAGTAAGATTTAATTTAAGCTAATTATTTAGCATTTTAGTAAGCTGAAATTTTTTTTTAAAAAAAGTTATTGTAGTTGGGTTCTTGCCTAAGAAATTTGTGGGCATGACAACAATGTTCGGTGAAGAATAGGAACAACATATCAAACTCAGTTCAAAGAACCACAGTAACGATGAGTTTGTAATTAGATGCCTGAAATCAGTAGTAAGATGTTTTAAAGCAGTAAATGAGATGTCAAAAACATGGTGCTACGAAATGTTACAGTGGAAGGCCATGAAGACAAATAACAATAGTATACAGTGTGTTGTACGATGAACAATCACAGTGGTCAAAGGGTGTGCAAACAATGATATATACTGTTACGACAGTCATGTATGATGGAGCAATGAAAGCATGTTTGACAACAGAGATTTATGAAAAGGACAGTGATGAACAGTGAAATCATTGTTACTATGAAGTGATATCAGAGGTTCCTAGACAGCAATTTCAATAGAATAACAAAGAGGTGACAGTCTAAGATGGATCAAATGCAAATAGTACAAAGGTGGATAGTCACAAGTTCATACAGTATGGTTGCTGTTATAGACAGTGAACAGAGAAAGCAGCCCACATATGAATGTCGCATGGTGGAATGATAAATGCACAAAGACAAATAACTGTTATGATGCAGGAAAGATATGCTCAGTGACATGTGTATAAGCCACGGAAAAGGAATCAATGACAAGCCCTTGTGACTGTCATGAAGGACAAAAGGTAGAGTATGTACAACAAGTGTGATAAAGCTGTCCTCAAGAGCAGAGATCTACAAACTCCACATGCAAATACTTAAGTTTTCCACTGTAATAACTTTTCAGGAGTGCTCTTTTTATTGTCTTGAAAGGGAAGGCATTCAAACATTGTCATAAGAGCATATTAAGAAAAAGCACTATTATGAATGGAGATTAAGACACTTATCTAAGACAAAGTGCAACACCCTGAGATGTAAAGAGCAGAGAAAAGATGCCATTGTCACTGTTATGCCAAATAGAGATAGAATATCAAGAGCAGCCCAGGGCAGGAATAACTCCATTAAAGCGCATATTTATTAGGGAATGATGTTGAAAGGGCAGGGGGATTCACTGTTACAGAAATGAGTTTTTGAGCAGTGAGCTGTGTGCATGTATTCAAAGCAGTCAATACATGGGTGAAATTAGAGATATATCATGGAGTAAAGAGTTCAAGATGTGGAAAAGTGCTGAAGTTGGAATAACAGTTGCAATTATAGATCTCATAACAGTAATTGTATGATCAAGTAGAATGTAAGAGGATCAGTATGCCATGATCATAAGTAGTGCGTAAAGGTACCAAAGAATGCAGAGGCAATGAAGATTGCCCAAGGACAAGGATACTATAAGAAAGAATAGACAAGGAATGTGAGGAAAAAACACAAAGGATAAGACTTTGATGTAAAGAAAGCTTCTAGTCATCTTCAAGGAGCTCCTAGTTCACACAATCAGTGGAGATCATCATGTCAATCAACAAGCAGTTGAGGCCTTATAAAGGGGAGTTTTCAGTTTTTGAGAAATGTACAGCAGTTATATAGCAGTCAGACTGTCAGAGACTCCACACGGGTGTGTCACCAATAAGAAACTTTCCTTCATTTTGAGCCCTTGTTTTGGGAGCTTTTCAGAGTTGCTTGACCCAAAGGGATAATTCCTCAAACTGAGGCATCAATTACCAACAAATTTCCATTTCTTCCTCCAGATTTCCAGGAGCTCTTTCAGTTCTAGCTCCAGTTCTTTTCAGTTCCATTTTCAGTTGGATTGAAGACCTTTCTACAAGGCAATTGTATTTTCCTTTCTACTGAGTTCTTTCTTTTTCTTTTTTTTGCACAGACAAAGACAAAGATTGTATTGAAATTTGAAACTCCATTTTCAAAGTGGTTTTAAGTGGAGAGAAGCAATTTTCAGATCTGTAACAGCAAACTCCTTTGTTTTTCAATAAAAAGCAGCAAAATGTTCCTTCCAGTTCCAGATCTTTTCATCTACTTTTGTCTGTGTGATTTTGAGTAACTATCATGATTTTTGCTAAATCCTTTACTTTTTTTTATTCAGCAAAGGTGGAATCAAGAAAATTTATGAAGATTAATGTTGTGTTTACTGTTTTGAGTTTTCAATATGTTAAAGCTATGACACTAAGTTTCCTTCAAGTAAACATTGAAAACTAGAACCTCCATATGGTTGTTTCTGCATTCCTGGTTATGAATCAAGTTGTGAACAAAGATTAGCTTTCATTTGAAGTCCATTGTGAATAAGTGTAGCTGTTAGAGATTTTGGAATTTCATAGTTTGGTGTATCAACTTCAAGGCTTTTAGAATTTCAATTCAAAGCAATCCTTCTTACCCTTTCACTGTCAAGAATTAGTTTAAGGTGATCAAAAAGGGAAGCTACCCATAATCTCGAGATTCACCTTTGTTATGAGCAAGCCACAGGTTTGAAGGTGTTTCCATGTTTCACAAGATCGTTGAGCTTCCAGCTTAGCATCAGGGTGCAATCCTTGTGCTAACGCCTCTCAAAAATTATGTTTAACTACTCAGCAATGCTTGACAGATTAATTACAGTTCAAAGAAACCTACATTGAGGTACAAAGATGATTGGAAATGTACCATGCATACAATGAAACCCATAATCAAACCTTTAGATACAACATTATACTCTTTGTAAGTAAATTACATTCTCTCAATCAAAGCATATGATTTCTATAAACAGACATTGAATAACAAACTCTCTGTCATTCTGCATATGCCAAATTCAGCAACTGCAAGAGACTTTCAGATAAAATTGATTGTTGCAGCCTCTATTGTCTTTTCACATTCAACTTCACAATTATAAACATCTAGATAAAGTTCAGAACTATGAATTTACAAATCGTCCAATCATCCCAAGAAAGCAATCTAGTATTTTGGGAATTCAGTTTGTTCTATAAAGCAACAAAGCTATTTATCTATCATTTTTTCTTTTGAAAAAAATATCATGCATTTTGCAACACTTGCAATAATATAGTATGTTCAAATCTCTTTAAATAGCAGCCAACTTAATGCTTAGTTGAAATGTACTTCATCATGCCTATCTTAAAAGGATGGCAAGAATTTGTAAAAGGTCAGGTAGCGACAAAAGTAGACTAATGGGCTGATAAATGCAGCCACTTGCAATATAAAAACACTAGGTTTATAAAGAGTCTGAAGTACTGAAAAAAGGACCAAGGTAAAGCATTCCAAGATCTGAGAAACTACCATGAGGCATTGACAATTTAATCAAAGTTATGAGGACACACAATTTCTTTTCAGTTCAAGATTCAGACTAAGAGTAAAAGACACAACACCAAAGCAACTAATGTTTCGGCTGAGGAGTGTTTGCAAATCGCCATGTTGAACGGTAAGGGCCTTCACTATACCTCAAACCTGCAACCTCATGTTCTGGAACAGCTGAAGCAATCTCGTTCAGCTCTTGCTGTGATAGCTTGATTTTTAAGGAACCAATGTTTTCATCCAAGTTCTTTATTTTTGTTGTTCCTGCAAGCCAAAGGTGACATGAGGTGTAATAAATCAAATTCAAACATAGACACTTTTATATCCAAAGTGATATATGCATCCAATATTAATCGTTCTGTGGTGCAGGTTACCTGGTATGGGTGCAACATCTTTTCCTTGGTGAAGTATCCAGCCAAGGGCCAACTGTGCAGGTGTGCAACCATGTTTCTGAGCGAGTGCAGAAACTCGTTCATATAATACTTTATTCTTCTCCAAGTTCTCTCCATGAAACCGAGGTATCCGGATCTAAACTCAGTAAAAGCAAAGGTTAGTAGGGAAAATAAAACATTTTGTATCATCTTCGAAGATGATGCAACTTGTCAAAGAACAAATGTAAATATGTTTGGTTTTCCGCTAATTGCAAAACATTATTGTTTTCAAGCCCCTTTCTTTCAGGAGCTTCCATAATCGCTGACTCCTATAGAAATCATGTGATATGTATTTGGACTTTTATATCTCACTACAAAAGGGGAGATACACAGGATTTCATTTACTTATACTTCATTTTCAGGAAAAATATTTTTTTGAAAGGGTAGCAGATTCATTTTCAAATTTGATTACCAAGTTGTTATAGCCATGAGAAAATGAGGTTAACTATTGAAGGAATGCCTTAAGCGAGGTTTTGCTACAAGGCAATGCTGTGAGGTTTTCTTATCATTGCCCCATTGCAAATGGGGACCCCCTCTATTCACTTGGTAGTGGGGTAGTTGTCCCAGGTAGTCTTAGTTAAGTGGCAATATTCAAGTCTCCAAGTCTAAGAGATGAGTTTGAGCAACTTTGGTTCATTAGGGAGTCAAGTTAGTCAGGGATATGAGTGAGAATTGGGCCAAGCTAGTTAAGGATGTGGAATCCACGTCAAGAGATTTGTGATGAAATGAATTGTGATCCTTGGAAAATCCTTTGTTCCAATATTAAATTTATCTTGGGAAGTCAAGAAAATCCATGGATAAGAACATTGATGGAAGCATGCTGATTATTGAAATTTGACTATCTCGAAATTTTTAGGATCTCTCAAAATTTACAATCTCCACTGTAACTCCTAGAGACCTGAAACGACTCTCAAATATCCTCACAGTATTTATATAAAATATAACTTATACTTAAAATGTTATATTTTATATAAAATATTTCGGCCTCTAAGCAATGAGTTGACACTTAGAAAAATTTTGATCCTTGGAGTGAGCCCAAGAGAGGGTTGGAATCCGACCTTTCCTAGGGCTCAAGGAGCCCAAGAGAAGGTCTAAATCCGACTTGTTATGGGGCTCCATGCATCACGTCGTGCATTGAAGTATTGAATTGCAAGTCAAATGGCGAGATAACACAAAGTTTGAATGAAGAATCAATGACTTATGCGAGTTTTTCCTCTTGGTCGAGCCCAAGAGAGGGTCAAAATCCAACCTCCCTTGGGGCTCACGAGCTCAAGAGGAGATCGTATTTCGACCTACTCTGGGGTTCCGTGATCATGACTTGTATTGAAACCATGTTTACTTGTGAGATAACTACACTTTGCCATTTGAGTAGTTGATGAGAGTTGAACAATGACATGATGACAAGATGGAGAATTGGCTTGAAAATCAAGAAGATTGATCAATGAAAGTGCAAATTGTTGAAAATCAGTGTATTGGATGATGAGGAGATCAAGGAATGAAGTCAAATTGCAAGAAACATGTTGATGGAGAGATGAAATGCTAAGTTGGAATGATCAAACTGTGAAAGATGAAGTGTAGAAAAGGATAAATCAGAATGTGAAATCAACCTTGGGAGCATGAAAGAGATCGAATTGAAAAAGTTTAAGGGTTGAACATTTTACCTTGGGCTGAGCCCAATAGATGGTCGGAATCCAACCTCTCTTGGGGCTCACAAGCCCAAGGAGAGGTCGGATTCTGACCTCTCTTTGGGCTTCATGTCCACTCAGCTCCCAAACTCGCCCAACATAGAGGACAAAATAAGAACATGATCACTTAATGCAGATCAGATTTGAGATGCGAAATCAGGATTAAGGATGCAAACTAGGCGTTCAAGGATTGATCCTGATAAAACCAAGCAGCTTGATGGTATATGCAAGGAAAATGCAAGGAAAATCAGAATATTAAGCTTTAGAAAACCAAAAATTCTACCAGCACACTGAAATTCATAAGTTGGCAATTGTTTTACAGCTGCAACTTTATATCAAGTTAACATCATGTGAATTTCAATTATTAGATTATATTGGTGTTGTTTATAGTTGCCATTTTTTTTAACACAAGGTTTTTTCCTGTTTTGGAAGGGTGAAGGTGACAAACAAATGACCACATGGAGGAGTCATCAATGCAATCACTACTGATTTACCAGCAAGTTGCAAGAGGTTTGAGGTCAAAGTACAAGCCAACATGTAAACTGAGTTCGAGGACAAAATAACGATGTACAAACAATGCAAGTATAAACATGAGAATTGATCAAGCAAGTAAATCAAGAAGACATCGAGATCTCGCATACAAGAAAGTTCAAGGTCATGCCAATTTGAAGATTTCCAAATTTCGAAGATGGAGAAGTGGAATTTAAACAAAGATTGCAAGATAGGAATGTTGATGTGGCACCTATCCATTTCCAACCAATCAGAAAATTTATGTGAAATTGTCCTGAATTGTCCAATCATATTATGCCAAGTGTACATGTGGAATGCATCTACTGCCTCTACCTAACCTCTTTTCTGATTAGTCAATAAAAGCAACATAATTTTCTTATTTTCCCACAAAAGGTGCGTTTTTGTAATTGGCCAGCATTAAATGTTTGTAGCTAGAAACCCTAATTAGGGTTATGTAAATTAATATTGGTCATTGATCTCAAATCAATCCTAGCCATTCATTGTACTTGGAACTACTATAAAAGGCGAAGGCCTTCTCATTTGTAACTCATTAGAGATAGAGTAGAGTAGGGGGAGACTTGAAGAAATTGTTGCCTTAATACTATTCAAAATAATTGCTAATTCATTGTTGGTCTTCATGGTGGATTACTTGTGTTCCTTTGGAGTATTGCATAGTTTCTTCATTTCTTCACTTAGATTAGGATTTTATTTCATGTTCATTAGAAATAGTGTTTAGTTAAATGGAAGATATTTTGGATATATCTTTGGTGAACTCGCTTAGACCAAACCACTAGCTACTTTTTGATTGTAAGTTTGCCTCGTGTGGTCAAATGACATATTTATGAACTTTATCTTGATTATTGCTTGCACATCGATATGCATCGATGGATGGTGTTAATGGAATGGTGATGGTTTGAACATCTTACATTTACCTTAGGAGATCACACTAGCTTGGTTGGTCCCAATGGCTAAACTAAGTCTAGTAGAGTCACAAAGGCATTCATAGTTTCCTACATTCTAAGAGTAGAATAGCTTTCTAAACCATTTTCCTTTGTAGTTTGTTTGGTTGGAAAGTAGTAGAAGTGTTGATATCCATTGAATGAACAACGTAAGTCCCTTTGTGATACCCAACATATCACATCATTACAATTGAGTTAAGTCCACATTAAGAAGGAACGTTGGGGTTGTCTAATTTAATCACACAATTCATATACATTGTTTAGCATATGAGCATCCTTATCCAAGAGAGATTTGGACATTTGGTGTTTCATCTTAGAATACTAAGGATTTGATTATGCATGTTGCAATGGCATAAAACTCACATCAACAAGCAATATATCCAAGGTCAAGATCTCACACTTTAGACATATAAAAACACCTTAAATAGTATTAAGGTCTAGTGTGTCATATAAAAACACCTTCGGTAAGCAAACATTTCATGCTATCCCATCTTTAAGCATCTTATGGTTAGAGTATTAATTTTTAATACTCATGTTATAACTGAAATACAACAGGAGCAAGGTAAGGTAACCTCACATCCCAAATAACAAGCAGCACATGTTGTGAGCTCAACAGAAGAAAGAGTTATGTTTGGAGTAATCCTTCTTATCAATCCCCAACTATCCAACTCAATAACGCCGCAACTCTGAAGTCACTCCCTTCAAGGCCCGAGCCTCTGCTATGGCTACCATCTGACGGCCTCGTGCTACCAAGTCAGCCAATGAGGCCCAACGTCCTCTTCTTCTGACTGCATCCGTGTGCCTACCAAATGCACCGCCTTATCCTCCTCCAGGATCTCGTCGGCGTCATGCACAGACATAGTCGACTCTCCTGCATTGCCCTCCTCCATAGGCACATGCTCTAGGTCTGGAGTGGTATCCCTACCCAGTGGGTTGGCCGTCTCCAAGTCCTTTGCCACCTGAGGCTCCTCCCAACGAGGAGATAGGATTACCACCCCTATTGCCTTTGCGACTGTCATAGAAAACTTCTTCTCCAGCCAAGAACTCATAGATTTCTTTGAGGCACCTGTCGGAGGTGAAGGATCCTCAAGGAGAGTGCTATCTACAATGACTACGGCATCAGCTCCGACTACCTCCAACCGAACCTGACCCGGCGCAATACTCTAGCGTTGTGGTTCTGCATCCATGGTCGTGCCCATGGAAACCTCAGACTCTGCAACCACCTCCACAACGGATACTATTGAAGGTCCAACGACCACCTCTAGTACTTTCGGAGGTACAACCACCTCTGTCTGTACCAAAGACGTCAAGGGCGGTAGGAGAGGTGTGGAAAACCAAACTTTTGTCTCCTCCGCCGAATCACCATCCGCAGCCTCCGAGTCATTCTCAGAACCCTTTGTACTAGTCTCTTGGCCGCTATCTGCATCCTCAAGATCAGATTCCACAACCTATCGTGGCCTCTTTTGTCCCGCTGTCGTTCCTCCTGTATCCAAGTACCACCAGTAGAAAACTGGAGGCTCATCGGCTGCAAATTTTCCTTGAGGCACCAGTTTCAACCTATCTAAGGGCATCCGTAATGTAGCCTCCACGAATAACCCAATGGTGTGATGCGGCATATAGAACGTACGGTGTTGCAAGGTCATGAACTCATACATCCTATCGGATAACACTATTCCCAGTCATACACCACTCCATTCATCAAACCATTCATATGTACAATCTGTGGCAATGCAATGTCTAATGCCCTACTCGCCCCAGTAAGTCTGCTTTTCATTATGTCCAGTATGCACCGCCAGGGACCCTCGGCGAAAAACTCTTTTTTGATGCCTTGACTCTTGGTCGCCTGTACTATGGAGTCCAACTCAGCTGGGGTGAGGGTGCGGGAAATTGTTTTTATCAAAAACTCTTTCCATTCTATTGTCATCTTGTGCTTTTTAATTTCAATTTTTTGCCCATTCTTCCCAGGAATGCCAAATACGCATGTAAAGTCGGCTGAGGTAAATGAAACTATGAGCACCTATTTCCTGTACTGGAATGTGCTTTTGCTTGTGCGCCGATCATATGTACTTGCCATTATCCGCAGCGTAGGCTCAAAATTTTTTATAGGAAATAGGGGCATCTGAATTGCCCAATACACACTAGCATGCCACAACACTTTCTTCACCTCGTCTCTGGTGTTTCTTGCCACCATCTCCTGCACTCTAACCCATTGAGGCCTTCGAATGCCACCATTTCATGGGTAACTTGCTCCTTCTGGACAGCCTTGCCTCTCCCCTTTTTCCCGCTACCTGGACTCCAAAGGGCAAAACCTTCACTTTCTTCTCCTGGTTCATCTTTTCCTCCAACTGAACCTTCCACTTCCTCTTCCCTACAGAATGCATAACTATCCAAAAACGGTTACATTTCCAATAATGTTTCCTTGCTCTCCCGTGTCTTCTCTTTTCTTCCTAACTGTTGTCGTACGGAGGTCTTCCCACATGCAAACTGCAATACTCTTCCTTTGTCTATTCGGTGGTCGTACGGCCATACAAATGTGCAATAACACCTTCGTATTGTTTTGGAATGCATGCATACACCTCCATATGTATGGTCTTGGGCGGAACGAAGGTTGTCGCAGAAGAATAGTGTTTGGGTTGCGGCCTTTTCATTTTTATAACGGTGACATGCACCGTCGATGATAGTCACCGTTCAGTGACTTCCGATGGTATGTTCCCTCTTTTTTTAATTTTTTTTCTTAAATTATTGAGGTGTTTCTGGGCGACCCTAGCTTCCTTGCCTCTCGTGGTAGACTTTCAACTTCGAGCCGTTGACGGCGTCCGGGATCTCTCTACCATCGAGCATCCATAACTTCACAGCCCCATTCGCTGCAACTTCCCGAACTTTATATGGGTCTAGCCACTTGACTTTGAATTTGTCAAGTTTGATTTCATTTCGCTCATTGAACTTTAATACCAACTGACCCTGTGTGAACTTCATCCGACAGAGGTGCTTTTCATGCCACAGTTTCCTTCGTTGTTGTGCTACGTCTGTTGCCCACTGCGCCATCACTCTTTTCTCGTCCAACTTATTCAAGGCATAAAGTCTCTCCCGCAAACTCTCCACATCGCCAAGCTTATTGTCAAGGGCTATCCGCAGGCTAGGAACCATGAATTCGATAGGTATCACTGCCTCGTGTCCGTACATGAGTTGGAAGGGTGTATGCCCGGTGGTTACCTTGTATGAGGTACGGTATGCCCATAACACCAAAGGCAACTTCTCCTCCCAGTCGTCATCTTCAACGCCACAAGACTTATAGATAACTCCCACCAATATTTTGCTAGTTGCCTTGGCCTGACCGTTCGCCCGAGGATAATATGGACTTGACAACGTATGGAAGATTTTGAATTCGGTGGTTAGGAGCTTAATGACATGATTAATAAAATGACCACCTATGTCGCCCATCAATTGAATTGGAATGCCATACCTCATTATTTGCTCGTAGATAAACTTAGCAATGCTCAATGTGGAGTTATCTATCAGTGCACGTGCTTCCACCCATTTTGTTTAATACTTAGTGGCCACTACAATATAGCGGCATCGTCAAGCACGACTGGCTTTTAGAGGCCCAACGAAGTCCAACCCCCATCTTTCAAATAGCTCCTGCACATGGGAAGGATTAAGGGGCATAAAATCCCGGTTGAGAGGTTTCCCTGCGCGCTAACAAGTATCACATCAAACTACCCATTCTCTAATATCATTGTACAACGTTGGCCACCATAAGCCCACTAAGAGTACCTTCCTTGTTGTCCTATTGGGACCCATGTGTCCTCTTGCTAGTCCTTCGTGGGCTTCCCTCGGTACCTTTGATACCTCCTCCATTACGCATCGCCTGAGTACTTGGTCTGGACCCATTTTATACAACAATCCGTTGATTAGCTGGAAGGTCCTACTCCAGAGGACCAACTTCCCGCGTTCTCTAGGGGGCATGTCCTGAGGGAACCGGGCGGTGGACAAATATTCCCCTATGCTTGTGTACCACTTTGGAAGTACAGTTATGCGAAATAGATGTGCATCCAAGAAATCACCATTTATTCCAACAGGTGGTTCACCAGACTTGATCCGGGACAATTGGTCGGCGATCACATGGTACGTCCGGGTCGTACGACAATTTTGAATGTGAACTCTTGAAGTAGGAGTCATTGACTCACCCTACCCTGAATAATAAGCTTCTTGACCAGGTACATGAGACCTTGGTGGTCCACATAAAAGGTAAATGGTGTCGCCAGTAAATAATGCCTAAATTTCTGACAAAGTAGACCATTCCAAGGGCCTCCCTTTCTGTGGTGTTGTAATTCTTCTCAGCATTTGACAGCAACCTGCTTGCAAAATATATGGAGTGATCGAGTCTATGCCCTCCTTCCTAAGCCAGTGTAACTTCGATGGCATAATTTGATGCATCCACGTGCACATGAAATTCCTTGTCCCGATTAGGAAATACCAGAATAGGAGCAGCCAACAACCTTGTTTTCAGATCCTTAAAGGCTTCCTCTTGCTCCTTCGTCCAAGCATACGATTCCCCCTTCCTCGTGAGCCTGTCCATCGAAAATGAAATTCGTGCGAAGTTCATGGTGAATCGGGGATAGTATCCGATATGGCTGAGGAAGGATTTGACGCCAGTCACGTCCGTAGGGGCCTCCATCTTGACTATTACCCGTACCTTGTCGAACTCCATTTTTAATCCTTCTTTACATACTATGTGCCCGAGTAACTTTCCTTGTGGCACCATAAACCGACACTTCTTTGGGTTAAGTGTCAAACGGGCTCACCGACACCGTTCCATGCACTCCCCCAAAGCCACAATGTGTTTTTCCTGCCCGCTGAATATGGACCAATCGTCCAAGAATGATTTAAAGTTTTTGGTCAACATCTTGTCAAAGATATGTAAAATAATCCACTGGAAGGTCGTCAGTGCATTGCAAAGGCCGAAGGGCATTCGATTGTATGCATAAACACCATCCTCCACTACGAAGGTTGTTTTCAATTTGTCTTCCTCCGCAATGGATATCTGGTTATATCCGGAAAACCCATCCATGAAAGAATAGATCTCATGGCCTGCCACTTCCTCCAATATACTATCAATGAAGGGAATGGGAAACGAGTCCTTGATTGTCACTGCGTTGAGACATCTGAAATCTACGGAAATGCAGATCTGATTGGCTTCCTTCTTTAAGGAGATCACAATGGGGGAAGCCCACTCACTTGTGTCAACCCGAAAGATGATACCAACTTCCAACATCTGTTCGATTTCAGTCTCCACCCTTGTAGCATAGTTCTTATTCATCCTATATGGCCTCTTCCACACAGGTTGGGCTCCAAGAACCAGAGGAATTCGGTGCACACAGCTACGAAGGTACACCCTTCAGATCCTTGTAAGTCCAGGCAAACCGTCTTTGTATCCTGTGAAGATTTTGAATGCCACTGTATTTAGTACTGGGTTCCAGTCGTCCCCCACCAAGATGGTTTTTGGGTTATGGTCATCTCCGAGGTTTATCTCCTTCAGCTTCGCTTCTTTGTATCGGATTGGTTCATCCTTGGGGAACTCATGGGTAGGGCTCTCCTGGATTTAGGCTTCTCCTTCTTTGTATTCTTTGTATTCCCAAGGGAACTCGTTCGGATCTTCCTCGATTTCCAGCATATTACAAGATGGAGGGAATAATTCATAGTCACTCATTTGCCAATGAAATAGGCCATCTATACAGTCTATATCATCCTCCAATTTTAGTACCCCTTCCTCATTGGGATCCATACTCTCTTTCCCTTCGTCTATTCCGTCGTCCGATTCTGAGTCTGAGGAGGATGCCATTTCCTCTCCTACCATCTGTGTCGTGAGATCGACCACAAATTTTCTTCCCCCTTTCTCGAATGATAAAATGTTTCTTTTCCAATTGTGATTTGCTTTGGCAGCTACCAGCCACCCTCTCCCTAGGATGGCGTCGTACCCCTTCTGCTTCAAAGGAATTACTACAAAGTCCAAGATAAATGGTTGTGTCCCAATGGTTACTTGTTGTGGCATCAAGGTTCCGAGGGGTTTGATGTCATTTTGGTCAGCCCCCAATAGGTTGAATGTCGACGGCCACGTCGGTTTCCCAAGACTCTTCCAAGTCTCCTCGGGTAGAACGTTCACCCCTGATCCACCAATGACAATTGTGTTAGTAAGAATGGTACCCAAGATACCCATCTCTACTACTGCAGGGTTTTGCCCACTGTTTATAGCCAGTGTCATGGGGTCCGTTGCAGAGCCGCCAAGAACCTCTATCCGTTCAAATGTACTTGTTGGGATGTTTTGTCCTAAAAACAAGGCTGTTTTTAAATGCGACATTGTTTCGAGCAGGTCCTTGACTTTACCAGTATCTCCAATTGCATCATCTACCTCAAGACGTTTTGTTCCGCCATGGCTCGAGTAGAAGCGCCAGAGGTATCCATTAAGTCCCTTCGGTCCTGCAATTCCCTCTCAATCTCAGCCTTCGCCTCAAGTACTCTTTGTTTCTCCGTACAAGGATCAGGATGTGTGGCCTTCGTTTGTGCTCGTGTAATTGCCAAGATCTCCTTTTCTCTGCCCCCTCTCTCCACGTCAAGGAGGTTGCAACTGGGCTTCAGGCAGTTGGCTTCTTCGTGGTCCCCCGGTCCGCACCACCAACACAATTTTTGTGGAGCGGGATCCTCCTTCCAACAATCTCAGAGAAAGTGTCCCCACTGGTTGCAATTTCTGCATTGTATCATTGGTCTTCCCTTTGCATCATACTGGATCTGAGGGCAGTTATTATTGTTATCATTATTCCCTCTTCCTCCCCGTCGGTTATTTCTGTAGCTGTTGGATGATGAAGTATTTTGTTAACCACCAATTCCAGATGTGGAGGGTTGCTCTTGCATAAACACTTGTTGATTCCCGGCCCTCAAATTATAGGGACATTCTTTGGTGGAATGTCCCGCAATCTAGCAGATGTCGCAAAAGGATTTCTTCGGACAAGAACCTTTGGTGTGTCCCGCTTCTTTGCAGTCCATACACCACACAGCGTCTTCCTCAATTTTTCTTGAGCTTCCCTTGGTTGCCTTAAATTCTTTCATCATCCTCTCGAGGTCTTTCTGTAAAGCATGCACTTTCTTACTTGATTCTCCCTTGCTACTTTTCGCTGCAGATTCATCATCTAAGGACTTAGTTTTCTTGGAGGTCTTGCATTCACTCTCCAGATCCATCGCACGGTTATATGCATTATTGTACGATGTCAAGGGTACGATTTTCATCTTCTTGCGAAGGGAAGTTTTTAGTCCTTCAACAAACCATCGTTTCTTTAGTTCGTCGACTGGGGCAGATTCCATTTTTCCAATGAGTTCCTATAGTTGTTGCCTATAGGCTCAAACCGACACGTTCTTCGCTTGTTTTGTGTTGTAAATTTCGGCAAGGATCACATTGTCATCTCTCAGCAACTGAAATTCTGTCTAGAAAGCCTTCTTCACTATGGCCCATGTTGTCAAACCAGTTTTATCCACATCAAAGTACCAGTCAATGGCTCCTTCCCTCAATGTGGCAGGGAACTGTCTGACCCACTTGTCCTGGTCTATGACTCCATTAGCAATCCATATGGTTTCACAAGTTCGGCAATGGCGAACAGGATCCTCCTTCGCTGGCCCATGAACTTGGGCAGTTTTTGTTTATTGGAGGCCATGGCTACCGGTTGTTGTACTGGTTGTGGCCCTTGGAGTTGGAGAGGTGGGGTTTGTGTCTGCCCACCCGGGTTGAACTACAATACAGTGGGCACCACGTTCCGACTACCAGATGAAAATCCTAAGGCAGATCTAAACTTGAGCTCGCAAGCCTCCAAGCAATCTCCTTGTTTCCAAGCCTCAACCACTAGCTCTGCTACTAACAAACTATCAGAAATCAATCTAATCTGCAAGATCTCGCAGGATCTTTTCCACAACTTCCCTTCTCAAATCTACTATCAAAATATCCTATCTGATCATCTAGATCTGCTCTCAGAACCCCAATCTCACTCCTAAAACAACTACCCAAACATCCCATAAATACTAATCATCAGCCACAAGTCGGCTAGATGAAACCATTAACTCCTCACAAATATTAAATGCAAAACAAGTCGGCTCTCAAATAGCCTTACAAACATTAAATACAACATGTCGGCCTATAACAACAGCTACCAACAATAAATGCACCAAGTCGGCCCAACAAATCACACAGAACTCCAGTTGGTAAACCAGAACAACCGAGCACCAGTGAAATAACCGAGCATGCCAAGCATCGCCAAGCACCAGTGTCGACCGAGCACCGTAGGCATCACCAAGTAATACTTTCACCAAGCGCCAGAGATTACAGAGTTCCTTCAGCGACCGAGCTTCCTACAATGACCAAGACCATCGGTCAAGGCTGCAACCAAGTAACACCGGCCAAACAACACTCCTCCATGCAAATCCACCGAGTACCCTAGAATGCCCCTGCATCAAGTTACCTTCAGTACCATCTCCATGGTCCCCTTCGGTTAACCCGTTGACTGGTTGTCCCTTGGCGAGTTGTCTAAACCTTCGTCGACGTTCGACTTGTTGGGCAAGGATTAGGGCTTGATGTGTAGCCTCCAAGACATTCAAATGTTCTTTTTTATTCCTATCCTTATTTAAAAGATTGGGCATCAATTCTATTCAATCATCATATTAAAACATAACACAGAACACTTTTTATTTATTCATGTTTTGGTACACCAAATCAACTGTGATCTTGTTATTATGGGTTTTACAGTGTTCCTTTTATTTCCTCCCCGTGCTTAAAGCTCATGGGTTTGTTCTTCGCCGACTGCCATCGCGCTCTTCCTCCTCCCGACGACTGTTCTCGGCAAAGTTCCTCAGGATTTGTTGTCGACGTTGTTCACGTCCTACGTCCTCCCTTCGGTTGCTTTGGGCAATGGTTGTCTGTGTCAACAGATAGGGTAATTGATACAATAGCCTATTCGCAGCAGGGCTGACGTTCAATGCATCCCACACAATATCTTCGGCGACTTGTTCTCGTATGGCTTCGCTTTGTACGAACGTTTTAATGGCTGAATGCAACCGAACACGAAAGTCGATTGTCAGAGCATGCTCTCCTTCAAAAAAATTGTGATTCCGTCCTCATTCATCCTCACATTGATATTCTCCTCAAATGGTAGTCCCATTTATCCACTCATTTCGTCACTTGCCAGATTCGTTTGGTAACGGTGCCAAATGTTTACCCTCGTGGGGTAACAAAGACTAATTGCCTACGGAAAGTAAAGTATTCAACAGGAAATGTAAAAAGAGCATAACAGCATTGTATTCATAGAATAATCATCGAGTACAAGTGTATTTTTGCATCACCATTGTCGTGTCTTGTTCAAAGAGAAGAATGCATACATATAATGTCCGAGGGGATGCGAAGCGAACTGTCGCATCTGTGTAACTCCCTCGGACGGACTAACCGTCTAACTACCCATTTTCCCGTCAACAATTGACAACCAACAATGCCTTAGGATAATATTGTATCAAAGCATTTTTCTAGCCAGTTGAAGAGTTAATATTTTTTTTTTTTAAATAAGGAATTAAAGGATATTATTGTATCAAAGCATTTTTCTAGCCAGTTGAAGAGTTAATATTTTTTTTTTTAAATAAGGAATTAAATATTATTTCTCCAAGCTATACGCAGCCTGCTAGCAGTACACTAATGATCAGTAAACCTGAGATATATAGTTATGTGCATATTTATATTTCATTATGCATCATAGTGTCCATAGTGAAAATTTAGTCTAAAATGTTCATCAGGAGGAAGAGTATTTTTCTATGTAATTTCTGTAAAAATTGTGGGTCTTAAGGATGGTCTCCATATGCTAAAAATAAGTATCCTCTTATAGATCGTAACCATGCAGCTTCTTGATAATTTGGCAGGCTTCATCTATTTTGTTTGAGAGACTGTACTTTGTACCCATCTTTCTTTCACTTATATGTTTAACTTTATCAAAGAGAACATCAATCTTTTAAGGCTATCAGTACATAAAAATTCTCATTATTTTGTAATAAAATACAAATGCAAATAGTTTAAACGAATTTGGAGGCATTAAAAACTTACCAATCGGCTGTCACCCTCATGTAAGCTTTCAACAATTGCTTTACCAGCAAAAAAACCACGACCAAGTGGACTGTATGGTACAATCCCTATACCCAACTCTCTGTATAATATAAAGAATAAGTGATAGAATCAAATGTTGATGATATAAGGCTAAACATGCAAAATTCAAATACATATGTGGTCCATAGTAATCAACAGAAAAGGACATTTACCCAGTCAAATTACATTACAGGCCACAATGCCATCTCTGTCCTAATTCTTGTCAGTGTGTTAAAATATCAATATGTGCCTCATCCACAACTTCTAAGAGGCTTTAAAAACTTTAGAACAAACAACTAACAAGACAATAAAACATAATTGATAATAATCCTCTATGAAGTGTGGATCAAACACATTTCAATGTCCTTAGTTACCTTAAAAACTAAGCAACAACAATTTTATCCGTAAGTCATGAATAAAAGAAGATACAATAACAACTATCCTTGAAAGCATGGATTAAAAAACAAAAACAAGGTTGCTAAATTATTTTCGCTTACAATTTGTAGGGCTTTCAGGCACTGGTCATACACTTCATTAAGCTGGCCATACACCCCCATTTTGGATGTGCATTGCTCCAACTTCTTTCTTAGTGCTAAGCACCCCCTTTGAATCTTTTTGAGAGTGGTTATCAGCTGCCATTTATTTCCTAGTGAAGTCGACCCTTACAGCTAGGTCATCCAGGTTGCCCATTCATGGTGTGAGGGTTCATAATGGAAGCCATGGGGTTTGGTGGGTTTATTCACACCTATATGTAGGATCTTGGACTTGGTGTATATTTTCAGGTGTTTTCAGACTGGAATTATGCTCCATTGGTGGGTTTTGAATGATTTTCTGAGGGTTTTATCTCTGTTTCAATGGCCTGCAGTAGGAGTTTAATGTATTGGGGGTTGATAAGAATGAGTTGAGACTTGAGAAAACCACTTTTCCCTGCCTTTGCAGACATCAACAAACTCATTAGGTGTAATTCGGTCCTTCTGCCAAGCTGGGAATGCTTGGTTGCTGATGGAGCTAATAATATTGAAGTTGTTCTTGATCTGCCCCATGTGTCAAGTTGCATCAGCAGACCTTGAATTTGATATTCTCTGATTTTCCAGGTATTTAATAGCATTATCTGGTTGTAAGTTCAGTTCAGAATTATTTAGACTTATTTGGATATCTATTTTGCCCTCAGAATTGAACAGCAGATGGTAAAACCCATTGTAAACAACTCATCTAACATTTGTAGCAGAAAAGTATTATATAATGCCAGAATATTAAACTTGTGTTAGCAGAAAATGATTTCACATGCTCATTTGTTTGATCCTTGATGGGTTTCATTGGTTCGAAATTTCAAAAACATTTAGGGAGGTGTTATTTCAGCTGCTCATCAACTTTTGGATGGTTTCAGAGCTTCAGAAATCTTCCTATAGAAAGGAAAATTAATGAAATAATAAGATTGTGTATACATTTTCAAAAAATTAACTTTGTAGAAGAGCACATGATATCTTGGTTAAAAAAATCCAACAATGAGATTCTTAAACATAACGAACCTGCACGTAGGAATTATTTCACACTCTATCTCACGTGTCCACAAAGACCATTCAAGTTGAACAGCTGTTATGGGATGAACTGCATGAGCTCGTCTGATTGTGTCCACATTAGCTTCAGAGAGCCCAATATATTTGACCTTTCCTTCTTCGACTAGTTTCTTGAGTTCCCCTACCTATAACAAAGTCCAGCAATTATCTTGCAATTAGTAAATGGCTACCAAAAAACTGAACAAATATAAATACAAAATATGTGATTATCATATTTATTGTTGTAGTCAATAAATCAAGAACCCCCGACAAAAGCTCCTTTTATTGCTTAAAAATTTAACTACACATACAATTATTAATTATGCATAAACTATCAAGGACATAGGAGCATACCATTTAAACTAATCAAAGAAAATATGATTCACAGATAGCTAACAACAAAGAACATTAGAAAATTACAAGCCTTCTATCATCAAAGAAAACTTACAGAAGCCTTCCAACAATGCATAAGCTAAAGCATAGTTTAAAATATCACCAAGAACTTCAGTAAAAGTCAGCAATTCCAATTAATATAGCCAAGTTTCAGTTATCTTAAGGTATATAAGCATAGTATCTCATGTTTAACTGTTTGCCAAAATTGAGGCCATTTAAATTTGTATAATCTCCATGAGGTAAATCATAGTTAATTGCTTTTAAAATATATACCAGATTTCATTTGATTACTTCAAACGCAATCACAATATATACATTTATAAGATTGCACATAATATATAGGAATCCTGAAAATTTCCAGCCATTTGTCATCAAGTTATTATGGAAATATTTGGCTGGAAGAGTTTAAAATTAAAATCAAGGTCATTTCTCACTTGACTGAATTTTTGAAGAATATCTATTACTGACTGGAACTAAAGGCGCATGCATTTGCCCTGTGGTGAGCCTTTGGTGTAACCGTGTAAACAATTCACGATATGGCAACATTTTGTGTGTCTGTACATGCATGCGTGCGTGCATGTTAAATAAGATCTTTATGTTTTAGCTTCCACGAATTAACATCTTTTCAATGAACTATTTTGTGAATCTCATCTTACCGTGTTAAACTATCACTCACAAAGACATCTATAATGGAAGTGAATTTGTACTAATCCTTAAGTGTTTTTGTGTCATCATTCAAACTTTTCCCTGTCCAAATCAGCTGCAAAATCTCCAGCAGTTTGCATCTGCTCTCTTTGAAACAATTTGCAATGACAATAAACAAGGATTCAAAAATAGTAAATTATTCAGAAATTATATCATCATTGGAACATATGCATGCACACCATGTAGTTATGAAAACAGAAAGCAGAACATTGTGCAAAAAAATTTGAGTGCATTTAAGCACCATATATGACATTAAAAACTCACAGTATCCTCTATTGGAACTGTAGTGTCCACCCGATGCTGGTAATAAAGATCAATGTATTCTACATCAAGACGCTTAAGACTGTCCTCACAAGCTTTTCGTACATAGTCTGGTGAACCTTTAACTTGTACAACACCATCTATAAAGACATTGCCGAACTTTGTAGCAAGTTGAACTTTCTCCCGAGGCAGTCTTTTCAATGCCTGTTAACGTAAGATAAAAAATAAAAGTTAAATAACCATTTAGAGAAAGGACCTCTACTAGCTTTTACATTGTTTCACTGTACTTCTGCACAGTGACAAGTAGTATGGTTCTCCTGATCTGAATAATAATATAATTGCACTTCAACACAAGCCCTTCTGTACTCAAGCACTTTACATTGTTTTATATTCTCCCTACTTTATTTATTTCCTTGCAGCTTGTTTCAGCCTAACCCCAAGAAGTCATGTATGCTTAATTACAGTCATATAGCCCTGGAAATGGTTGTTAAGCGTAATTACTAACCATTCAGTTTTGACTAATTTCCTTGCAGCTTGCTTTGGCTTGACCCAACAAGTCACATATGCCTAATTATATACATACAAGTTTGGACATGTTTAGACCTTATGCCTACCCATTTGGTTTGTACCTAGGGGAAATGAACCCAAGGTGGACCTAGGTAAAAAATGAGAAATTGAAACATAAAAACAATTATAAAATAATAACGATTAAAACAAACCTAACTAAATTAAAATGTCTTTTTTTCATTTTGACAATTTTGGAACTTGGTTAAAAGCAACAAAATCATGAAAAATGTCATGTGCCATGAAGGTTCGTGTGGCCTTGAAGACTTTAATTCTATGTTACCTGAATCAGCCAAAAACCTATGCATACTCAAGTACGATTTGTTTAGAATCAAAATCAAGTTCAATTCACCTATGGACATGTCTAGGACTGTTTTTTATGCGCGAATTCATTTAGTATTGTTCATGAAAAAACCCAAGCAGTTCCAACAGTGAGCAACAGTATCAATACATTTTGTTTGACTTTTGATAATCAAAATTCAACCCCTAAACCCTAAACCAAAAGTCATTTTCACTTGCATTTTCTTTGATGAGTAATATGAAAAAAAAACATTGCATTTTGCTTGACAAGTAGGTAGTGCCAATGTAAGATTTGCAGTCGCCAAGTAAGCAGCACCATGAAGTTCCTCTAATTCTGCAGCTAATTTCACTTTTTGTGTCAGACTGCGCTAGCATACATTTAATACAATTGGTGTTGGGATTGCTTGCAGTTCTTCAAATCTTCCTCCATATCCTAATGCTGATAATGATAATGATTTTGTTCTTGATGAAAACCTATATGACACTGATTATTCATTGTATTATTTTTATATTGAAGAATGATCATGACATTCAAGCTTTACAAATTGACATAATATTAGTATATATTTTCAAATTTGTAATATTTATGGTAGTTTTGTTAAGAACATGCATCATATGTAGTATTCCGAATTTAATTTATGTTTTAAGGCTGCAAATGTGTATATATTTATGATTTTTCTATGTTTTTGTACAGACATACCCAGAACACAAGACACAACCAGCCCCCCAGAAATTCATGATTCCAGAAAACCTGATCTTTAACTGATTCCAATTTCAATTCAGCAACTTAGCTTAACTTGGTCTTGATGACATAGGCTCCACCCATCGACCCTCACTTTGGCCTTACAAAGAAAAAAATTGTTTTGGTTTGCACTAAATGGAAAAGCAGCATGTTTTTAGATTTTTTCCAATTAAATCGCAAGTAAATGAATCCATTTATACTAATGGTTTGCGGAATCAATCCCAATTCCATACAATGCTACTATGGCATATGCCAAGTTAATTTATCTTTAACATTTATGCCAAGTAACACTCCATTATCGAAAATCAGTTGTGTTCTCAATTCTGTAACCAATTTTGCACATTCTGTGAAAACTTTGGTTATTTTTACATATTTTTATCATATACATGTCGACAGAGTATCCCTGAATCCAGCCATACTGAACCCAGTAAAAAAGTCACAAATTGTCAAACCAAATCCCAAACCCAAACCAGCAACATACGAAAAAGTATTTAAGGAAAATAAAGGAAATGAGGGATGCTTCTCTATATTCTCTAATAAATGTAGATTACAGGAAATGAACAAACTGAACATGCCTCTAATTGTGCAGCCTATGCTCTAAATTCAAAGCAGTAGAATTCAAAAATCAAAGAGATGAGGCTTGCACAGGCAGATAGCAAGGTACTGAAAGGATTTTTGACTGCAGTAAAGAAGATTTACAACCAAGGAGAGGTTGCTTCTATTATAAGTACAAAACTGACAAGATAGAGTTTTCTACCATAGAAGCTTTGTATTGTGCAGGCAAAGTAAGACCCTATACAACGGTGTGGTGGTGAAGCACCAGAGTTGCAATCATTTGCAAAGTAATTACTTTCACAGATGCATGTTTTTTCATCATGTGATAAATCAGAATACTTGTGGTTCCATTTATTCTCTATAGAGAAACCAACATGAATCAAAGAGTGAAGAGGACATGGGATACATTCATTGTACCCATCAATCAATCACCATACTATTTTCTGCATTAACCACTGTCCCCATCTCCAAGAGCTACTAAAAATATATTAAGAGTTCCTTGTCAACTTTATCATAAGAAAACAGCCTCAATTGTCGATCTGATATCAATCCAGTCCAAGAAATGGCATTATAACAAGGCAAGGGTTCCATATCTGTGTACTTCTGATTTATAAAAGATGGTTCATGTATAATTGAAAGGAGCACTCTACACATATAGATGAAATACAACTTGTGCACAGTGTTATCGGTTTCACAACAATGTCAATTGATGGTCGTTAGTTATAATTTGTCATTTTATTACAGAAGAATTAATTGGAAACTTCAAGTATACCTTGCCAACCAAGACCTCATTTGTGAAAGGTCCATACATGTCTGCAGTATCAAAGAAAGTGATGCCTCTGTTGAAAGCATGCTCAATTAAAGCAATACCATCTTCCTCAGCAGTAGGTGTACCATAAAATGCTGACAGCCCCATACATCCCAAACCAAGTTGAGAAACCTATTAGCATTGTACAATTCAGCATTTTATATTAGAAAATAGGATGTGTCAAAGAAACACACACCTGACTAAAATTGTTTAATAATAAAATAAATATAAACCCGGTAAGAGTTAAGACACTTTAAATACTTATAATCCACATAGCTTTTATCACATTAGTCACCTAATTTGCATTCGAATTTGATTTGGTCACAATGGAATTTGGGAACTTTGGCAGTGGAAAAAATTTAGTTAAAATTATCAGACAAAAATAGGCATGTTTTATTATAGATTTATATTTCCAAATTAAATACGTTTACAGAAGCAAGCATCAAATACCGACATTCCAAAATGAAAAGATCAAAGTTGGGTAACAGCAATGGTTATTACAAGAGTATAGTTTATAAACTGATCATTTATGGTGTCAGTGCTCAACACTTACAAAATTTATCAACACAAAATTTCATTTCAAATAATTTAAACTTTAACAAAAAAATTTAAAATAAAATATATTTTTTCCTTGAAAATAACATTTTTTTAAGGTATCCTTTAAATAGGATGACATTCCAAAAATTTAATCAAAATGGAAAAACTTTTTTTCAGATTATTCTCTCTACACTTCATTAATAACGAGGATATAGTAACTAATGGATTGAAGATCAATAGGAAAGACTAAAGAGATGAAAATGAAATTAATAGTTTATGAGAAGGCTCACTTTTAGCATACTCCATATAAATGTTTTGCTCTACAATCGAGACTGAAGCAAAGATAATTAGGTAGATAGTTGTAATGAACTAGTCGTTCAAGTTTATGCAATGAGTAATGAATCAGGCAAAAGTGGAGGTCAAAATATATTTTCAATACTAAAATCAAAGAAACAACAAAGCTTTAATCTTGACTCTATCCTAACAAAGATTTAGTCTTAACCCTTTGTTCTAAAAAAAATGTAATGTCCCCTTTTAAAGCATCAGCTTTTTCCACAGGTCAGCCTGTGACTTTGGTCTCCATAGGCCAACATGGTGATTAGGGGACCCTTCAGAGGGTGTTCTATGACTCTTAAACTAACCTTTTGGTGCTTATTTCAATATTCTTCAGCTCAGTGTCCTAGTTTATTTGTTGTGTGCCTTTTGGAGATCATTGTAATGTCTCCGTTTTTCAAACTCTTGGGATTAGCTTAGTTTGGTGACCCTTGTAAGCTAATTAGGATGTCAGAGGGGGTCGGTCGGTAGAGCCAATGGTTGGGTTCCACTCTGGAGATTTCAAATGCCAGGATTGCTCTTCGTTGGGTTTACATTGGTGGGCTTACTATTTTTAGTAAGTGGTATTTTGGGTATGGCTATGTTTAGCAAGGCACCTGCGCACTGGTCTCAGATGTTTCAAGATTGACTATGCGGAATCTCCAGTTTGAGAAACTTACTATTTATAGTAAGTCTATTTTGGTCAGATGGCTATTTCTGGCAGAGCAGTATGAGCTCAAGGCTCTGTTGTCAGAAGTTAGAATTATTTTGTCAGAGAAATTCAGTGGCTTCATGTTTAATTGTGGTTATTAAATTAAGTTATTTTAATTTAATAACTTTATGGCTTTAATGTTATAAAACAATGGTGTGTTGAGGAAGCCATGTTAGTGAAAAGTGTGAAGGTGAAGCTTTTTCATAAAGCTTATAAATATAACATGAGAAAGCCTTTCTACTCACCTATTGTCATTTGATGAATGGTTAAAAAGTTGTGTTTGAGAGAGAAATCAATTTTCTTTGAGGAGGAGGGTTTTGAACTTGGTCTTCAATATTGGAGAGAGTTCTACAGCAATTACTTGTGCTTGGTCTTCAACTCTGGAGAGAGCACCGAAATTCTTCTGGATTCACCAAGCTGGATTGAAATTTATAGCATAAACTGCAGATTTGTTTTGGTGTGTGAAAAGAGTCAAGTCTGTACGGAATAGCTGCTGCCGTACTATTTGCACAGGACCGTACATGCTGTACGATATTGAATTTATAGGAGATTGAGGCTCGGTTTTGGCTGAGTGTACATGCCGTCCCTGTTTGGAGGCTAACGAATGGGCTGCGTTTGGGTTTGAAGTGCTACTGGGGCTGCGTTAGAATTTGAAGTGCAGCTGGGACTGAGTTAGGAATCTTGAAGACTGTATTTCTTCTACAGCAGTCACGTTCTTTGGAATAAAGGTGCCAAATCTACTTCATGATAATGTAATGCTTGTTTAAATATTACCTTGGTTAAAATTTACTTTGGTGAGCAATCAAAGACATTAGAAAATTAATTTGTTGTTGCCTTGGTAATGTGGTTATGGAATAAATTTGTTAAACTCATATATGTTCTGAAAATCAAAAAGAAATTGCAATTAAAATTGAGAAAAGAGCCAATTTGCAATAGAGAGCCAATTGGGCTCATTACAGTGGTATCAAAGCACTGATCTTGCCATATTGTATCATTTCTATATTTCCTCACTTAGAGTAGAATTTACTTATGTTGATTAGAAAGTGTTTAGTTGAATGGAAGATATTTTGGATGTATCTTTGTGAAACTCGCTTTATCCATACCACTAGCAATTTGCTAATTGTAAGTTTTCCTTGCATGATCAATTGGAATTATAATATTTTCTTAAATTCGATTGTTGATCATTCATTGATATTCATCCCAATGATTGTGTTGGTGTAGTGAGTAATGATTTGAACATCTATCATTTACTTTTGGAGATTGTACTAGCTTGGTATAAGTCGATGGAAAAACTAAGTAAAACTAAGTCCAGTAGAGTTCATAAATGCATTCATCATCTCTTGCATTTTAGGAGTAGATTAGATTTTCCTAAACCCTTGTCATTTGCAATTTGTTTGATTAGAAATAGTTAGGGAAAAGTTGATGTCCATTGAATGAACAACGTAAGTCCCTTTGTGATACCCAACATATCACATCAATATAATTGAGTTAAGTCCACGATAAGAAGGAACCTTGAGGTTGTCTCATTTGATCACACAATTCAGATACATTGTTTAGCATATGAGCATCTTTATACAAGAGAGAGTTGGAGATTTAGTGTTTCATCCTGGAATACTAAGTGTTTCATCCTGCATGTTTAAGTGGCCATAAAACTCGCATCAACACTTCCAGGTTGCTACAAATTAATGATAGCTATGTCAAAGTGGCACAGCGGATTGTTGGAGCCATATCTCTAAGATTGATATGGCTAGTATTCAGATCAACATACAAGTGCAATTAGCAACTGAGAGCAAGCAATCTTTGGGAACGGCGAACTACAATGTCCCCCTCTAAGGCATCATCTTTTTCTAGAGGTTGGCCTTGACTTTGGTCCCCATAGGCTAACATGGTGATTAAGAAAGCCTTCAAAGAGTGTTCTATGACTCTTCAACTGACCTTTTGGTGCTTATTTCAGTATTCTTTAGCTTAGTGTCCTATTTTATTTATGGTGTGCCTTTCTGAGATTATTCAAGACACTTTGATTCACACTTACTAATTTTAGTAAGTCACTTGGATGTTTTGCTCATACTAACAATTTATAGTAAGTCACCGGGGTGGTTGGTCGACATTATATCTATATCTAGAAAGTGGATGGATTATTTCCATGAGTTGATATTGGCAATTATTAAGGGTTTAATAATTTAAGTTAAATTAGTAAAGTTAAATCAAGTTTATAATATTAATTATATTAAATGACTCTATGATATGACGACATAGTGATTTTAAGTCGTTTTCATAGTGTTTTATGGAGATAGGCACCAATATTGGGAGATATAAGGTGAATATACAATTAATTCATAATGTGATTTTAAGTTAATTAAAATTATATAAGGGGTTACTTTATTATTATTCCCAATTGCGAGTAAATATGAATATTAGAAGTGGGAAATTTAAATAGGGTTTCCAAAAACTTCATGAGAGGACTATAGAAGAAAATTTGAGTAAGTCATTGATATACTTGGCTTATTTTATTTCTCTTTAGAAGCTTGAGAGCTTTGGCTTTCATTACAGTGAATCTGAGGACGAAAACCCTTGGAGTTTCTTGGTGGTTTGGACAGTAACACAAATCCATCTTTGGTGTGGACTCATCCAGAATTCACAATTGCGCTTCATTATCAAATTGTTAAAAGTTCCATCTAAAAATCTCTTTGGAGGGTTTGACAGCTTGGACAGCTAGGGTTTGGAGGTAAACGCCATGTTTTGGAAGGGTTTTATGTGATTGTTGTCACCTATCATCATTCAAATTTGTATTTCAGACCTAGCAAAACTAATATCAGACTTCAATTTAGAAGGGTTTGGATTTGTTTGAGCAAGGGCTTGATAGAATTTCATTCCTAATTCGTACAAAGGGGATGAGTGCTTACCTTGGAGACCTATCACTAACCTTTGGAGGTGATTTAAGGAGCTATTTCAAATATTCGAGACAACCTCATCCTTTTTTCAGGATTGCCCTAGAAATCAGATTTGTAATCAGCATCCATACCTTGTTGATTGGCATTTTATGCATCATAACATTGAAGGAAACAATCAAGTATGTCATTGTATTGAAACTCATTGAATTCAACAAGAAAACCTTGCTGTTCATAACTATATCAGACTTCTAATTTTAATTCCAGTCCATATATATGTTGTTGTTTCTTATGTTAAATGTTTCTATGATTGCTTCATATCATGGCAAAAATATCTACGCATTGAAAACTCATTAAACCCAAACTAAAGCAGTCAAAAATGAACTCAAAAAATTCAGATCAATCAGAAAAACAGGGCAGAATAAGAGTGGATTATTAAAAAATGCATTCCAAAAGTTCTTTAAAAAGGGGGCATGTGATGTCCCCTTTGGCGATCACTTATACTTTGCCCTAAATTCATAAATTGAAATGAAACAAGGAACACAATGTAGTTAGAGATATAACCCTAACCTAGGAATAAGATCAAATAAGCCTGTCTTGGAACCTGCAACCAAATTGGATAGTAATAATATAATCATAATACATGTATACATCCATTTTTAGGGTTAACAGAGAAAAACTTATAGCACATAAGCCTCATGGGCTCAACCATGATGAGGATTGAGATAGGAAAGACATGACAAGGTACCCTAATTATCCCTAGCTCAGGGCCCAAGAGCGGAAACTTTGTCCCCCTTGGCCTCATGTTGTAGTATCCATGCTCACGAGGTAGCATACCTAGCAAAGCTTGTACATTGTTCCCCTATATCACGCTATCCTTCTTTCTCCTTATGATTGGGGATCCCATTGAGATAGGAAGGACAAGATGAGGTACCCTAATTATCCTCAGCCTTAGGCCCAAGAGCAGAAACTCTATCCCCCTTGGCCTCATGTGGTCATAACCATACTCATTAGGTGGCATACCTACTGGAGCTTGTACATTGTTCCCCTTCATCACGCTATCATCCTCTCTTCTTTTGATTGAGGGTCCCATTTTTAGTTACCTCAATAACTAACCCATATAGGCTCGGAGGGAAGATTGCAATAGAGTGTTGTTAACTCAACCCAAGGGCCAAGAGCAGAATCTTTGTCCCCTTGGCCTCATGCAGTCCTTAACCGATCTCATTAAGTGGTGTACCTAGTGAGGCCTCACTGTTCCCCTTCCTCGCACTTCCTTCCCTTCCATAATATGGTTGATTATTGTATGTGTATGATTAATATCTTAATTGCACCCTTTGAGGATCGGATGACATCTTTAACTGAGCATTGCCTTCACCAAGTATAATCATTGTTCTTACAATGAATTTCAACCTCGGCTGTTTACCATAAACTCTTTCTGATTTCTGCCATAGTTATTAATGGAGATCACTTTCTCTTACATTATGAAGATCACTACTTCTTGCCTTGATCACTGTTTCTGATTTCTGGTTTTTCTCTGTTATGTCTGTTCTTACCCTTAGAATATTTTCTTCTCCCCCCCATACAAAATCTGTTCTAGACTACTGTGAATCTGCTCTTATTCATCATATAAGTCTGCTATCGTCTTTCAGATCTGCTTATAATTCGGCTAATGCATAGATAGATATTCCCTGTACCTTCCAAATGATTTGGTCTCCCCTTTATATCTTCAATGGTGGGGAGTCACACCTCTCCATCATGTCTGCTCTTTGCAATGGTCACAACATTTCAAAATTCCCACCCTTTGAAAGAGTCATAACCTTCCATCATCTATGCCCTTTGAGAGAGTCACAACCTTTCAAAATTACCACTCTTTGAAAGAGACACAACCCTTCATCATTGTTGCCATTTGAAAGATCACAACCTTCCATAGTTATCACCCTCTGGAAGAGTCACAATCCTTCATCATTTTTGCTTATTGAAGGAACCAATTTCTTATTTTCTTCTCATTCCTCTTTTCTCTTCCATTAAAGATTCACATCTTCCATTCTTTCTTCCTTCTTCTATCCTTATCCCTCTTTCAAATGAAGTTCTCTTTTCCCTTTTATATCTCATGTTTGAGAGAGTCACAACTTTTCATCTCACACCTTTTGACCATTCATTAAAGTTAACTAAATTTTAGTTATGGTATGTTTAATTTTATCCTCTTATATTTATAATTTAAATTTTATTTTTTACTCTTACATTTTTATTTTATTATTATTGTTTATTATTAAATCCTATTTCAAAAAGGGGACATGACAGGGCAGTCATAAAATAGAACAGGCTGATTGGAGGACAATTTTATGGCTGGTCACTAACAGATTCTTAAAAACAACATGGGAAGAGGCTGTTGCACTCTCTTCTCTACCCATCTTCCTTGTAGCCTGGCTAAATTTTGCTGATGTTTTGTGCTACTGCTAGGTTCTAGACTTCTTTCAACTTTGTTGCAGCATTGTTTGCACTGCCTATTTCCTCACTAGGCTGCTCTTTTGGTGACTTTTCTGCTGTTTATACTTTTGTTAGTGGTACAAATGATTGGAACCTTTCAAAAGTCCATTTATATATGCACAAAATTTCATCAATGTTAATAGGGAATGCTATTTTTGGGTAGTTGATCTGAAAGTGGAATAATTAGGAGGTCAATGGGACTTTGGCCACAAGTTCACCTTCAGCAAGGGGCAAAAGCATTAAGAATACTACAAAGTCAATCACAAAAAAAATGAGAGAGATAGGCTTTGCTCCATTTCCCATCTTTGCTTCTCAAATCCAACAAGAACACATGTTACAACTCAATAGTTACTTGCAGCAATCTTGAAGTTGCCCAAGGCTATATGGTCACTTGGAGCATGACTATATGTGGTGAGGGCTATAGCGCTAGGTGCAGAAATGCTGCAAGGTTGAAAGGCAGAAGCCTACAGCTGAACTGAGTTGGCATTTTCTAACTGAGACAAAATGCCACAGGGAGATGCACAGTTGGTGGCAAAGAGTTTGAAACAACAAATAGTGAATGAGGCACAGTTTGTTTGGTAGCAACATTCAGAGCAGGGTCATCCTGTGGGCCAAGACTTCTGATTTTGTGTGGGCAACTTTACTGGCAATTAGGCAACGGATTAAACACCCTTGTATTGATCAGTGTCATTCATAGGCCGGTACCTGTTCTCCTTCATCAGCGATAGCTATTGTCATTCTCAAGTGCAGCTAGTTTGCATCCAGGGGCATGCAAATCATCTTGCCTGGTGTCTGTTTGAAGATACCAAACAGTTAAACATAGAATCTTCATGATGATCTGCAGATCATCAACACAAAAATATAGAAGTAATTTAAAATACACACCAAGACTCCTTGTTGATATTCACTGAAGCATTTGCACATTTTATAAAATGGAATTTTAAACTAAATGCAATGAATCAGACAACTAATTTCTAACAAACAACTAGCGAACTATCAATGTTCGTTAAAATTAATTCCTTTCATTCTCCCCCTTAATGAGCATGGGGAAGAACACCCAGCAAACTGCAAGGTGTTTGAAAGCAATCACAAGCAAGGGGTTTTGTGATGATATCAGAAAGTTGTGTCGCAGTAGGACAATATACAAATTCAACCAAGCCTTATTGAACCAACTCATGGATGTAGTGGTGCTGGATGCCAACGTGCTTAATCTTGCTATTAAACAATGGATTCTTACTCATCTAAACAATACATTAATTGTCACAATACAACACTTTGGGACCATCCTGGATATGTTGTAGAACTTATAACATTCTCCTGAACCATACAACCTAGCAAGTAGTGTTAGTCGCAGCTTTATATTCAATGTCTACAATATAAAGAGATACGGAGAGTTATTTCATAGATTTCCAAGAAATGATTGCAGAACCAAACCAAAAGTAGAGTTCCGATCATCTGTAGAACCTGCCCAATCTGAATCAATATGTCCAACCAACATACTCTCCTTTAAATGCTCAAAATGAAGACCATAATGCAATGTCCCTCGAAGGTACTTGAGAATCCTCTTAGCAACACACCAATGTGTCTACTTAGGTAGGTTTTGACATGAACATAGATACCAAGCTTATGACATATGTGATATCTGGTCTGGTAATGGTCAAATAGAGCAAACACCAACCACCTATCAATAAAGAGTGGCGCTTATAAATCATAATCATAAGAAATGGACTTGGTGTGGCCACAAAATTACAATCCTTCATAGGAAACCTCTAAAGAAGATCTAAAACATACTTTTGATGTGATAAAAATATGCCATCTATATGTTGCCAAACTCCAAGACTAAGAAAATAATGCACTTGTTCTAAATCGGTCATCTTGTATTTGGAAACCATAGATGCTCAATAATTTGCAAGCAAAAGGAATTATTGCCAATGTATATCCAATCATCCACTTATAGAACAAGAATGACAATATCCTCACAAGATTATCTAATGAGAAAACTAAGATCAGAATGACTCTTTATGAAACCTTTGTGCTAAAGCTAGGAGTCAATTTGGGAAAACCATGCTTTAGGTTCCTATTTTGGCCCATACAAGGCCTTCAATTTGTTTTAAAAAAAAAATGTTCTTTGGAAGATACTTAAAAACCTTGAGATTGAGAAAGATTAACTTATTCATCAATACAACCATTAAAAATGCATTTTAACATTCATTTGCTAAACAATCCATCCATTTTGAGAAGCTAAAGATAATACTAATATAACAATATCCATCCTAGTTACAAGAGCAAAAAAAATCTATAAAAACAATAACTTCTTGTTGAGTGTATCCTTTTGCAACCAATCTAAATTTGTGTTTATCAACACAATACTTAGCTTTATGCATCCATTTATGCCTACAACATCCTTACTTGGGGGAAATTCAACCAACTCCCAACTGTCATTTCAATAAATGGATGCCATTTCACTCGTCATGGCTGCAATCCACTCTTCTTTCCACAAACTTCAGCAAAATCTTTTGGTTCAACAATTTTCGATTTGCTGAGCCATGAAGGCATAGTTATTGTTGGAATGGAAGTTTGTACTCATCTGATCAAAATTAGTGTCCAACATGAGCGATGGGGGATCATCTATTTCAATTCTTCTTTAGTGTCTCTGACATCTCCTAGTCTCTGCATTTGAGGATGAAGGTTCTACATTATTAATGACTTCTAATTCATCAAACCAAAAATGGAAAGCTCACCAAGTCGGCGAGCACTCGCTGAGTAAACTAGCTCGCAGTTTTCCAGGCATTTACTTGCCAGGTTTATGCAACGACCATCTAGCAAAAACTCTCCAACTTCTTGGCGAGCTTTTATCATATATTCAGTGAGTTTTGATTAAAATCTCACCCACATCAGTGAAAAAACCCCAACGCATCAAAAAGGTCCCATAAAGCATTCAAACGGATCTCTTTTTTGCTCTGCAAGCAAAGAAAACCCTCCCCAACAGCAAAAACACACTGGTTACAGCATTTTTTCCTAATGAGGAGAGAAGATTGAAAGGGTCTTTTTAGGGAATTCCAAAGGCCAGATTCAAAGCACAGGTAGGACTTTGTTTCTTACTGTCTTGTTTTTTCTAAACATTTTACTTCAGTTTGGTTGCATAATGCTGCATCAAGGGTTTTAAAAAATCATCATATGCTAAAACTAAGTAGTACTTTTGCATTAAAATTCTAAAAATAAAAGATTCATCGCCAATTTATTTTTTTTAATAGGTTTTCACTATATGCAACGTATACTATTTATTTTTTAATTTTTAATCATTTTTTTAAATATTTAGAATCTTTAGATTGATAAGGAGATATTTTTAAAACTACACAGTTGAATCCTGATAGCAATATCACAATCTTTAGATTAGATTACATTTTTACTGATTTAAACTAATTTATATGGATTTAATCTAATTTTAGGTTGAATTTTAGTGATTTATGTATAATTTAGGTTATTTCTTGAATTAAAAAATTAATATGTTGTGCTTTCACTTTGTATGTGTAGCTTAAATACATCATATAATGGCAAATATAGAAGCTTCCACATTATTCTCAGCCTCAGGCTCCACCCCATCAATGCCACCACCATTTAAAGGCATCCATCCTGCAGGAACTACAGACCCTGCTTAAAAAATTGCCTATCAAGGATTAGATCCTGGGACAACTTTTTGCATTAGATGCACAAGATTATATCATAGTGGCATAAATCACCAAAAGACCATGTTGCAAACATTACTCGTTGTGATGAAAAGATTATGCTAACACCACCAAAGAGATAAAAAGGGAGATGAATGCCCTACTTTCAGCCACAGAAGAGAAAAAATTGCGAAAGGAGAGGACAATAGCAGTCATAGCAGCATCCATAGCTAGTGGTCATGGAGCTCAAGTCCAACCAAAATCAGATGAAGATACAGCAAGCCAAAGTATAGTGGGCTTTCTTTGGATGGTATAGTGGACTTTCTTCGTGGTCCACACATCCGACGCAAATCCACCTCCACTACATCTACTTCAAATAGAGTGCTAGAAGCAGTGCCTCCACCTATATCAACACACACAGCACATAGTTTTTTTTTGTGCTTGGAAACACATTTGAAACACAACCATCATCCGAAGCTAGTGGGTGGAACAAGGAGGTGCATAGACATGCAAATATGGCATGTGTTGATTTTTTTGCATCCAGTGAGTTTTTGCCCATTATGAGTTTTCCAACTATGCATCAAATAAAAGTAGATAGACTTCTTTGCCTACATCATTAAAGTTAAATTTCTTTAAATCAATCTCAATTTCTTATCCTTTTCATCAAGAGTACATTGTACTCTTTCATCAAATATGACATCTCTACTAATGATTAATTTCTTACTGGCAGGATCATATAGTCTATAAGCTATACAATAACAAATAAAGATACATTTGAGGCATTTTCATCCAGCTTTGTTCTTTCTTCTCTAGGTATGTGCTCATAAGAAAGCTCATAAGAAACAAACCAAAGAGCTTTTGATGGGCAACAAATGGTGTAAAACCAGACTTAGCTTGTTTAGGAGTTTTTCTATAAACTGCTTTTATGGGATTCCTATTCAACAAATAGACTGTAGTAGTGTTTGCCTCTACCCACAAACTTTTAAATTGAGGATCTTTTCTTTCATCACGCTTCTAGCCATTTCAACAATATCCTATTTGTCCTCTCACAAATCCTAAGATTCTAGCAAAGTTTACATATATGTACTCCAATAAGCAGAATTGGTAACATATATAATAAAAATCAATTATTCCAATATACCCACAAAACTTGCCATCAAGCTCCAGATAATTACAAAGAATACTCTACCTTTTGCAAATTTATCAAAAAGATCTTTCACCTACTGCTGTTACCCTTATTTTTCATTCATGTAAAATTAAATGTCACCTTTAAAAATCAACATCATCTCTTATATAAAAAAACTCCTTTTCCCATGCCATGTCCCCTCTATAATCACATATAAACTAAACATTCCCAGGTTCAAACAATATTTTATCCAAATCCAAAAAGAATTTTACTTATCTAAAAATATTTTACTCCTTGCCAACCAATGTCTCCGCCATTCAATAAATTGACTGTCCCTTCCAGAATTCATCTGACTATTGTAAAGCTGACTTTATTCTTTAAACAGCGATCAAATGAAACTATTAAACTTTGTTTTATTTTTTTAAATGGTTGCACTGCACCTCTCAATTCTTCCAAGCTTCCAGCAAATGTTTCAGTCTCTATTGTGTTTACAATCAACAACCGAACCCCTTTGTCTCTACTGACTTTTGTTGCAGGCTAGATTCCATCACGTTTACAAACAATCAGCACACAATACTTTCATCAGCTCCTTAGAGGATTGATCTAAACCCGTCCGAGTGGATGGTGAACAACTTCTCATGCTTCTCCTGCCTCCTATTGCTCTAATACCAATTGGATGTGTCAAATAATTATGTACAGAATCTTAAAGATGATCTACAGATCATCAACACAAAAATGTAAAGATATGGAGGCCACACCAAAATTATCTTTGCACATTTGTTTCAATAGAATTTTAATTGAGTGCAACTAATCATATTATCAGACAACTAACCTCTACAACTACATCTAACAAACAACTAATAAACTAACAATGTTCATTAAAATTAATTCCTTTGACTACGGTCAACAATGGAGAGTTTCTTTCCTTGACCCTTGGTGAAATAGTGGGGATTCTTGCCTATTGAGCTTACAACCAAGGTTCAAAAAAACTTTTAAATGAGTAAGAGGCCATCTTGTGTGTTGCAAATAGAGTGATACAGTCTAAGAACTTGCTACACGAGCTCACATTTATCCCTAGCTACGTCATTTCCCTTCTTTCTTCTGCATTTTGGAGGTGCATTTGGGTAAGTATTGTGCATTGTTTTGGATCCAAGTGGGAGTTGTTTTTGCAAGCGTTGTTCTAGGTTAGTGAGGGAGTGGGTTTTGTGTGTGTTTTAGGGGTGGGGTTTGATTCTTTTGTGACTACTCACTTGTGGCTGCTTCTTGCGGTTTTGAGTCTTGTTCCCATTGGTTTCCTTTCTCTTCTAGCTGCAAAGGAAGATTTTCAAGGGAAGCTCTTGTTTAGTGGTGTTTGGCAACATCCACTTGCCTGTTGAAGCTTGGATCTAGGGTTTTGGAACTGATTGTCTTTTCCCTTTTAGCTTTTCTCTTCTATCCAATAGGTCAACTATGGACTTGGCAGAGCAAGGCTCCTCTCCGAGATTGATGGCCTTTGTGGCTATGGATATTGTAGGTTGGTCTTCCTCCTTGCGAGAAAATGGGATGGAGACACGGAATAAAAGTCTGTCTAGAGATGGATTTTTCTCTTTGCGGGGTTTACCGAGAATCAAAAAAGTGAATGGGTGCTTGGAGAGATGTCAGGATCATCCTGTTCTAGTTATTCAGCCCAAGACAGTATCAGACGATGTAACTTATTTGAGTAACTATGCCCTTATCTATAAATTTGTGAGGCTTCAACTCTCCATGCAGGCATTGGAATCTTGGGCTTGACAAATTTGGAACCCAAAAGGGGATATGGAGATTATGAGGGCCACGAACAACTACTTTCTGGTTGGTTTTTCTTACAAGTTGGATAGAAATAAAACCTTCGAAGGAGGCCCTTACTTTTATAATCACATTGGGCTCTTTATTAAACCTTGGCAAGTGGGGTTTAACTCTACATAGGAGCTCCCCTTGAGGGTTCCCGTTTGGGTTTATCCTCCCTAGCTTCTGTTGGAGTTCTGGCAGAGTGAAATTCTTCGCTCGATTGCTCTCTTGCTTGGAAAACCTATTGGCTCTGCATTGCAAACTCAATACAAAAAGGTAATTACTTATGCCCATATTTGTGTTGAAATTGATTTAAATAACCCCTTGCCAGATTCTATGGCAATTTGCCTTGTATCCTCTTCTTGGATTCAACAACTCAACTATGAGACACTTTCGTTCAAATGTGGAGTCTATCATGTGTGGGCATTTACAAAGGAAATGCCCTAGATCTAATTCAACAATTGTTGTAGTTAATGTTCCCTCCTCTTCTATTCCTAAGATTGATAAAGGGAAGGCTCTTGTGATGGATGTGGGTGCAAATAGAGAGGGTTTTATTCTTGTTAAGCCTCACAATAAGGCGAGAGGGGAGAAGATAACTATGCGAGATAGGCAAAATGATGGTACCTTCAATCAGTTTGAGGCTCTTGATGACTTGTTCCATGGAGAAGGACTTTTGGCTAAGCTACCTCTTGATGTTGGCTCCTTGGAAGTAATTAGGTCTAATGATGAAGGGAAGAATGACCAAACTTCAATAGTTGTCAATTTGCAAGTTGGGCAAATGGATACGGATTTACCTTCTCAAATTCAGGTTGCTTCAACACCAAGTGAGACCCTAACTCTGAAGGATGCTAATGTTCTTGCGGACACGACCGCACCTCTATTTAAGGAGGTTTTAGACCCTGGGAGTGATGCTTCTTAGATGATGGGCTTGCAACAAAGACCCCTCAAAGAGGCTCCTCTAGAGAAACTCTTGTAGTTGAGGGAGTCATAAAAAAGATCAAGAGAAGGTAAAGCTAGTTGGAGAAACATTGGTAGGATTTAGGTCAATGACGAACATTGCTTCCCATTTCTCACAATCTCATAAATGATTGTCCTATTATGGAATGTAAGGGGTATGAATAGCATCCCTCAACAAAAGGCTATACATGACTTGATAGACTTTCATTATCCTGATGTTGTCTTTCTTCAAGAAACCAAATTGACAGTAGATGGTTTGTTAAATACAGTCCCTAGAATCTGGTGTCATGGCTCTTCTCAATGTTTTGGGGCTTATGGTAACTCTAGTGGCATGGCTTGTTTTTGGAATCCAAGGAAAGTTATTCCACTATGGTGGATTTTGAATCGTTCTTCTATTTCTATGATTGCTTCTAGTTTGGACTCAGGTGAAACTTGTCTTTTCACTAATGTCTATGCTCTAACTGATCTTACAGCAAGTCACAACTTTGGTCTTACATTAGATTTGTTTGATCCATTGAGCCTTATCTTCCTTGGGTTGTGGTTGGAGACTTTAATGCAGTTTCTAGCTTGGGGGAAAAAGAGGAGGCTTAGTCGGATTGGAGCCTTCTGCTAATCTTCTTAGGAATAATATTGCTCCCTTGAATGTTATTGATGCGAACCCAAATACTATAAATTTTACTTGGAACAACAAAAAAACGTGGTGTAGATGTTATTTCTGAGAGGCTGGATAGATTTCCTGTCTCTTACTTTTGGATGGGGGATATGTGGACTACAAGCTCAAAGATTTTGAGCTAGAGAGGTTCTGATTATTGGCCATTCAAACTCTCAATAGCTTCCTCCAAGGTCTCAAAAAATCTCCCTTTAAGTTCCATTGTATACGCGACCTCTCTCTTCATGATTTAATGATAGATTGGTGTTATGAAGGGTGTTAGTTATGTAGCGAGAAAGGCATTTGCCCTGATTAATTAAATATTTGTTTTCCCGAGAATGCTTAGGTTAATAAATATTTATTTAATTGGTAGTTGTTGACAACCAATTCAGTTTTGGTTGTTGAGTTCCTTTTTATCTCAGTCGTTGATTGAGATCAATCTCGGCCGTTGATTTTTCAGCGAGAGTAGTATAAAAGGGGGGCTAGGGGGCATTTGGAAAACATCAAGTTGTGAAGAAATCATTTGCAGTGAAAGCAAATGTATTTGCAGTGATAGCAAATATTCTTGCAGTGGGAGCAAGGGTGCAGTGGTAGCGTTGGGATAGCAGTGGGGGATATCAGTGGGAGATATTAGGAGTTTATCGGAGATCTGCCGGTAAGAGGCAAGGAATCTTTTGTAACTCTTATATTGCTGAAGATTAATATATTTTCCATCTGTAGAACTGGTTTTCCCTTAGGGGTTTTTCTAGGGACAATTTTGTCCGAAAATATTGTGTCATCATGTTCAAATTTATTTCCACATTTATTTTTGTGAAGTTGCAATTGTGTTGTTATTCAATATTTGGCTATGAATTAGTTTTCGATAGTTAAATAATCTTTCAAGATAGTAGATTAACAATCAGTGATTGCAATAGTTAATTTTCACATGGTATCAGAGCAGTGTTGAGGGTAGAAAAGGTTTACCCTAGGAAAGGAAAGATTTTGAGGGTTTATAAAACCTAGTTGATCACTTTGAAATTATTATTCTTTTATCCCTTGAGATGTCTTCAATTGGTTTGATAGATCAGGACAGATTGGATGGTGCCTCAAATTTTGGTGTGTGGAAGGCTAGAATTTCTTTGGTGTTGGAAGAGAATGGTATCAAGAATTATGTTACCAGTGTTGTAGTTGTACCTTCAGATGCAACTCAACTTGCAGCATACAAGAAGGATGATGCCAAGGTGAGGAGGATAATCCTTGATGGTGTCAAGGATCATATTGTTCCACATATCTCAGAGTTAGATACGGCGAAGAAGATGTGGGATGCCATTCTGAATCTCTACCAGAATGCGACCACTAATAGGAAGATGATTCTCAGAGATAAGTTGAAGAATACCCGAATGAATAAGGGAGAAGACGTGACAAGTTACCTCACAAGGCTTAGACTTGTCAAGGATGAGTTAGCAGCTGTTGGAGATAGCCCTAGTGATGATGAGCTAGGGAGAACAGCCCTAAATGGGTTTACTAAGCAGTGGAGTGTCTTTATTCAAGTTGTTAGTGGACGAGACACCTTACCAAGTTGGGATCGACTATGGAGTGATTTCACTCAGGAGGAGTTTCGACTAAGTCTTGTCAATGGAGCCAATAAGACTCAACAAAGTGAGGTGGAACAAGAAAACGTTGCCCTAGTGGGGAAAGGGAAAGCCAAGAAGGGGTCTAACAAAGGATCTAATTCCCAAAGTGAGAAGAAGAAGGACCTATCGAAGATCAAGTGTTCTGGTTGTCAAGAATATGGTCACTATGTCAATGATTGCCCAGAAAGGAAGAAGAATGAGAAGAAGGGTAAGAAGCAGGTGGCAACTTCAACAATGGTTGAAGATCTCTCTAGTAGACTAGAAGATGAATTTGCACTCATAGCTTGTATGGTCAGCTCAACCTCACAGTATGTTTGGTATATAGATAGTGGGGCGTCATTTCATATGACAGGAGTTAGAGAGTACTTCTCCAGTTATAAGGAGGAGAACACCAGTACCCAGATCTCTATGGGAAACTTGTCCAAACTCAATTAAGTTGGGAAAGGGACTGTTCAGTTTCAGAGGGAGAATGGGAAGATTATTCCCCTTCATGATGTGTTGCATGTGCCAGGCTTAGGTATGAATTTGATTTCTGTATCTGTTCTTCAGGATAGGGGGTATAATGTACTCTTTAAAGGGGAACATGTGTTGATCAAGCACAAGGAGTGGAAGTCACCCATAACCATTGGAGTTAGGAGTGGTCGCCTTTATAGGCTACAGTTTGATACTCCTAAGGCACTCATGAGCAACTGTAGTCCTAGAGATCTTGGAGAGCTTTGGCATAAGAGGATGGGCCATATTCATCATGGAGCACTTAAATTGCTTCATGAGACAGTGATAGGAGTTCCAGAAGTGAGCACAGAACATGATGATGTGTGTAAGGGATGTGTGTTGGGGAAGTTTGCAAAAGCACCTTTTCCATGGAGTGACACCAAATCTGAAGGTGTTATTGATCTAGTACATTCAGATGTTTGTGGACCGATGTCGACAAAATCTCTCAGAGGCTATGAGTACTATGTTACTTTTATTGATGATTTCTCCAGGAAGACTTGGATATACTTCTTGAAGACCAAGGATGAGGTTTTCAGTCGATTCCAAGAGTTCAAGGCTCTTGTGGAGAACTTGACGGGAAGGAAGATAAAAGTTCTTCGGTCAGACAATGGAGGGGAGTACAAAGGAAATGAATTCCAAGAGTTCTATACCAGAGAAGGAATCAAGAGAGAGTGGACTGTTCCTTACAATCCGCAACAAAATGGAGTTGCTGAGAGAAAGAACTGTTCTATATCAGAGGCAGCAAGGGCTATGCTACATGATCAGGACATGCCCCGCTACTTATGGGTAGAAGCGTGTAGTACAGCAGTCTACATTCAGAACAGAGTTCCACACAAGGTACTAGGGAAGATGACACCAAAGGAAGCTTTCACAGGTAAGAAGCCTAATGTTAGTCATTTCAGAATATTTGGTAGTTTGGCATATTGTTATATTCCAAGTGATACTCGTACCAAGTTAGATCAGACTGCAGAGAGGGGGTACATTGTTGGGTATAGTGAAACCTCAAAGGCATATAGGATTTTTATTCCAGGGACTAGAAGAATTATGGTTAGACGTGATGTCAAGTTCATGGAGGACAAGGCATTCAGGAGGTCTAGAGATTTGCCAGCAGAAGATCAGAGTGAGAAGCCAACAGAAGCTCCAAGGATAACTTCGCCAAGTCAAGGGCATCAAAGCCCAAGTACAGTTACTAGTACAAGCATAGGCTCAAGTGGTGGAGATTCACAAAATATGGAGCAATCGGTGCAGGAGGATGTGCATCAAGAAGACATAGAGGTTGATATTCCATCCTCTACAGTTGGTAGTGGAAAGGTTCAAGAGACACAAAGGGATACTCAGGAGTTAGTGGGAGCTCCTAGGAGGAGTACAAGAGAAAGGAGACAACCAGCCAAGTTCAATGACTATGTGGCTTTAGTCAATCAGTTGGTAGACAGTGAGCCTTCCAGTTATCAGGAGGCTGCACAACATCAGGTGTGGCGAAGATGTGATGGTTGAGGAATATACCTCAATAATGCAGAACGATGTGTGGGAGATAGTGCCTAGACCAATAGATAGGGCAGTGGTTGGATCACGTTGGAACTACAAGATCAAGCACAGTGCAGATGGTAGCATCGAGAAATACAAGGCAAGGTTCGTGGCAAAGGGGTTTTCTTAGGAGGGAAATGACTATGAGGAGACATTTGCTCCAGTGGCCAAGTATACTACTATTCCAGCCATGATCTCATTTGCAACACAGATGGGATGGCAGATCCATCAAATGGATGTCAAGACAGCATTCCTTAATGGTGAATTGAAGGAGGAGGTATACATAGAGCAACTAGAAGGCTTTGTAGCACATAGTAAAGAGACGCATGTGTGCAGATTGAAGAGAGCTTTGTACGAACTCAAGCAAGCTCCCAGAGCTTGGTATGAGCACATTGATACATACTTGCAGGGAATGGGCTTTGTGAAGAGTGAGGTAGATGCTAACCTCTACTACTTGGTGGTTGGGGGTGAGGTTCTCATTCTTGTTCTATATGTAGACGACTTGTTTCTAACAGGTTCACTAGGGCTCATAGAGGAGTGCAAGAGGGATCTTGCAGCAGAGTTCGAGATGAAGGATTTGGGACTTATGCACTACTTTCTAGGCATGGAGGTGTGGCAGATAGATGGAGAAATTTTCCTTGGGCAAGGGAAATATTGCATTGAAATCTTGAAGAGATTCAGGATGGAAGATTGCAAAGCCATGTCGACACCTATGATCACGAACTAAAGGAAGGTAGACACTTCAAAGGAAAAAGATGTAGATCCCTCCTTATACAAACAGTTGATTGGTTCACTTATGTATTTGGTCAACACCAGGCCAGACATAGCTTTTGCAGTAAACTCTCTTAGTCAGTTCATGGTTGAGCCAAAGAGAGTGCATTGGACAGCGGCTAAGCATTCTTACGTTACTTGCGTGGTACAGTTGAGTATGGGATCAGATATGTTCGAAGTGAAAGTATCAGGTTGATGGGCTATACTGACGCAGATTGGGCAGGCAGTACAACGGACAAAAGAAGCACTTCAGGGTGTTGTTTCAGTTTGGGATCAGGAGTTGTTTCTTGGTTCAGTAGGAAGCAGAAGTTTGTGGCTCTGAGTTCAGTAGAAGGAGAATACATAGCAGCTAGCATGGCAACATGTGAAGCTATATGGCTTCGGAAGTTGTTAGTAGCCTTGTTTGGTCAGAGAGTTGAGACTACTGTGACAATCAGAGTTGCATTAAGTTGTCTGAGAATCCAGTTTTTCATGATAGGTCTAAACATATAGACATCAGATATCACTTTATCAAAGATTGTGTACAGAGAGGGATTGTTCAGCTACAGTACATACCTATAGAGGAGAAGGTAGCAGACATTCTGACGAAGGCAAAATTTATCTTCTTCAGAGATAAGTTGGGTGTCATGCAGAATAGTTTCCTCACTAAGAGGGAGAGTTAGTTATGTAGCGAGAAAGCCATTTGCCCTGATTAATTAAATATTTGTTTTCCCGAGAATGCTTAGGTTAATAAATATTTATTTAATTGGTAGTTGTTGACAACCAATTCAATTTTGGTTGTTGAGTTCCTTTTTATCTCAGCCATTGATTGAGATCAATCTCGACCGTTGATTTTTCAGCGAGAGTAGTATAAAAGGGGGGCTAGGGGGCATTTGGAAAACATCAAGTTGTGAAGAAATCATTTGCAGTGAAAGCAAATGTATTTGCAGTGATAGCAAATATTCTTGCAGTGGGAGCAAGGGTGCAGTGGTAGCGCTGGGATAGCAGTGGGGGATATCAGCGGGAGATATTAGGAGTTTATCGGAGATCTTAGGAGTTTATCGGAGATCTGCCAGTAAGAGGCAAGGAATCTTTTGTAACTCTTATATTGCTGAAGATTAATATATTTTCCATTTGTAGAACTGGTTTTCCCTTAGGGGTTTTTCCAGGGACAATTTTGTCAGAAAATATTGTGTCATCGTGTTCAAATTTATTTCCGCATTTATTTTTGTGAAGTTGCAATTGTGTTGTTATTCAATATTTGGCTATGAATTAATTTTCGATAGTTAAATAATCTTTCAAGATAGGAGATTAACAATCAGTGATTGCAATAGTTAATTTTCACAAAGGGAACCCTACTTATGGTAGGGCTACATACTCCTTTGTCAAAAAATTTCAACATGTGAAGTATAAGCTCAAGAAGTGGAATAGACAATGTTTTGGAAGCCTACACTTTGACAGCTCAAGTGCGTCTTGATTCTATCACTTGCTTGATTCGAGATCAAGGACTCACTCTAGATTTGAGTAGAAAGGAGGTTGTTTCTATTAAGGAGTTGGAGGAATGGGAGCTTCAAGAGGAGACTTTCTAGAAGCAAAAAATCTTGCATTGATTGACTTCAAGAAGGGGACAGGAATATTGCTTTTTTTCATAATTATGTTAAAACCCACAAAAACGATAATCTCATTACCTCTCTTGTGTCCTTGGAAGGTTCTCAGCTCTCCTCAATGAGAGAGATTTCCTAGGAAGCTTCTCGATAATTTTTTGTCTTATTTACTGACGACTCTCGCTTGCAAGTAAAGAGGAAATAGTTATTTTAGATTGCCTTCCCTCATTGGTTTCTAACGAGATGAATGAGGCCTGCATTCATCCCAACACATTGGAAGAAGTGGAGGATATTGTGTTTCATGTGAGAAAAGGAAAAGCCCAAGGTCTCAATGGCTTTCCAATTGAATTTTTTCAAGAATTCTAGGAGATTATTAAATTCGACCTTCTAGAAGTGGTTCAGGAATCGCAAAGAAATAAACAAATGTTAAAAAGCCATGTAATCTATTTTTTGGCTCTTATTCCTAAAAGAGATGCTGCAACCAGCCTTGATCATTTCAGACCCATTGCTCTTTGTAATGTGTTTATAAAATTATCACTAAATTGATTGTAGAGAGACTCAAGGTGTGTCTCAGTGCTTTGATCTTTGATGGGCAGGGGAGCTTTGTTGCAAGTAGACAAATTCTTGACAAGATTGCGGTTGTTATTGAAGCTATCCATTCCATGGTAATTTCTAAGGAGAAGGCCATGTTCATCAAACTTGACATGACAAAATCTTATGACAAGGTTAAATTGACTTTCTTACACAAAGTTTTATTGGCTTTTGGATTTGGGAGACTAGGATTACCTCTATCTCCTTTTTGGTTCTTTTTTATGGTGAGTCATATGAGCTTTTAAGTGCTTCTAGGGGTCTCCGGCAAGGAGATCACCTTTCTCCTTGTCTATTTATTCTCATGGATGAAGGATTGGATAGTTTTTTCAAGTCCTATGTTAGACAAGGTTTGATTTAGGGTTGATGCTAGTGCAATAGTTTGCCTCCTTACTCTCACCTTCAATTTGTAGATGATACAGCCTTCATGAACATGGCCAAAGCCAATGAAGCAATGAATTCTAGGAGGGTTGTGGATATGTACTTGGCTGTCTCGGCCAAAAAATCAATGAGGTCAAGTCTTACATCTTCTTTTTAATACCCCTTGTCTTATTTAGAGCTGAAAGCCCTAGATTCTTTGATTTCATATTGGGACCCTTCCTTTGATATATCGTGGGCGTGGGATTCCACTCGCTATGGGATCTCAACGTAGAGAGTTTTGACAGGAGATTTTGAATAAGTTTTGCAAGAAGGTAAGTCATTGGACTTGCAAATGGCTTTCGTCTACAAGGAAAGTGACTCTTTTGAAGTCAATGGTGCGGATTCTTTCCATTTACATATGCTTTGTGCAGGTTTCCCTTTGTCGCACTTTGGACTAGTAATTTATTTTCCTCGAAGTAGAGCTTGGTCAAGTGCGATTCAGTTTGTCGGCCAAAGAAAGAGGAAGGTCTTGGTCTTCGGCAAGCTAGTCTAAGTGGTCAGGGTTTAGCTGCTAAGTTATATTGGCGGTGTACTTGTCAAGAATAGGACTAGGCTAGAATTCTTGAAAGTACCTCCGAGAAGTTAGCAGCTCTAATGAGCCTCAATGTAACCTTATTGGAAACAATTCTATAGTTTGGGATACCCTCAAGCAAGGGACAAAGCTCATAAAGGAGGGTCTTTTCTGGATATGTAATAAGAGCTTTCAAGCTCTTTTTTAACATGATCCGTGGGATGGTCATCCCCCTATTGTTTTCAAATTTTCCCATTTACAGTCCCTTTGTAAAAATTTCTAAAGCTAGCTAGAGTAAGGTGGACTTTAAGACCATAAAGATGAAGGGTCATTTGGAGGTGACTTGTTGGAAGTACTCTTACGAGTGGCTCATGGGTTTCATTGAGGATCATTAGAAGTTGATTAAGATCTTAGATGGTAGACTTTGTAGCTCTCTCAAGGGGAGGGATACTTTGGCCTGAAATCCTAATCTGAAAGGAATATTTTTGGTTGCCTCAGGTTATTGGGGATTGGATAGACAAATGTTTGGGAAGGCTGGTGTGCTTTGGTAGAAGCAGGTGTGGAGTAAATTCTCTTGGCCAAAATCCAACTTCTTCCTTGGGTTGGTGGCCCAAAATAAATGCCTCACTTGGGAGAATTTGCGAAAGAGAGATTTTCAAGGTCCTATATATGCTCTTTGTCATAATAGTGAGAAGTGTGCTTCTCATCTCTTCTTTAAGTGCCCTTACTATAGGGAGACTTGGAATCATGCTTGTATTCATGCTACTTCTTTAGTTGAGTTCTGGAAAAGTTTGGGTAGGCCTCCAGCAAGACCTCTTTTGTATAGGGTGCTTAGGTTATTGGCTTGACTTTCATTACACGGAATCTTTGGTTAGAAGGAAATCATAGAACCTTTCAGGAGTTAAAGATGGTGGGTGTTCAATTACGGCGAAAGATTGTTAGCAAGCTCTAGAAAACTATTTCTACAAAATGTGATCTTTTTGTGTCAATAGATCATGGTGCTTTGGCTGTTATAGGTAACTTAAACATGGTTAATAGCAATTTGGGATTCTCTAGTTGGTAGAAGATCTTACCAAGCCAAATAGAAGATTCACTGTGAGGGGAGATGGCTTCCTCCTCTTGAGGGAGTTTTGAAGGTCAACATTGATGGTTCTCCCAAGGGAAATCCCAGGCATGTTGGGATTGGTGGCATTGGTAGGAGAAGTGATGGAGTAGTGTTCCTTTTCTCTATCTACAAAGGACATCATTCTAATAATTTTATGGATGCTCTTGCTATTCTTCATGCAATGGAGATAGGATGTTCTCTTGGTTGGAAGAAGATCATTTGTGATTCTAATTCATAGAGTGTGGTGGATATGTTGAATTGACAGAAGTTGGATGGAGTTAGTTGGCATTTAGCCTAGTGGCTAAGAAGAATCTGAATTTATGTTCCTCTTTGCATTATATTTCTTTATGTCATATTCCTTAGGAGTGGAATAGAGTAGCAAATTGTTTAGCTAAATGGGCTTATGAGAGCTTAGAGAGGTGGAACGTGGACAACTAGGGGCTTTGTCCTTACAGTACTCTAGGATTTAGAGAAGTTGATTACAAAGGACAAAATGATCTAGTCTTTTCAATGAGGTTCATGTTATCACAAAAGTTTACACCCTTGCCTAACGTGTTATCCTCAGGCAACCTTGTGAAACTTTGAGACAACCCCCAAGTGTGGGATTTGTGGATGTGAAACTGAATCTCCAGAGAAGGTCGGCTTCCTTCCAATGAGGGTGCACCTAAACTACAACTTTGAAGGAAAAGAGGAGAAGGAATGCAGTAAAATAAAGGGGAGGTGATACACCAAATTGAAGGTGGTTGCTCCCTGCCTGTAGCTACACACAACATCAATAAGCACTCAAACTTACACAATTCTCACTCTGATTTACCCCAAAAAAAACTCATATGAAGATCAGAGTTTGTGAGATGTTGAAAGGAAAAGAATTCACAATACAACATTCACAAACCAGATTGACACAACATACAAATTAGAAAGGCAGAAAAGAAACATTAATCCCAGACAAGAAATATGCCCAAATAGCTAAATGGGAGAAAAGATAAAAAAAAGATTTAATTGATGCATGGAAAAGACAAAGTTACAGCTGCAGAGCAAAGATTTATGCAAAAGAACCAAAGAAGAACCTAGAAAATGTGTACAGGGTTGTCTTTTAAAAACATCAGGCATAACTCAAAATACAATAGTTAGTTCAAACTCCAACCAGACTAGAGTTAAGGTTACAGAAAAGCAGGACAATAAATAAGATAAATCAGAACAAAATCTAATTTCTATGTGCACATTTGATCCATGAAGTGACAGAAAGAGGCCAAAATGATGCATCCGATAGATAAAAAGGACAACCATATCCTTACAAATAGTAAATGAGCATGGAGATGCACTGGCATCGTGTTTACAGAGCCCCAAATATAGTTCAGCATTTAATATTCAGTCCTGGTGCCGTGTCATGGCCGTAAACAGTCAAATTGTGATGCTGGCAAAGAAACATCGAAATGGCAAACACAATGTGTTGGCCCACTAGAGATTTTGATGACATGAAATTTCGCTGGGACGTCATTTTTCTCTCATCGATCTTCATTGTCCCTCCGACGAACATCATGTTCATTTGTATTTCAATGAGACATGTCATATGTCTCATCGACATTCAGTCTTTCGGGGTGACATCATTTGCCTCCCATCGATCACTGATGTCTCATTGACATTCATCCTTATTTCATTTCAGCAAGACAAAAGAGAAGCTCCAGCCAACCAACAAGCAAAAACCAGGGGGACGATAACACGACAGGTTAACCACTGGAAAACACAACGTATTAGCCCACTTTAGCAGAGTTTAGCCCATCATAATGTGTCTCAGATCCGTTATCTATGATAAGCTAATCGTGGCAAAAATAGCCAACAACTCCTCATGGAACTTCTTGCTTGTTGTTGGGTGGCTTTGTTGGGTCTTCAGCCTTTCACTTTATACTTATTCCTTTGATTTGAATTAATTTTTACCCCATTCTAAAAAAAATCCTTTTACTATTGTGTGTGTTTCACTATCTAGACGGCCATCTCATTCACAAAATACACCACACCCTTGCCCTAATACTTGCAACAGCTATACTGTATATAAAAATTAAACATTGCAAACTTCTTTAATTATATTCTATTCTATAATTAATGGTTATAATATGAAAACAAGTAAATGATTAAAAATGGAAAAAATCAATTTAAGAAAGTCCAATTCCTTGATCACGAACAAACTGCGAGGAAACTTTATAAAAATCAAGATATTATAAAGAAGATTTTAAGGGAAAAACAGATGTATCACAGAAAAAAGATACAAGGAATTTTTAGGGAGAAACGGGATGTATCAAAAAAAACATCCATATTTTCTGCAAACATGTTGCAGAGGATAGAATCGGGCTATGAAGTGCCCGTGAAAGGCTTTGTCCGCCATTTTGTACTTGGGAATTCGTCAAATCGCACCCATAAAACCTCGACGACAAAGATGGGTGTCATTTAAAACAATCAAACATATATCTCTACAACATGGTTGAAAAGCTAGTTTGAGAAACCAAATCACCTATCGAATATTATATTTTGCTTTAGCATGATTAGAAATAGCATATTTTCGCTATTTCTTGGGGACAATCGTTATAAAGAAAAAAGAATTAATATTCCAGGATTTATTCAAAAAAATTCTGTATATTTTCGGCTATAAATTACAAAACCTGACAATTCATGAGTTTTATGACTAATCACGATTTGTTCACATTTCTGTTTCTTTGGGCAGGTCTTTTAGTTCCGAAAAAAGTAATAATGAGATAATTATTGAGGCGTAGCTATGGTGGGTCTCTGAGAAAAGCTATGGATAAACTAAGATTTCTCAAGCGCGTGAATTACGCGAGAACCCTAGGGAAGGACTGATGGAAGTCCAAACAATAGATGAAAGATGTTAAATGAAACTAGGAGATCATGTGAAAAAAGTACACTGGCATTCAAGCCCTTGAAATCGACTTGTCCTGCAATTTAAAGAGATAAAACTGATGATAGGACTCTTAAACTCTCTCAGGAAGGAATTGGAAGTCCTGAAAATGTGCAGCAAGCAATCAATCTGAGACATCTTCAATGCAATTAGACATAAGGCCAATGAACTGGCACTGACATTCTCAATTGGAAGGATTTCGAAGTAAAAAAGTGCACAATAATTAATCGAAGGAAAATACGATATACACCAGAATAAAGCGAATCAGATCACTCCAATTTCCAAGATAAAGAAACAGTAAAACATCGGCATAGAAGGAAAAGCCTACAGGGTAAGACATGACAGACTGTAATCTCTCTTAAATATTGCTAACTTATATGTACCTAAAATATTATAAACTACAAATTCAAGCAAGCAAAAACGATTACTAATAAAAGTTTAAAAGGGCACCTGGAGTCCTTGTGTGCCAAGGCTAATGGATGGAATGGACGCCATATTTACCTAAGCTCTGCACAAGTGTGAATAAAGTTAGACAGGTTTTGTTGGACGTAAAAAGGCCGGAGTTTAAATGTTTGGGAAGAGAAGACTGAGTTCACATTGTTGGGAAGTTGTTGCGACTGATATTCCTGTGTTAACCTCATTTTAGGGCAGGTCCCCATGCGGCTGCTAGGCTAATTTTGACTAGCAGCCACTGCTTAACATTTTTAGGAGTTTTTTTTGGAGCGGGTGGCCTCATGAGTATTAATAATTCTGTTTATTTTTTTAACATTCAGCTTTAAAAAAATTTAATTAATTTATTTTTAAATTATTAATGATTTGGAGATAAAAACTTTTGAGTTTCATAGTGTATTCACAAAATGCATTAAAAAAAAGAACAGTTCACCAAAAGTGCAGGTATGCCTAGCTGAAAAAGAAAACTTTTTCAAAAAATTTTGTCATTAGAACACAATTTACAAATCTTGTATGATTACCGAAACATAAAATTTGAGTAAAATTTATTTACTTGACTGGTCAAAATGAAGTTTGCAGCACCCACGGGTGAAATATGAAAGGGTATGCCTTCCTCACGTCTGCAGCACGGGTGAAATATGAAAGGGCAATTTATATTTATAATAATATATTAAAAAATTTGGAAGGAGAAAGAACAGACGAAAATGTAAAAATAGAGGGAAAGAAAATGTTAAAAATGGAGGGAATAAAAATGGTGAAGACAGCTGATCTTATTTTTAGTATGCAGTCACTGCATAATTTTAGTCCCTCCTTTTTTTAACACCTTAATTATAATTGTTAAGCAGCCCCTGCTCTCTGAAAATAGGAGAAGATTCCGAATTATTCTTTATGCTAATTAAAAAATTAACATGGGGACACATTTATGCTTATTATTAAGCACAAAAGAGACTTTAACAGCCGTATAAGGACATGAGGTTAATGCTGAAATTTGCATTTCCATGCCCACTTTCATTTTGAGCCTATTTTGGAGGAATGGATCAATACAACAATTAAAACAGATATCTTGATTAGCCATCTAATCTTTTCTTGTGTAACGGGCAAGTGGATGAAAATTGTACGTTAATTAATACATCGTGCGCATACATATAGTGGGTAAGTATAAGCATGTTTACAGGGTCACAAAAAGACAGATATTTTCTATTGTTTATTTTCAAATGTCATTTAAGAAAGTAATATTAAATTATGGACATTTTCAATTATAGAGTATAAATAACATGACCATCCATTAACATCACAAACGGAGTAAACGACTTACGGAGTAAATTCAATTGTTTCGATAGTGATGGTAATTTGTTAGTTTCGATAGTGATGTAATTTGTCAGTACACGACTTACTGAGTAAATGGTTTCGATAGTGATGTAGTAATTTGTCAGGAGGGGAGAGGACCCAGTAGTTGAACACGTTCCAATGGTTGTGATAGTAGTTCTTAACTTAATACCCATAGTTGTTGATTTAATATCCAATATTTTTGACAACATTGTACCAATGGTTGTGACTTTAAAGTTGTTTTTGCTAATCATGACTACCCATAATTGAATGAAATGTACCCTTTGTTCTAAAAAGCAGCTAATAGTGTGATGCCACATCAGCTGCACAACTATTGGGGTACCTAATTCACTATGATTGGTCTCACTTTTTTTTTGGGCTGTTTTGGACACCTTGACAAAAAGCATACTGAAGTGGCATCATATTTGATGATGTGGCTCTGAAATCTTAGTTATAAGCAGGAGACTTGCCAAGTAAGCTACTGTAAAAAAATGGGAGTGATTTGAAATTTTCACGTAGGTTTTTGAGAAGCCCGAAGTTAGGGTGTACAACTACTGGGTCCTCTCCCCTACACGACTTACGGAGTAAATGGATCACGACTTACTGAGTAAATCGAGTAAATTGCTTTGCACGATGGTAATTACAGGAGATTGATTTATTTTTTAAATGTTTGCCGCTCTTTGATTTATTTTTTAATTTTATTTTTAAATATTTATAATATTTATTCATATTAACTTTTAAAGTTTTTTTTTTTGGGTTTTAAAAAATTTATGATGTTGTTTAATTAATTTTTCAAGTTTTTAAACTTTTTATATAATAAATAGTTGTAAATATATAATATATATTATAGATTATTTAATATGTATTAAAATTATATATCAAAATTATTTTGTCATGTTATAAAATAATATAAATAATTATTTTATTTTCAATTGTATTTAAGAAAAATTAGGGTTTGAGACTAGATGAATAAAATAATTCTTATATAACTTAAATGATAAAGTAAAAATAAATAATAAATTGATCATTAAGTGAATAAATATAATTAATTTAACTAGAACTATATTAATATGTATATTATTAATATTTAATTATAATTGAATATATTTCTAATTATAGTAGAATATATGTAATTTTAAATTATTTTATTTATGTGGATAAGCATAGAAAGAAATTTTAATTATGTATTTAGGATGGTAAATAGAATATTATTTTAGTACCTTATTTTATATATAATTTGACATTTGATCTTCAACAATTTTTTCTTAAATATACTAGTAAATAAAATAACTATTATGAGTTTTGTAAAGTACTACATTTGACTCTTAATCATTCTTGATCTACAAAATATTTTATACAAAAGGTTTATATGCCTACTATTAATAATTAGTGTATGAATTCTCTATTCATCTACTTGAAATATTGAATATTCAATTTTTACAATGTGTGTTTAATTAAAATAATTAATTAATTAAAAAGTTAGATCTATATATCTAATAGCCTTCATATAATTAATTAGCTTTTGAAAAATTATACATGCTTGAGGAGTTCAAGGGTGGTTTGTTATTGTATTTGATAAAGTAAATTACAAGATACTTAAACTTTTCTATTTTTTTATGGAAATATTTATTTAGAATTGCAAAGTTTAATATGGACGATTTTGCAGTGAGCATTTCCATACTAACGTAAAATAAAATTTATAAAACCTAACTTCATTTAATGTTGAAATTTGCAATTACATGCCCACTCTCATTTTGAGCCTATTTTGGAGGAATGGATCAATACAACAATTAGAACATATATCTTGATTAGCCATCCAATCTTTCTTGTGTAATAAGCAAGTGGATGATAATTGTACGTTTTAACATCGTGGCTTTGCATATAGTGGGTAAGTATATGCATGTTTATAGGGTCACTAAGCCTAAGATCAACCCAAAGTACAGATCAAGCCAATCTACTCAACTTTAAAAAAATATGTGTGTGAGTTGCACTAAACGATCCATTTTTTTAACCATTTTTTAGATTTGTCACCCGACATTCTCACAGAATTGGGTGTCAGAACAGAACACAGAAAGCCATGCAGATCTTTTGCCCACACAGATTATTCTCCTCAAAATTTGAACACTATCACAGGCAAATCCTCTTGATGGAAACCAATGTTTTTAGTCTTCTTCACTAAGTAGTAGTTTGATTTACTTGTTCATTCTGCACATTAAGAAGTGACATGGCTCTCAATATTATGCTTATGGGAGTCTTGGGATTTGATGGCTTTCTTGATCTTGCATGAGAAGAGATGCATGATTTGAAGTGAGCCTCCCTTGTCAGCTCATCAACCATCTCCCCAACGTGCTCAATCCTTATCACACTTTCCACCACAAGCCATGCAAAGGTGGTGAGTGGAAAACTCCTCTCCATATTCAATACTACGTTTCAATTAGATTAGGTGCAAATGGAAAAAAAATACTTCTATGCAAAGATAGATAGAGGAACACAAATTATAAGAAATCAATAAGATCCAAATATTTATCTTCATTAATGACTTCAATCTTATCATGTGCAACCAAAAAAGAAAAAAAAAACATTGTTGTTTCTATTTTCCACTAATTGTAGATTTGTTGGAATATTTCATATTTAATAGTAATTAAATTCTTTTTTCACATAAATGGAATATTTTGGTGGGTTGTTTCCATTTTAAAAGTAAAGGAACTAAAAATTGTTTCCATTTTCCACTGATTTGTTGGAACATTTCATATTAAATAGTAATTAAATTCATTTTTCACATGAATAGAGTACTTTGGTGGTTGTTTCTATCAAATGGACTTCTAAACTGCTAATTTTTTAAACTATTAGTTTTATTATTATTATTTTCTTTTTGCATTATTGTACAATCAGAAGAAAAAAATCAATCAAAAGGGTTGACAATTTTTTGGCTAAAATTTTGTTTTTTTAGGGAGCAAATCTCCCACAAATAGCCTATGGGCTAAATTATTGTTTTTTTGAATTATAGACTCAAAGCTTCAAAATAGAATATTTATTATAGCTAAAAGTAACTATCATATTTGATCATTCTTTCATTTGAAAGGTTATTATATTGCTATATTATAATTTATATTAACAATATTATTTGTTCATTATTTTATTTAAAATTTATTATATTATTATATGTTTCTTATTGGCATTTTAAGATTATAAATGAAAATCTTTAATCTAGAATATTCATTATAGTTAAAATTAACTAGCATACCTACTATCATTAAAGAAAAATTATTATATTATTATATGTTTGTTATTGATATTTTAAGATTATAAACAAATCTTCAATCTAGAATATTCATTAGAGTTCAAATTAAAATTAACTAGCATGCCTATTTGTTGTCACGTAGATTAGCACCCGCTATGCAAAGTTAAAAACCTTGCAATCTCGTGCAACATGGAAAGACTTTTAGGTATGTGGGTTTAGGTCTATGGGGAAAGTCAATCTCTAGATTATGGTTGACTTCCCCTTTAGATCACCTAAAACTAACTCTAGATGAGAAAAGGGTAAGAAGGGTACTTGAGATTTAAAGCTAAATCTAAAAGGTGATCCACCAAATACTTGATCTTCAGTAATTTGAACAACTATCACTCTCACAATGAATTCTAAATAAAACTAACTCACACAATTCAAAAACTTCCTGAAATTTAGGGTAAGAAACCCTACAGTCTATTATTTTTTCTAAAATCTGTAATAACTCATGGTCGCTGCCCTCATTTCATAGCTATGTTTCCAGTATACATAAAAAAAAATTGGCACACGGTTTTCTCCATGATTTCTGTGGATATGCATGGATGCTTTTTCTTTTATTCTAGGTATCAAAACTTTGAAAAGGACTTTGTACCTTCGATATGTTCCATTATATTTGTAAACCCTTGAGGGGTTTCTATGAGTCTTTCAAAAATTGTGTGTTCCTTGTTGCAAAGTTGGGTAAATGTGAATTTGAACTTTTATGTTCACTAGGAAATGAGAAAACAAGTGTATTCTATAGATGGTCATTTTTTGCTTTCTTTATTTTACTATTTCCTTTATTTTGCCTATGGAAGATTTATCCATGAAGCATATATCCCCCTTGCTTGTAACAAACATTACTTTCCTTATGACTTCATTGCTCTAGTACTAACTGGCACACAATTGTATATAAGAGATCGCCAAACAAGAAACATTTCTATTTTATACCTAACCATATACAAAATATAGAATCATTATCATTATTATTGATTTCCAACAAGGATGGAAAAAAGACTTCTATTCTTCATATCTGAAAGTCTCTTTTCCAGAGTAATATATGTGCTCATGCATTTGCTCTCACGTATCATTGATCAAAACATTTTGCACTTTGTGATCACCATGATTTTCTTTATGCTCATATTGTTACTGCCTTCCATATGATAGTTTATTTGTTATTAGCTCACTAAGATATCCACGGTAATTGTATACTCCATGACACTAATGGCTAATATTTTGCACACAAATCAGATTATTATTTCAATATTGGCCCTTGTTTATTATGATTTCTTTGTCATTCAAAAGGTATTATATCTGCTCTTGATAGTAGAGATTAACTCCAGTGATCATGATAATAAACTTTCTGCATTTGATGTTGTGGATGTCTTCTATTCCCAAGAGGCTTGTTCTCTATTTGGAACTCTTTGCATTTTGATCTTGTGATTGCCACTAATGAATGTCATTGATTCATTCTATTTATTGCTACTATCTGTTGGATACTATCACAGTTCCTTTTGTTAGCATGAATATTCATGGTATTTCTATGGGGGAGTATTCCTATTATGTTGGAGGTATGTTACAGTGATTGTGTGTTACATTCATTACAAAAATTATCATTGATGGCAACATATGTTATTGCTTGGTTGTTTAGAAGCTTTCAGACAAGTTGAAGAGAATTGTACGAACACAGTACAATGAATTAGCACATGTGAACTTATAAGAAGACTCCTCACGATGTCTTTGGTCACCATCCATGATCGCACATGGTTATGATTTGATCAGATAGAGTTATGAGTGATTTACTAGTAATTGTTTCTCAGGAGACAGAAACTATGTTTTTCAAAGAGTTGATTGCATAACTTTGTGGATAGCACTCATGGTTGCTTAAGTTATGATGTGCGAACATAGGTTCATATTGGACACTAGATGAAGAGCTTATTGCGATCATAGGGAGTTGTGATCGTATAGGTGATGTCAATTATGGTGTGTGTATTAGCGAAGACCTATTTGGAGGCCAACTTGAAACATGTTTCAAGTAATGTGATGAGTGATCTTAATTTACGGATCTAAATGATAGATTGATGTAATTTTTATGTTGTAACATTATAAGTAGTGTCATGTGCACCTTCACATAGGTCCATTTGTATTTTGTAAATAGGATTTATCCTATGAAGGTCGGCTTAGATATAACTGTTGTAACTTGTATATAAGGATTGAAATCCTTGGAAGATATGTATGAAAAAGATGAATAACTACATGTATGCAAGATGTGGAGGTGAATGTGATCTTGAGGCTGCATTGGATATTGTTTGAAGAACAGTAGTTGTCCACTTTTTCACAAGGTGGAGCTTTCTTGACATTGTTTGAGTACTGGAAGCAGTTTTAGAACAGAATTATTTCAGTCTTGAAGTTGTGAGGTTTGGAGAACCTAAGGGTGGATTTAACTCTCAAATCTCTTGATCAGGTTGATATATTGTACACACCTAACAAGGTAATTGCCTCTAACAGGACTGGACTCCTAGCAGGGTCGATTCCTTAATTGGGATCACATAGTAAAAGGCTCCTAATAGGGCTTTTCCTTTAACTAGGACCTGCCTATTGTAATACTCAGCTCCTAACAGGATTAGAACTCTAGTTAACAGGGTTATTATACTCACAGTGCAGATATTTGTGGGCACTATCCCCACTGGGGTTTTTCCCTTAACAAGGTTTTCCTCGAGAACAAATCTTGGTGTTTATATGTATGTGTGTTATTGCTGCATTTACCTTTTAGTTCAATATTTTTTTTTCAGCAATAAGTTTGAAATTAAAGTTTAAAGTATTTAATATTGGCATCAACTGATTCACCCCCCCTCATTTTATTAGGATGTTGTTATTATAATAATTAGTATCAAAGCTTTTGGTCGTCAGTCAGGAAGCTTAACATCTTGAGGTAAAGATTAGGATGGCCTTATTCAGAAAGGAGAGTCCTAAGTTTGATGAAGAAAATTTCAACACATGGAAGGAGAAAATGAAGAATCATCTGATGTGTATGGGATTGGAATATTGGCTCATTACCTGGAAAGATGTGTCTATATCATAAAGGAAGAAAACCTTGAAATACATACTAAGTTACTGAAGAAGAAATGAAAAGGTTTGTGTAATGTTGTTGCAAAGGAAGCCTTGGCTAATGCACTATCTGATGGTGAATTCATAGAGGTTGGAGATCTAACAAAGGAAAGTGAGATATAGAAAAGACTAGTTGCACTCTATGAAGGATATGAATACACTAAGCAAGCAAAGTTGTAGAATTGGAGGACAAAGATGGAGACAATACAAATGAAGGATGATGAAACAATAAGGATGTATATTCAAGGAGTATCTGAATGTGTGATTGGAATCAGAAATAATGGAGGTACTTATACAGAAGATAAAGTCATAGAAAAGATTTTGAGATCTGTGACTCCTACCTACAAACCCAAAGTTCTTGCTTTGGAGGAGACCATACCACAATACAAAGATTTCACCATAGAAATATTAGTGGCTAAGCTAACCATCTTTGAGACCACAAAGCTAAACAATGCACTACCTAAGGTGGAGATGACATTTAAGGCAATTGTTCATAGAAATGGATCAGTTGAAGCTGGATCTAGCAGAGTAAACAAGCACAACGAAGATCTTGGAGAATATATTGATGAATGGGAAGAGATTCAAAGGCTAGACAATCAAGTGGATGAGAAGATCATGGCCCTGATCGCCAGGAGAGAAATGAAAGGTAAAGGTAAGTTTGAAGGAAAATTACCTTTGAAATGTTTTAACTACAATAAGGTTGGTCATTTTGCATCTAGATGTCCAAATAGAATACCTAGGCATAGGCCTAAATATGGAAAATATAAGAATGATAAGGACTATTATTATGCTAGTGGTGGATCTAAAGATTTAGATAATGAATTCAATGATGTGTTGGGTTTTGTTGCTATCAAAGAAGAGGATTTTGTCTATGAAGAAAAAGCCTTAGTTTCTCATGTTGATAAGAAAACTGATTGGATAATTGATAGTGGATGTTCACATCATATGACTGGTGACAAGGATAGATTTATTCATCTAAAGAACTTTGATGGTAGAGTTGTAAGGTTTGGTTATAGTACTCCTAGAATGATTATTGGTAAGCGGTCAATTACTTTAGATGGAAAGACTAATATTGATGATGTACTATTTATGGATGGCTTAAAGGATAATTTGTTGAGTGTCAAGGACAAATTTTGGATAAGGGATATCATTTGGAATTCAAGGATGGTCATTTCTCTATTATAGTCTTGGAGAATTAATCACATCTAGTAATAAGATCAGAGGTAATATATTTCATTTGAACTCTACTGAGGTTAGTTGTTTTGCTGCAAAGATTGATGACAATTGGTTATGGCATAGAAGGTTTTTTCATATCAATTTTGATAACATGGTAAAATCATCTAACAATAACTCTATCAAAGATCTACCTAAGATTGTGAAACCTGCTAATACAACATGTAGAAAGTGTATTTTGGGAAAGCGGATAAGAAGCAGTTTTCCAAGAAAAGGATACTCAACAAATGGAAAGTTGGAACTGATCCATATGGATCTTTGTGGACCTACATAGACTAGGTCATACTTTAGAGATAGGTGCTTTATCATATTCACTGGTGATTATTCTAGAATGATGTGGGTTGGATTTCTTAGAGAAAAATCAGAATCATTTGAAACCTTTAAGTTTTGTAAGGCAAAAGTTGATCTAATGAGATAGGTTTGAAGATAAAGTGTTTGAGATCAGACAAAAGTGGAGAATTCACTTCACACTAGTACATTTGACCCACTTTTTAGACCAACATTTCCGACCAAGTTATAAAATGATTTTCCATGGTCGGTTTATAGAAGAAATGTTTATTTTTTTTTACTTCTACTCTCATGTTGGTTGGAATTACAACCCTAAAGAGTGGTCGTAATTCCAACCAACACGGGAATAGAAGTAAAAAAAATTCAAATTTTATACATATATCCCGCCGACTAGCACATTTCATTTTGGCATAGTCCGTGAGCAAAGGAGTGGTGAAGGAGGGTATAAGGAGGGAAGTTGTATGTCAACACCCCCTATATGCATCTAGCCTATAATTTCTGGCACCTCCTTCTCTTCCACATTACTATTCTCAAACCTGAGCAAGCATCAAGAGGAATAGGCATTCGATTTCAACCATTTCATTGCAGCCTTGGTAAGGATTCAATTTTTTTGGCATTTTCTTAATGAAGGGTACATTTTTTTTTTCAAATTGTTTTCATTTGTCACAAGTTTGAAACCCTAATATTTGCACTTCTAATGGTGTTCACGCCACCATTAGAAGTGGCCCATGAATTTCCAGAGATATAGAGCAACTAGTCAACTAAGGGTGGGTTCTTTGTTTCCTCATCAACAGAGTTCAAGGTTAAATTGATGCTACTTTTAGTTTCATTGTAGAAAAATGTTGAATAAGTGGTTGAATATCATGGAAGTGCGGAAAATAAAAGCTAAAATATTGATGAATTTAAATGATTTAGTCAGGTTACAGTTATTTCCAAGTCAAATTTTATACATATAGATCCTGCCTACCAGCACATTTCATTTTATTTCATTTTGGCATAGTCCATGAGCAAAGGAGTGCTGAAGGAGGCGGTATAAGGTGGGAAGCTGCACTAGGTCCACACCCATCCAATCATGTCAAGATCTTGTCCAAAATCTTGTTGAAATATCCATTGACCTAAATCAAGATCCTTCCCTCTCACTTTCTTCGTTACATAATCACTTTTGGAGTATATTCTAAAGTCCTTGAATCCAAGCAAATGATATATGCTCGTGAAGACACAGTCTAGTGTTTATATTACTAAACTCTCTATTCAATGCAACATTAATAGGAAAAGAATTCATTGATTGGTATTATAAGTTTTGATCATTCCATGTACTGATTATATTATTTTGAAGTCTTAAAATCAAAGAATTTCAGTCCTTTTATTGATTGTTCCTGTATAGTGCTTGGCATGCAAACAATCTTTATCTTGAAGAACCAATGATTTCCTAGGCTCTGTCAAATAGTTGGCAAGCAATGATGTATTCAATATTTCTAAAGTGCTTCAAAAAGCTTAAACTCACCAAGACTCTTCACCAATACACCCACCATCCACACCCATCCACTCAAGTCAAGATTGGTATTATAAGTTTTAATCATTCCATGTACTGATTATATTGTTTTGAAGTCTTAAAATCAAAGAATTTCAGCCCTTTTATTGACTATTCCTATATAGTGCTTGGTGTGCAAACAATATTTGTCTTGAAGAACCAATGATTTCCTAGGCTCTGTCAAATAGTTGGCAAGCGATGATGTATTCAATATTTCTAAAGTGCTTCAAAAGGCTTAAACTCACCAAGACTCTTCATCAATACACCCACCATCCACACCCATCCACTCATGTCAAGATCTAGTCTGAAATCATGTTGAAATATCCATTGACCTAAATCAAGATCCTTCCCTCTCACTTCCTTCATTACATAATCACTTTTGGAGTATATTCTAAAGTCCTTGAATCCGGGCAAATGTAAGTCAATAACACCAAATATATCACTTAGAAGTCTTGTAAAGAGTCTTGGTGAGTTTAAGTGATATATTTGGTGTTATTGACTTACATTTTCTTGGATTCACAAGATCTTGACATGAGTGTATGGGTGTGGATGGTGGGATGGGGGGTGTATTGGTCAATGTGATATGCTCGTGAAGACACAGTCTGGTGTTTATATTATTAAACTCTCTATTCAATGCAAAATTGATAGGAAAAGCATTAATTGATTGGTATTATAAGTTTTGATCATTCCATGTACTAATTATATTGTTTTGAAGTCTTAAAATCAAAGAATTTCAGTCCTTTTATTGATTGTTCATGTACAGTGCTTGGCGTGCAAACAATCTTTGTCTTGAAGAATCAATGATTCCTAGGCTCTGTCAAATAGTTGACAAGAAATTATGTATTCAATATTTCTAAAGTGCTTCAAAAGGCTTAAACTCACCAACAATATTAGTAGTAGTACCTTTGAACCAATTCTAGAGTCTTATTTATCCCAAAATGATCACTAAGACTCCCATTTTGTTTCTCTTGGATTAGGTTCTCTCCCATTGAACCTCTAGGCACACAAAGTAGTCCTCCCATAAATAATAGACCTTATTGGAGAGTAAAATCAGAGTAATCATTGTGAATATAATTTTTAAACTCTTTACATACCTTGTATGGATCTGAGAAGTCTTCATCATCCAAGTAAAATTCTTTGAAATTGTTTATACCAATGCTCCTTAATTGTACCTCTTGGACTGTCAAAAGACTTCTACTCAAAGCGTCTGCAACTTCTTTTTTTTGTCCTTTTGTATGCTTGATTATGAAAGTATAATCTTGCATGTACTCTACCCACTTCATATGTTTGTGGCTTAGCTTGTCTTGAGAGTTTAGGAAGCTCAAAGCCTGATTGTCTATATATACCACAAATTCTTTAGGGAGGAGGTAGTGTCTCCATTTTCTCAGTTCTTGGAATAATGAATACAACTCCAAGTCATATGAGGAGTATTTATTTTTTTCATCACTTAGCTTTTCACTGTGGAAAGCCATTTGTCTGTCTTCCTGATTTAGGACTTCTCCTATAGCAATATTGTTGGCATCACATTCAATAGTGAATAGTTTTTCAAAACTAGGTAGTTCCAAGATAGGTTGTGTGGCTATCTTCTCCTTCAAGGTTTCAAAACCCCTGATTGCCTACTCATTTCACTAAAACTTATCTTTCATTCCACCTTTTATGGTGTCTAGGACTGGTGCACATATCTCACTAAACTGCCTAATGAACTTCCTATAAAATTATGCCAAACCATGGAAGCTTCTTACCTCTATAGAAGACTTAGGTGTAGGCCAATTTACTATTGCATCCACCTTTCTAGTATCCATTTTCAAGTTCCCTTATGATATAACAAATCCAAAGTACACCAAATCCTATTTCATGAACTCACACTTATCCAAATTTATGTTTAGCTTTTCCTCGTGCAATCTCTGTAACACAATTTTCAAATGCATCAAATGGTTTGCCTTACTCTTGCTGAAAATTGAGATACCATCAAGATATACCACAACACATTACCTATGAAGTCCTTTAATTTCTTCATTATGTTGTGGGTTCATCTTATAGGAAGCTTTGTTTGTGAGTGAGGCTCCTGGAATGAAGTCTATTTGATGGATAATGGCTCTCTTAGGAGGTAAGGTAGAAGGTTGTCCATCACTTACTATCTCCTTGTATTAACCTTGTATCTCTTGCGCCTGTATGTGTAGTTCTACCTTCTTTTCCACCTTCTCATCTTTAGGTTTCAACACTAAATAAATTCCCACGCCTTCACCTTCCTCTAGTGTATTCAAGAACTCTTTTTCTCCTACCAAGAGCACATTAGGTCCTACTGATCTCACTTCCCCTTCTTCTATTATTGACTAAATTTTTATGTGACTCCATCCTTCTTGAAAGATTAATATTTTTTGTCTCTATCATGAATGGCCTACCCTTCAAACTACCAAGGTCTTCTCAATAAAAGATGCCAATCATCCATGGGTAAGACACCACACAACACCCTATCATTATATCTCCCTATGGTGAATTCTACCCAAGCTTTCTCATTGACTAACACATGTTGGCCCTTATTCAACCAAGTGACCCTATAGGGGTCAGTATGTGGGATTCTTTGCAAATTAAGTTTGCTAACTACCTCATTAGAAACTATATTATCATTGGAGCATCAATCAATAATAATCTTGCAAATCTTACCTAAGATTTTGCACTTGATTCTAAACAAAGACCTTCTTTGGCTTGGTTCATCTTTGATTGGTTCTTTGATGAGAGTCCTTCTAATCATAGTAATGTCTCCTACCTCTGAATCCAATTCCACTTCAGCAATCTTGTTACTTGAGGTCTCTTATTGAACATAACTTACTATTTGTTCTTTACCTTGAGTTGAAGAACTTTTCTCAAAAATCTATATGCAGGATGCCCAAACTGATGACAATTGTAACACTTCATTGAAGAGAAATAAGATCTTCTTCCTTGGCCACTAGATCTCCCTCTAAATTTGTTTCTTGAGCCTCTACCCCTATTATAACCACCTCTACTATTGGTTGCGTCCCCTTGTTGTTTTGTGAGCTTAGTCTCACCTTGGGTTCTTTGTTCTGAATTTCTTCCTCCAAATCATCCTTTATGACCTCTGTCATCTCTTCCTCTACCCCTACCTATATTTCTTGTTTCATGGCTCTTCTTAATCTTATCCTCCACTTTAAGAGAAAGTTGATAGCATTGATGAATCATTCTTGGGCTAAAGAGGCTTATTTCCTCTTGTATATTCCACTTTAACCCATTTAGGTATCTATCCACTTTTAAGCTTTCTTCTTCCATAACATGAGACCTAATACATA